>CM019700.1:24732970-25332970 GCA_009760885.1 Achatina immaculata
TATGTGGATCAAATTCAAGACTAACGCAGAGATAAGGTACATGAGTGAACAACAAACTGTCTCTCTGGTCATCAGAAAAAGGACATATCGGTCACGTGATGAGAAGAAACAGTTAGAGAATCCCAAAACAAGCCATCAAGTGGAATACAACAGGCCAAAGAAAAAAGAGGTCAACCATGTGAAACTCTAAAAAGGACATTAAGAGAGGCCAAATTAGTTGGCATAAAATCCTGATGGTCATGATAAGGTTGAAAAGTTCGCTGAAGACAGAACAAAACTTGTTGAACTACCATGTGAACTCTGTGTGACTTTTAACGGCACAGGATAGATGTAAGATAATGTGAACACTGACCACATATGACTGCCATCACATGAACATTTGCCATCACTGATTATATATGACTGCAATAACATGAACATTTGCCATCTATGATTATATGACTGTTATAATATGAACACTGACCATCATGTTATATATGACTGCCATAACATGAACATTTGCCGTCATTGACTATATGGCTGCCATAACATGAACATTTGCCATCATTGATTATATGACTAATCATATGGCTGATATGTAACCATCATGTTATATATGACTGTCATAATATGAACATTGACCATCATGTTATATCCGACTGCCATAATGTGAACATTGACCATCATATTATATGTGACTGCCATAATGTGAACACTGACTATCATATGTGACTGCCATAACGTGAACATTAACCATTATATGTGACTGCCATAACGTGAACATTAACCATCACATTATATGTGACTGCCATAATATGAAAATTGACTGTCATGTTATATGTTACTGCCATAACATGAACAATTACCATCATGTTATATGTGACTACCATAACATGAACTTTGACAGTCATGTTATATGTGACTGCTTTAACATGAACATTGACCGTTATATGTGACTGCCATAACATGAACATTGACCGTTATATGTGACTGCCATAACATGAACATTGACCATCATGTGACTGCTGTAACATGAATATTGACCATCGTTGTATGTGATTGCCATAACATGAACATTGACCGTCATGTTATATATGACTGCCATAATGTGAACATAAAAAAAAACATTCTGTACATCATCTAATGCCATCACAGCAGGGAAGGTTGTCAGCAATGGATCTCAAGTTTGCTCTCTCTTCCTATCATGGTGCACCTGGTTAAGCCATCCCCTTCTGTCTCTGGATGTTATCCACCAAGTATATTTGTCTCCTTGCTGTTTTCCATAATATCTTTCCCTCAAGAAGTTTTCATTAGTGTATTTTGCTTCTTGATGTGACCAAAATATTTTAAGTTTGAGCTCATATTTTTGGTTATTCTCTGCTTATTTCTCTTCATTTTCTGTTTAACTCTTCCCATGCCACAGAAAAAAACGCGGATGTTCCCGTCTGTGCCACACAAAAAGCGCGGGTCTTGATATGTATAGGGGGTATAGTTGTAAAAGTGAATGTAGAAAGTATTTCCACTTTGAAAGTATACATATTATGCATGAAAATAGTTGTAAATGTATGAAGATTTCATAAATGAAGAGATTTTTTTAGGAATAAAGAAGTAATGTGATGATTTTAGCTGATAATTGTGTAGTGCTTACTATCGGTGATGCTTAGATGTACAATGTTTATCATCGACGATTTCCAGATCTGTCATATTTTTGGTTATTCTCTGCTTCTCTTCATTTTCTGTTTAAGGATATGTCTGTCATACTTTAAAGGCATCAATTTTCTTGAGTCCATGTTTCTACATCTATAACGAGTGTGGAGTCCACTGCAAATGATAACTCACATTTTTGGTTACAGCATTATTTGTTTGGAAGTTAAAACCTTTTACAGAAGGTGCACATGGCTGTTCCTATTTTTCATGTCACATTTCCCATCATCTGTTTTCCCATAGTGTCCCAGGTATATTAATTTCTTACTTGTTTTACAATTTCTACTCTTGCCTTTCTAATATTTATCTGTGGTACATATACTTCATTTGTGCTGTATGTTTGTGCCACAAAATATAAAACTTGTGGGTTAATAGAATCGGTGCTGTGTTATCTGCATTATCTGAGGCTATTATTATCAGTTAATGGTTACTCCAGACATTAATATTTTGAAGATCTTTTCTGTAAGAACACACATTAATGTCTAACTCTTCTCTTTAATTATCCATATCTTCTGTATAAATGTTAAACAGAAAAGAAGACAACACATATCACTGACTATTCTCTTTAAGTATTCACATCTTCTGTATAAATGTTAAAAAAGAAGACAACACACATCACTGTCTGACTTCTTCTCTTTAATTATTCATATCTTGTGTATAAATGTTAAACAAGCAATGAGACATCACACATCACTGTCTGACTATTCTTTTTAAGTATTTATATCTTCTGTATAAACAACAAAAAAGAAGCCAACTGTCTGACTATTAAGTATTCATATCTTCTGTACCCAACAATTTTTTTTTTGTTCTGAAAATAAAAATGTTTAATCATTTTATCATTTTGTGTTCATATTCTAGTTTTATATTGTCTGTTTTCTTATACATACTTTGAGCATGGATACTGTTTACATCAGTGGTTCCCACAAACTACAGAACTGTTGCCCTGATCAGTCATGCCAGTAAAATTCTATTAAAAATCATAATGGGTAGACTTCGAAAGAAAATAGAAGAAGTCAATATGGTCCAAGCTAGTTTTAGACAAGGAAGAGGAACAGGAGATCTCATATATTCAATATAAGATTAATAATAGAGAAATGCAGAGAATTTAATGTGAATCTTATATTTTATAGACTATTCAAAAGCAAATGATTGTGTACAACACCAGAAACTGGGAAATAATGGAAAAAATGGGATTTCCAACAGATCTGATACAGTTAATATCACTGCTGTATCTAGACCAACAAGCAGCAGTTAGAATAAATGGTGAAACAACAACTTGGTTTGACATAAAACATGTCGCCTTACTTATTTGACTTCCATACGGAAAATAAAAGTATAATGAAGAATGTTAGAGTAGATGTAGACAAAGAATATCACGATGCCATAACACTTGGAGGTTATGAAATACCAGAGATTAGATATGCTGATGACACAGTAATATTGTCCACAACCTAAAAAGGAATGGAAAAACTAATTATGTCAGTCTGTAAGAATAGTGAAGAGTAAAACCTCTATCTTAATGCAAAGAAAACTAAATTGATGACAACTGACAAAACAAACAAGGCATCTGATGTATGTATCAATGAGGAAAAACTGGAAGAAGTGGAGAGTTTTGAATATCTTGGATTACTAACTAATAATGGAGATACAATGAGGGAAATTAAAAGGAGGACATCTATCGATCTTCAAAAAGTAAAACTAAAGAAGCTGTGGTGAGGAACAGGCAGAAGTACAAAAATAACATTTTTAAGGGCATGCATCTTTCCCATTGCAACATATGCCTGTGAGACCTGGACACTTAACAAAACAGCTGAGAAACACATAAATGCCTTTGAATGTAAATGCTACAGATTATTTCTTCAAATTTCATGGACACAAAACAGAACAAATATATCCATACTACAAGAACTTAATATTGAAGAAGGCTGGCTAGTAAAGAGGATTAAACAGAGAAAATTTAAATATTTTGGACACATTAAACGTCATGAGAATTTAGAGAAGACCTTATTGGAAGGGTACATAATGGGAAAAAGAGAAGAAGACCAAGGTGAAGATGGTTGCAAGACATCGTTGATAATCTGCAAATGGATGCATCAACAGCAGGGCAAAGTTCTGCAAGGGACATGTAAATGACTGACTGACAGTGGTTCCCAATCGGAAACTTGCACTGGAGGTCCGTGACAAAACCTCAAGGTCCTTTTTTTTTTTTTTTCATTTTCACTGCAAAATCATTAATAACCAATATTTCTGTGAATCCTGTATGGAGGAAAGAACTTTTTTCTTTCACATTTTTCTGATGCACGCAGCTTTGCAGCCTTGATGACAAACATGACAGTGTCCTACACTTTGAAAACTGCAAGAAGAATGAAGAGGATGCTAGAAAGATGCTGATCTTTGATGTTACAGGAGCCTGGATGAAGTTTTGACAATATATTTGCTACCGTGAACCAGATGCAGAAACTGAGTAACAAGAGCCATGGTTTTTCTCACCATATTTTGGTTGGTTAGCTGTCACACATTTCATATTCTTTCATTTGTCAGGACAAGTAGGAATGTTAATTGCTGTCTATTTCGTCTTAACTACATACTGTCATTATGAAAATTAACCAAGTTTTTACTGTTTTTAGTGCTGTTTTGTTTACTCATTAAAGGTTACCCACATTTTGTGAAAAAATATTCTTGTGCATTTAAAGCATACAGCTACTATACAGATATGAAACTTTTCCAAAGTATGGGGGTCCATGGTCTGGATTTTTAAAAGAGACTTTTGTTGTCTGGGAACCACTGGATGTTATTCTGTAACAGACAGGAGGAGGAGATTATAAAAGGTTGGTGTGCACGAAATTCATGAATTCAGACAAAATTTTTTCATTTAATATTTTCAAACCACAGGTACATGAGACCATGAAACTGTTGAAATACGGGGGAAGCACTGTCTGATTGGGTGTGAGTGTGTGGTCTCTGCTAGCTTGGATACTAATATCTGATAATATAAGCACAAGTGATGGAACTATTTACATGAGAAAAACAAAAAACAATACCCAACAATATTTAGATGAGATTAGAACAATTATGTTACTGTTCAAAAAATGCCTGAATCAGTTTATAGCCAGAAGCTGAAAACAGATGTGAAACGCAGAAGTCTAGCTAAAAATTACAGCAATATGACAGTTAACAACTGTGACAGAACTCTGCTGTTTCTGTGGTAATTAATGAGAAAGAAACATAGCAATCTGAATCCAATTTTTCATTTTTTGCTAGTGTTAGGGAGTGAATTATGCAAGGTTTGGTATGTTTGTCACATGTAAACTACTTCTGGTTGTGTGTAGCACTGATGGTACATTTACTGTGCCAACAAACACTTTCTTAATCTATTGTATTCTCATCAGTTTGGAGTGAATAAAGATCCCATATTCAGTTCTTGTACTGACCCCTTTACTAACAAAGTTATTAATTTAGGCAAAAGAGAAAAGGGGAAACAAGTAGTTCAGTAGCTGATAAAGTGGCATGGGGACCATTGGATCTGATCTGAGAGTTAAGGGCCACAGAGATGCATGTCTGTCTGCCTCTGATCTGAGAGTTAAGGGCCACAGAAATGCATGTCTGTCTGCCTCTGATCTGAGAGTTAAGGGCCACAGAAATGAATGTCTGTCTGCCTCTGATCTGAGAGTTAAGGGCCACAGAAATGCATGTCTGTCTGCCTCTGGTCTGAGAGCTAAGGGCCACAGAGATGCATATCTGCCTGCCTCTGATCTGAGAGTTAAGGGCCACAGAGATGCATGTCTGTCTGCCTCTGATCTGAGAGTTAAGGGCCACAGAGATGCATGTCTGTCTGCCTCTGATCCGAGACTTAACTCTTTGTATGCTTTGTGACACATCCTGCATGGGTTTTTTACCCCTCAGAAACCCATTCACCGCGCAGTGTGGTGACAGTTTGTAGCTCTCTAATTTTGAAGGTCATCAAAGTATACTTAAAACCAGCAGAATCCATTTGTCAACATGAGGTGCGTGTTTCAGCTGAATACAGAGCAGTTGTGTGTTAATTTAATGAGTTTTTGTTGAAGCTTACTGTCGCTAGATTTATCAACAAATATTGCTTCCAGTGGTAGTTTATTTCATCCAGAGCAGCGTATTTTTGCATTACAAGCTCAAAATTTAATTCAAAAATGTCTAGACTGCGGTGAAGAGAATGTAGTAGTAGAGATTTTAAATTTTCAGACCCATGTGGCGCCGATTCAATGGAAGAGGATTTTTTTTTCTTGGTCCATCTGCAAAACATGCTAGAAGGATAGCTGTTGATACTACTTCTCAGCTTTCTGCTAGTACTAGCTGTAATATCATAGTAAGTAATGCTGGAGATTGTGTAATTTAACAAATTAAATGTTGTAGAATGCTTCAAATTAAAAAAAAAAAAAACACAATAGCCTGTTTTCTGGTAAATATTAGTTGCCGCCCGCCCACTTGTTTTCATGTAAATATTATCTGCCCACCTGGTGTTTTTAGTTTACTGTAAATGCATAATTAATGTATGTTTTCATGTAAATTTTGGAGGATATGTGAAGAAAAGGTGTTTGTGGACATTGTGATCATTTCGGAAATATTGGACCAACTACAGTGGATTAACTTGATGGGTAAGTGAAAAAAAACATTGTTCCAATTTCTTCATTTTCCATTCTTTCTTCTCAGTTCTTAGCTCTTTTTTCTGTTGTATTCTAATAACATACTAACAATTTTATTAGAAAAACAAAATACATTTTTTCTTGTTTAAACTATAATATATCATACTATAAATCAGATTATGCCTTTGTCACTTTTTTAAATGTGACAATCATCCCATTCCACATTGTGAAATTTACCCCCCTTGGTATTTTGAGGGAAAAACCCCCAGTATACAAAGAATTAAGGACCACAAAGACGCATGTCTGTCTGCTTATTGTCTAACACCCAACTATCAGACTGATCTGATAATTTACTGGGAAAAACTGAAGCAATAAAATAAATCTTAATCTCCATATTTTCACATGGCTGAGTTTTTCTAACCAGTTTTTTTCTCATTTATAAATGAATTTTGTTAGTATTCTCTTTATAAAATGACAAAAGAGGGGATTGATCCCTCTTGATCCCACAGCTGTGGTTCAGAAGTGTGCACAAATGATATGACAGTACTGGATACAGAGCAGGAGGGAAGTTTATGGTGCTGGCTGCCCTAAGTAGACAATCATCCTGGGTTATAAATATATATCTAGCAGAGGAAAAAAACACAGCATGAACCATGGGACAAAACAAAGACTGACCAGTTCTTTAACTTCTACACAGTGAGCAACACTGATTTTTCTGTTTGGTTTGGGGGGATGTTACTGATCTATATATTTAATGTATATTCAAACAAAAATAAAGAAACAAAAAAACTACAAATGAAAAACTGAGGGCCACTCAATATGGCAGACCTCAGTTTAACTGATTCTGGATAACTGAAATTCTACTACCACCATTTTCTACATGCCAGTGTTAATTCATGAGATGTCAGCCAGTTCCTGTGCTATTATTTAATTACCAAGGTATATTTATTTTTATATAATGTATTTCTTATGTTACGGGCAAGATGGCGGAAGTTTTTTTTTAACGCTCTTGCCGGAATGCAGAAATCAGCGGAATTCCGCTTGATCTGTCACATATCCTGTACCGGGAGTTGGGCATAAGGCTAACAACCTTATCCTGGGACCTATCTAGAGGCAACTCTAGATGGGAAAAAAAGATATCATTACGGAAACTTGCAGAGAAACCAACCGAACATCAGGGATGCCAACTCTGAAAGGTCATTCGTCAGCCCCAAACATGTGACAAAGAATGGATTCTAGAATGTAAGAACAATGGCAGCACCAACAAAAACTACTCAGGTCATCAAAGAAATGGAGAAATATCACCTAGACATACTAGGCATCAGTGAAATGTGATGGATAGAAGCAGGTAAAAGATTAGCGGAAAACAGTAAGTTAATAATACATTCAGGCAGAGAGGACAAGAAACACCAAGAGGGGGTAGGTATAATTATGTCAAATGTAGCAGCAAAGAGCCTTGTAGAATGGGGACCAGTTAACAGTTGTATAATAAGAGCATGATACAACCTAAGGCACAGAAGAATGACAATAATATACCCATGAACGATGCAGATGATGAGGTGAAAGACTATTTCTATCACCAATTACAACAAATCATTAACAAAGTCCCTAAACACAACATCCTAACTGCTATGGGGGACTTCAGTGCTAAGGTAGGGAAAGATAACACCGATGTTGAAAAAGTAACGGGGGAAGAAGGAACTGACATGGTAAATCAGAATGGAGAAAGATGGAACTGACATGGTAAATCAGAATGGAGAAAGATTAATTGAAATATGTCTAACAGAGGGCATGGTCATTGGAGGCACAATATTTCCACACAAAAAGATACATAAAACAATGTGGATATCTCCAGATGATAGAACTAGAAACCATATAGATCATTTTTGTATTAGAAAGCAATACAGAACATCTCTGATAGATGTAAGGGCATATAGGGGTGCAGATCTCAACAGTGATCACAATCTGTGTATAGAAGGGATAAAAGAGAATACATAGACAATACTGTGAAAGAGGCAGAGAAAGCACCAAAAACGGGAGACGGTAAAACTTTATCTTATCTTATATATCTTATATCCTTCCCGTGCCGTTAAACATCACATAGGGCTCGCAAAGTAGTTCGCCTATTTTTTATATAACATACAAAAAGAGGATAACAGTGCTATTACATCTAAAGAAAGACCAATCCTTAGCAAAACTGGAACCCTATTAACATCAGAGTAAAGACCAAAAGCCAACGAATTTGTATACCTTGGCAGCAGAGTAGTAGAAAATGGAGACAGCACAGAGGACATCAACAGCAGACTTACTAGAGCAAACCAGGCTTTTGCTATGCTGCAGACTATATGGAAATAAAAAAAACTAAGCATAAATATGAAAATCAGGATATTTAAGAGTAATGTTCTAAGTGTACTACTCTATCGAAGTGAATGCTGGAAAATCACCAAAACCATAGAAAACAAGTTGAATTCTTTCCAGACTAAATGTTTACGAAGAATTAGAAAAATATTTTGGCCAAACACTATAAGAAATAACATCTTATTAGCAGAAATGCAGATGAAACCACTGACAACAATTATTGAGGAAAGACGCTGGCGATGGTTGGGACATGTGCTCCGAATGACTGACAACTCACTACCAAAAATAGCACTAAGATGGACACCACAGGGGAACAGAAGTAAGGGTAGACCAAAAGAGACATGGAGAAGAACAACAGAAAGGATGTTGAGCAATAGAGGGCTCACCTGGGCAAGAGCAGAAAAAAAGGCAAAGGACAGGCATTTGTGGAAAACCCATGCGGAAGCCCCATGTGCCCTGGGCACTTAAGGTTCAGAGAGAGAGAGAGAGAAAGACCAAAAGCAAAGATGGGCTGAACACTTCCAAGAAATATTTAATCGACCACACCCAAAAGAAGAGATAAACCTTGAAACCGACTTACCAGCCTCAATGTCAACCAGCATGAAATTGAAGCAGCAGTGAATTTAATGGCTAACAACAAAGCTGCAGGTGAAGATGAAATAACACCCAAAATGTTACAAGCTATCAATAGTGACAACATGAGACAACTACAGAGAATGTTTAATAAGATTTGGAAAGAAGAATATAGCAGATACCGCAATGAAAGAAGAACAAGTGGGATTTTAAAATGGGAGAAACTGTCTCGACCAGATCTTTACTCTAAGAATAATACTTGAAGAACATATTGAAAAGCAGAAACCATTAATACTGAACTTCAAAGACTTTCAAAAGGTATTTGACAGCATACACAGAGATTCATTATGGAAAATTTTAAGTCTATATGGAATACCATCTAAAACTGTCAACATCATTAAGGACTTCTACAATGTGCAGTCAAAACAGAAGAAGGGATGTGTGAATGGTTCCAGATTGAAACAGGCGTGAAATGAGGATGCATACTGTCTCCTTTGCTTTTTGGAATTGCAATAGACTTCATAATGAAAAAAATGCTGCAAAGGTAACACAGGTACTGACTGGGTACATGGGCCTCAACTAGAAGATCTTGAATTAGAATTGCAAAAGCAGCATTGATCTTCAAGAATCTTGAGAACATATGGAATTCAAAAGTTATGAGCACAAAAACCAAGTTAAGACTATTCAATATCTACTCTCATGTATGCATGCGAAAGCTGGAAAACAACTAAAGAAATAGAGAAGAAATTAGACTATTTTGAAAACAAATGCTTAAGGAAAATACTTGGCATCAAGTGGAACGAATTCAAGAACAATGCAGAGATAAGACAGATGACTGAACAACAACCAGTCTCATGGGTGATCAGGAAAAGGAGATGGACATATGTTGGTCACATGATGAGAAGAAATGATCAGAGAATCCCAAAACAAGCTATCAAGTGGAACACAACAGGCCAAAGAAAAAGAGGCAGACCACATGAAACTCTAAAGAGGACATTGTTAAGAGAGGCCAAATTAATAGGCATAAAATCCTTTGATGAGGTTGAAAAGCTCGCCGAAAACATGAAAAATTGGCGAACTACCTTGCGAGCCCTATATGACGTTTAACGGTACAGGAAGGATGTAAGATTTCTTACATTGCTTATATATAATGTATATTCACTGTGGTCACTACATATTACAGTTTTTTACTATGGATCATGGTTAAATTTTTCATGGAATATTCACTCTGAAAATTTGGATGCCTGGATTTTTTAAAACTAAACTTCCTCCATGTATTCCACTAAACTGAAGGTCATCAAAAACTGACCCTAAAAAACATGATGTAATTGTACAATAACATTTGTCACACAAGACCGTAACCTTTAAGGGATTAAACTAGGTAATGTGTAGAGCTTACACAACAGACTAGAGCTTTAATACACACAATACACTAAATGTTACTAAACATTGCAAAAATGACATTACCCTTTCTATCCTATTTTAATTCATGATATACTTCTGAATGGTCACTACAAGCTGTTATTTACATAACAGGTCTGCATATCTACTGATAACATAGTTTACATTTACCAAATACCCCTATGCCTTGTTTTCTTCACTGCCTGCTTTGTGTACCCTAAATTATAATCCAGCCTGATTCAGATTCTGAGTACATCCTTACAGTCCCCCATCATGTACAATGTAGCGCAATTTTTTTGACCCCAAAAGAAACCACATTACAGTGAGGCACAGGTGCATGTTTAAAATATGACAATCTTTTCTGTGGTAACATACAGAAATCAATGGTCATTATCATAAAACATTGCTGTACTCAGGTCACTCATATATATCACACACATGCAATATTATTATGGCTTGAACAACATCTGTACAACCTGCTCAATCTGTACAGGCAAAATGATTCACAGCACATCATAGTTTATATCTGGATATCTGATTCAATCAGATTCACAATGCAATGAAATGAATAAAAGTGACAAGAGCAACAAACATCTGACATTTTAGCCAACATCAGCAGAAGCTACATTTCTCTCTAGTCTCTAAACAAAACATTTGTTGGTAAAATAATCTTAATCTGTTTTAGAATTTTATGTCTCATTTTTAAGAATTTGCAGCAAAAAAAAATGCTGCCCAAAATATCTGCTTTTATAAAGATATCTGATCTTCATCTCTTGCAATATCCTAGCACTAATCAAAAACTCTCTGACAGCCAAGTCAAAAGGTGAAATTCAATGGCTGTGCACCGCAAAACAAGACAAAATCCTGATGAATATAGCTTTGTTTTTTTTGCAGATACATCAAGAAGTATTCAAAAATTCATGAAAAAGAAGGATAAAATCAATCTAAGCACTTTTCACATTGAAAACATTTTCGACGCAGCATTTGAGAAATTGAAAGTAAAGCATATGTGAAACACACAAAATTTACGGAAGCACTAAAAAAAAAGTGTACAAATGATGGCAAGATTGAAAAAAAAAAAAAAGAAATATAAATATAAATACTAAAAATAATAAGGTACTGAGATGGTTGCAATACACTTATATGTGTATAAATACTAGCAACACATGCTATCCTTCCCTGAGATCATAGTTCTTAGTGTCGTGTTCTTTTTATGACTGCGAGCTTTGTTCATTATCAACTATTTGTGAGATTACCTGAACATTCTCATCTGTGTCACTCTGTCAGTCTCTCACTGATATAAAGAAAATTACAAGCATGAAAAAAAAACAAACCACAGATAAGACATTTCTTGGATTCATTACACAATGATAATAATGCTCACATAAAGCACAAGAACATGGAATGGATTCTGGAATAATGAAAAGCTCAGGTTAACAATATGAACAACAATGTGGCACTTGAAAACAAAAAAAAAACCGCAGGAGTACATGAATGAACATATTGTTTTTGAGTATTTGAGTTAATCTTGGGATACTGCTGTTGTAGGATGATCTAACATGCTTGATGTGTACAAGGCCACTAATTTCAACCTCTGGTGCCATAACAATCACTTGGTGTAATCACATTTAATGATTATTAAAAAATGTATTCGTTTAAGAAAAAAAATCATACAATTATGAGAACACCTGTCAATAAATTGTAGAAAAGCCAATTAGACATTAAGGCAGGCTGCTTGTAAGCAATAATAATGTTGCACAGGACATGTAACATCAATGATAATATTAAAATCTATGAACCATATTACAGCTTGCCCTTTTCGTTGCTGACAAAGTCTGATAAACATATATTCCACTATAGAGATTCCTATCACAGTGTTCATTCCCAGAAAATTTTGGCCAAAGAGATACAAGGAGAGGCTGGTAAATGAAGGAACTGGATTCACTTAGCTAACACTGTTACAAAACATTTTGCTTCAGCAAATGATAAGAAAAATATTGCACAAATACTTTGAATAAAAATTTTAAAAGAAACAAATTTCTGGTATTATAAAATATGCTGAAAAAAATTTGGTTAATTGTATATTTTAAAATTATCTTAAGAATATATGACAAATACTAAAAATGTAACCCAAGTACCTGTCTTGGATTCTGCAAAGTATTGCACATCACAATATATACAATAACTGGCTATGGCCTTTTAAAAATCAACAATATCTTCCTTAAATTACCAACACATATGTATTAAATCACAAAAAAATCAACAGCAAACTTAAATATGAAATCTTGTATTATAAATTGGTCCATTACCAAAATCAATAACATTTTAAACAGCCAATGAGGAAAGTAACACAGAGTACTTCCTTGACAGCAATGGAAAATACTTCACAAGTTTAAAACTGCTTTTGGTCCTAATATGCTGAGTGTTCATTTTAAGAACTGAGCTTCTCACAGTTGGGGATACTGATTTAGATGATCTAAATCTGCTGTTATGTAACACATAATGATGAAGTCACATTAAAGAAAATCTACTTTTCTATCAGAAGGCAAAATTTCCATGCTTGTTAGGTGTAATTGAGAGAAATTTTTGACCAAGCAAAACAAAACTAAGGAAAAGTAATCCTTCTTTTTATACACCCTTGAAGATAAAAATGGTTTGATTAAAAACACATAAAACCCTGATCACCAACTATTCACTTCAGGCTATGGTCACAAATATTATTTAAGAATAAAGATATTAAAGATAGGACTGTCCTACACACAGCTTTATCATTCATTCATTCATTTGCATGTCTCTTATAGAACTTTGCCTCTGTAACAGCACTCTTGTAGGCCTCTCAGTTGTGAGCAAGATGGCCTGCTGCTGATGCATCCATTTGCAGATCATCAACGATGTCTTGCAGCCATCTTCGCCTTGGTCTTCCTCTCTTTCTTTTTCCCATTATTTCCAAGACAGTCTTCTCTAGATTATCATGACGTTTAATGTGTCCAAAATATTTCAGTTTTCTCTGTTTAATCCTCTTTACTAGCCAGCCTTCTTCAATATTAAGTTCTTGTACTATGGATATATTTGTTCTTTTTTGTGTCCATGATATCTGAAGAACTCTTCTGTAGTATTTACATTTAAAGGCATTTATGTGTTTCTCAGCTGTTTTGTTAAGCGTCCAGGTCTCACAGGCATATCTTGCAATGGGAAAGATGCATGCCCTTAAAAATCTAATTTTTGTATTTCTGTCTGTTCCTCTCCACAGATTTTTTAGTTGTTTTACTTTCTGAAGAGTGATAGATGTCCTCCTTTTAATTTCCCTATTGTATCTCCATTATTAGTTAGCAGTGATCCAAGATATTCAAAACTCTCCACTTCTTCCAGTTTTTCCTCATTGATACATATATCAATATACACAGCTTTATAGAGAAGAAAAATATCACAACAGAACACAGATGAGTTTATACAAAAATGTACATTCTGTAAAAAGTCATGCACTTTTTGATGATCCCATCTTTTTTCTCAGAATTATGTAAACTAACCGTAGCAACAAGTGATACAGCACTGATATAGACATGTGGACAACAACACTGATAGACATGTGGACAACACTGATACAGACATGTGGACAACAACACTGACAGACATGTGGACAACAACACTGACAGACATGTGGACAACACTGATACAGACATGTAGACAACACTGACACAGACATGTGGACAACAACACTGACAGACATGTGGACAAAACTGATACAGACATGTAGACAACACTGACACAGACATGTGGACAACAACACTGATATATATGTGGACAACACTGATACAGGCATGTGGACAACACTGATAGATGTGGACAACACTGACATGGACATGTGGACAACACTGACATGTGGACAACACTGACAGGCATGTGGGTGACACTGACACAGACATGTGGACAACACTGACAGACATGTGGACAACACTGACACAGACATGTGGACAACAACACTGATAGACATGTGGACAACACTGACACAGACATGTGGACAACACTGACACAGACATGTGGACAACACTGACACAGACATGTGGACAACAACATTGATAGACATGTGGACAACACTGACAGACATATGGACAACACTGACACAGACATGTGGACAATACCAAGAGATGGACAGGACTCTGCTGGGGCAGATATACTGTGAAAGGATGGGACAAAGCATTGCAGATAACCTTCCTGGAGAGACAGCACAAGATTATGGTGATGATGAAATTGCAAAGATGTTTGAAACACTACACAGAACATCTTGCAATGCAACAATTATTAGAATGTCCAAACTGTACACAGATCCTGTATGTCTAGCATCTAGGTATCTGAGTAGTCAGACTGCTTGACAAAAATTGTCTGTCTCAGTAGTCTTCGCTGTCAAGTGAGGGTGTATCTGACCAACTGAAACTACATACAGGCAATTCTCACACTGTCTAATAACTGATCAGATGAATTAGGTGTACCTGAATTATCAAGTGAGGGATTAGCTACGCTCTGACAAGTTTCACCTCATGTCTGTATCATTTGTGCTGCCTGATAATACGGCCCAGTTAAATCCAGTTGTGCATGTACAACAAAGATACAGACTGTGCAATTACAAGAGTACATAAGAACTGAAGAATTTTCAGCAACACCTGTCCAACTTCAAACTGGACCAGGACCATTACAAAAATAGACTTATTACAGCAAATACAACATTCAGTCCTTTTGCTGAAGCATTCTGGTTGAAAACTGACAACAGTTTTGAAGGTACACATCTGAAAACATTTCTAGATGAGCTTAGTGGTCAAAGAAAAACCATCAGTCACATCATAGAATCAACCACAAACAGCATTTGTGCATGACACATGAAATAGGAAAATATATGAAAAAAAAAAAAAAAATATATATATATATATATGACACTGAATCACACACAATTGTGTCACATGCTATGGACAGGAAATAGATCAAGTCCATCTCATTATTCAGTAATTTTTTCCTGTATGTCTATGCCTGTTCTACATGAGCATAAAGTCTTCCCTTGAGTTCAAACATTTATTACACAAAAATTATGCATTTTCTTGCACATTTTACCTCAACTGAAAGTTTTTTTTTCTTTTTTAAACTTATCCATGCACTCTACATGTGCTCTTCTGTGTTTCCCCGAGAATGTCAGTTTCTTTCCATGTGTTCTCCAACATATCTTTGGTCACTGTCACTACAGCATCCATTATTCTTGCCTTCAAAGTTTCAATGTCAGGAACTAGTGAACTCAACATTTTGTCCATAAGTACGTTCCAGTCAAAAAAGAAAAGTCAAGACGGGTAATGTCCGATGAACATGGTGACCATGGTGTTAGACCATACCTCCCACTTCACTGCCTCGGAAAGTTTGCATTCAAGAACTGATAAACAACTAAAGTGTGGTAGTACATCATCTTGTTGGAAAACTACCCATAGCTGAAACTCTTCTAATTAAGCTGCAACGTAAAGCTCTGAAATGTCCTTGTAAATGTTTGCTGAAAAGGGTGGGCTCCGTTAAAAAAAAAAAAAAGAAGGGGCCAATAACTTTGTAGTGCATTAGACTGCACCAAACATTCACCTTTGAGCTATCCTCCTTGGGCTGTTCTCTGACCCTCAAATATGGACACTGTGTCTACTTTCCCCAGTTATGAAAGGTTGCCTAGTCAGAAAAAAAAACCAACACACTTGAGGTAACCACTGTCTTCATCAACTCACCGCAGAATCTCTGCAGCAAAAGCAGCTCACTGTGGACAATTTTTTATAAATAGGAAACGAGGCCTTTATATGGTAAAGTAAGAACACAGTTTTGTAGGATTAGACCTCGAAAAAAATAATATACAAAGCACTTTAATGAGATGTGAGAAAAAGAAAAATCACAAGAGAATTACATGGGATTCAAACACACAGACTCTGGTAGGATGAGACACGAGCTCTGTGTTCGAATCCCAGGTAATTCTCTTGTGATTTTTCTTTTTCTCACATTTCACTAAAGTGCGTTGTCTATTATTTTTTTTCGAGGTCTAATCCTACAAAACTGTGTTCTCTTACCTCACTGTGGACAATGATCTGGCTCCATAGGCTGAACAATCTGTACTTTGTGTGTAAGTAAACAAAGCCATTTGAGCAAAATTTTAACCACTGTATTCTGAGATGTAAAGAGTTCACTCGGGTCACATTAAGCTGAAATCCAAAACTGTGTTAAAAAGCATTACTCACAGCATCAACAGTGTCTTCATTCATATCAGTTCTTTTAAGGTCATCAATATTGCCAGTCTCTTGAAACTTTGCATCCCAAGCTTTGATGCTTTTAAAATCTGGTAGATATCAACCTACTCACTTGTGAACATTCACTGAATTGTAACTGACAAATCTGTTTCATGACACCACAAAAACACACTGGGCTTTCTATTTCATAGACATCATTTTGATACTGGTAACTGCAGTACTACCTATACAGGTAAAAAAAAAAAAAAAGAGAAAAAAGACACAAAAAAACTCCATGAATTGTCACAATGTTCATGTTCCCATCCACCAGTTTTTTAAATATTTTTGTTTAAATCAGGGAAGGACAACATGATCATTCTGCATATTAGTGTAATATATTTGTGTTCTGATGAGGCTCATTGTTCATTCCCACCTTATGATCTTCTCAACTCCCATCTCTTCTCAACTCCCACTTCTTCTCAACTCTGCACCATGGTCTTACATTTTTATGGCCTCTTGTCCAGTCTTAAAGTTCAGTGTATTTTGTAGCAGCATATCTTGTAATATGACATACCTTTTATGTGACTTTAAATTATTTAAATTCATTCAGCAGATCAGTAAGTTAATATTGTTTCAGGACATAATTGTTTTCCCAAGTTCATTTTTTTTTTCTAGGTAAACCCTGTTTGTTCTCAACATCAGCACTTCTTTAAGTCTAGCCCTATGCATGGCTGAAACATTCTGTTGCCTGCTGGCCAGCAATGTCTATTTGTGTTATTTTTGCCCTTCTTTATTATTTTTTAAAAAACTTACTGCTTCCATTTCCTCTATTCTCCACCAGGATCATGACATATTCTTGACTAAAGGACCATCACTATCTTACATTATTCATGAGACAAATCATCATCTTACATTATTTGTGTACACATGTCTCCACAGTCAAAAGAGCAGCATGAAAAAAAAAAAAAAGATCTTTGACAAAATGCAGCAGGGCAAAACAGAAGTCAAACAGGAAAACAGGTGTGACAAGAACCAGACACTGACTTCCCAAAATGTGCAAGTTTTGAGAGAAATGGCTTCAGCATTATGATGATATCCCTTCATTAATTATTCTTTTCAAGGCTTCAGTCCACATTATTTCAATTGGACTCTGAGGAGCTACAAGACAAACCCAAAAAATGCAGAGACTGCTCTTGATGCTGGCATGGCTGCTGCTGCACAAGCTCCATGTTGCCAGGCGAGAGAAAAATCTGGCTGCTGGGACTGTGTCGTATCATGGTCAGCTGAGAGTTGGGGCTTGCGGGAGCAATCATCATTGACTGGGCTGCAAAACCTGAAGACAAAGAAAGATATAAAGCATTTGTAAGGCACACAAACAGGGGCAAAAAGTTACTACTGTAAGATGTTTTTTATCACTGCAGCTGTTCAGATTTAGTGAATAAAACATATGAAGTACTTTGTTCAGGACAGATGACAGCAGAAAAGTGAGGCATTTTATATGACACAAACACTGTATATATCAATAAAAAACTCATGACCTCAGTCAATGCAAAAAAAAAATGCAGAAAAAAAACCTCTCAGTTATCTGACCTAACCCAAGTGTGTTTAACAATAATGAAGGGGAAACCATGAAACATCTCATTCCTGTGTCACTACAGCTTGGTCGACATCTGGACTGACAGCTTGAGGAGAAGCTTGGTCCTGTTTGCTTTCACTGATATATTATGTGCATGAAATTTCTCCTTGTCTGAAATCTGAGTGATAAACTTTGTTCTTAGATATCTAATTTCACTTACTTACACTTTTGTATACTGTACCACATTCAGTCATCTCATCTGTGGACCTAGTTAAAATGCTAAACACAGACAAATCACCATCTTACATTATTCATGAGACAAATCATCATTTTACATTATTCATGAGACAAATCACCATCTAACATTATGCATTATCAAATATCTTCACAGAGAATCATGATCTAATGATCATACTTACCTGCATCATGTTGCAGTACAATCTGCTGCTGATGTTGCTGGCACTGCATTTGGGTCTGTTGTTGCTGATGCTGCTGTTGAGTCTGCAGATCCATGCTCACTTCTCTGATGGGTGACAGAAAGATGTGGTTGGAGCTGCTTCCCATCACAGCCAGCTGAGTGTTTGTGCCTGCAGGAGACAACAGTATGGACTGAGAAGCCAAACCTGAAAAGTAAACTAAATATATTAATTGTTGTTTACTTCTTTGTTTACTTTTTTACTGCTGTATCTAGGCCAACAGGCAGCAGTAAGAATAAATGGTGAAACAAAAACTTGGTCTGACATAAAACAAGGGGTCCGTCAGGGGTGCATACTGTCGCTGTACTTATTTAACTTGTATACTGAAAATATAATGAGGAATGTTAGAGAAGATGTAGACAAAGAATATTAAGCAATAACAATTGGAGGTTATGAAATACCAGAGATTAGATATGCTGATGACATGGTATTACTGTCTACAACACAAAAAGGAACTGAAAAACTAATTATGTCAGTCCGTAAGAACAGTGAAGTGCAGAGAAAACTAAATTGACGACAACTGACAAAACAAATAAGGCAGCTGAAATATGTATCAGTGAGGAGAAATTGGAAGAAGTGGAGAATTTTGAATATCTTTGATCATTACTATCTCATAATGGAAATACAATGAGGGAAATTAAAAGGACATCTGTCGCTCTTCAAAAAAAATAAAATAACTAAAGAAGCTGTGGAGAGAGACAGAACTACAAAAATAAGATTTTTAAGGGCAGGCATCTTTCCCATCGTAACATATGCCTGTGAGACCTGGACACTTAACAAAACAGCTGAGAAACACATAAATGCCTTTGAATGTAAAAAAAAGGTAAGGTAAAGGTAATCCTGTCATGCCTTAGAGGCACATAGGGATATGGTGTTAGTGCCCACTGAATGTAAATGCTACAGAAAAGTTCTTCAAATATTATGGACACAGAAAAGAACAGATATATCCATACTACAAGAACTTAATACTGAAGACGGCTGTAAGAAGAGTAAACAGAGAAAACTTAAATATTTTGGACACATTAAACGTCATGAGAATTTATAGAAGACTGTCTTGGAATGGCACATAATGGGGAAAAGAAAGTGTTGATAATATGCAAATGGATGCATCAGCAGCAGGGCATCTTGCTTACAACTGAGAGGCCTAAAGGAGAGCTGTTAGGGAGGCAAAGTTCTGCAAGGGACATGCAAATGACTGACTGTTTACTTCAGAACTAAAACTATAAATTCAACTTAATATAAGAACCTTTCTAAGTTGATGGCTACATTTTTTCCTAAAGTTAAATTTTATCTGCAAAACATCTGTCATGTAATGAAACCTTTGACTTGCAAAGAAAGAAATACTCTAATTTCTTTAAGCCACATCTGAAGTTAACTAATAAAGCTAATCATGCTCAATGTTCCACAGACAAAAATTTCATGGCTGTCTTGAGTGACATCACAGCTGCATTTCAACAGCAAAACAAGGATAGCTTGATAGAGCTAATACAACTTATGGGATGGGTCAGCACAAATGTCCACTTTCATCTCTGCACTCCCTAGTAAACACATAAATAAGCACTGTATATAGGCCATGCAAATGTGGTTCATAAGAAGGATGTTGAAGGCACCATGGACAGCTAAGAAAACCAACAAAGAAGTCTTAAGAGAGGCTGGAGTTAAAAGGCAAATTACAGCAAAGATCAGAGCCAAACAAGTAAGATTTAAAGGACAGTTTCTAAGAAGAGGAAAATTGGAACACATTGTGGCAACTGAAAAAATTGTGGGAAAAAGAGACAGAGGAAGACAGTTACTAGATGGGCTAATAGTGTGGCTGGGAAGAAAGTCATCAGTGGATCTCATAATCAAGTCTAAAGACAGGGAACTGTGGATAGAAATGATCGCCTACACCACGCGGCATGACACTTGATTGATTGATACAGGTTTGAGGGATGTCAGGTTGCTCACAATGTGGGCATGAAATATCTTAATGAATATAAAAATTCAAGCAGGCTCAATATGTATGGAATGAATAGCTTGCTAAATTCAGAATTCAACAATTTGCAAAATCACTTTCACTTTCTCCCATGTCCCAGGGCATGCTGGCATTTCTAGACCTGGACCAGTTTTATCTACAGTAGCTGGTGGAAGATGATGAATCAGAACCAATATGTACAGCCTGATAAAGGCTAGAAAGATGGAAGATTCTGAACAAACTCTACTTGTGATGAAAAGAACTGGGAGCAACATTTGGTGAGGTCAGATGCTAAGATTATGTGAAGGGTGGTAGGAGAGCTATAATTAACACAGAAATGGAGTCATTAATTGCTGTAACTCAAGTCATTGGGGAATTATCCATATCAGAAGGATGACAATCCTAAGTTAACCTTTAAGTGTATGGAAATTCCATCAAACCGGTGTGAAAAATGAAAGATCTGTGAAATTAAGTATTTGGTCTGTAGAGTACAAGTTACTTAGAATGGACAAGGAGGAGACTGCAAGAGCCACCTTGGATAGGCCGTGAATGGAGGATAACATCAGACTGAATGACAACAATCACATCAGGAGGATAACTGAGTTGGGGGAGGAGAGGGAAAGTGAATGTTTTTCTGACCAAAGTGGTTTAGCACACATTACTCATAACTGGCTCCATCAACAGGTGCACACCAGTGGATGTCGGAATGGAAAAGAGGAGAACATATAGGAATGCCTGAAGTGCGGGGACGCCGGTCTCTGATTACAGAGTACAACTAAAAATTTCGCAAGGCAAAGCACATCCAATTCACTATTGTATCATGTTTAGGTCACTAGACTTCAGCAGTGTTTTAGGCCACTCAACTAAATATATATTACATATAAATGAGGAAAGGAGGCACATACTTTCTTCTACATTTTAAAACTAAATCTCTTTTCTCAGGAAAAGTATTCACATACCCATCTGCTGCTGCAGTAAGTACTGGTGCTGTTGTTGGGGCTGCTGCTGTTGTGAATGCTGTTGCTGAGACACCATGTGACTATTACCCTGGGCATAGGCCAGCTGCTCCTTGATTAGCCGAAGCTCTTCTTGCTGTCTCTGAATGGCACTCTGTAACTGCTCAGATTTGTGGACTAGTTGCTCATGAAGAAACTGCTGGGCTGGAGTTAAAATCAAGCCTGACTGGTACTGTAGACACACAGGAAGAAGCCTTGTAGTATTAAACACATTATGTGGATGTAGCTTCTTCTAACATCCCAGAAACTGTTGTGAAGATCTACAAACACAGGCATCATGGTGGATGGGGAGTGGATCACACTGGCTTGTTTGAAGTCCTGGAACAGACTCAACAAGGTGGCTTCTCAGCAGATTCTATCACCACTTAGGTCAAATCAAGCACGATCCTACCTGCTATGCTGAAAGAGCATAGTTTGTGCTACTTAGAACTCTGCACAGAGAGATAAATTTGCTCTAGTTTACTACTATCTTTGCTCACCATGGATGTAACAAGAATAATGACAATTGGGTGGCTAAAAGAGACTCACATATAATGATTTCTGGAAATGAACAAGAACATGCTACAAAAAAAAAAGTGATATTGAAGAACTTTATTTATGAGATTCAAATCATTTGCAATTGTCACATGAAGAGACAGATTCAGTAATAAGTGGTTTCTGAGACATTAGGCATGGACAAGTGTTATTTTGACTGTTCTGGCTCCAGATTTTGATCTCCTTGTGATATGATGGCTGATCACTTCTTCAGTATACTGAGAATTGCTAAGTCCTCAGAAAGTTCCAAAAACAGTGATAGGGAAGATTCCTTTTGTCAACTCTAACATGACGAGAACATGGCAGGGAGGGAACCATCAAATGCAGTCCATTCTGACGGGAAAATGTGGACACAATCTCATTTTGAGCCCAGGTACTCTGAGCAGAATTAAGAGATTTCTATATCACAGAAGAAAAGTCAAGAGGAATTTATGTATAACAGAAGAAAAGTGTGGCAAAAGAAAAGTCACTATGGATTTTTGTATAGTAGAGGAAAAGTCAATAGTGAATTTTATGTGGCATAGTAAATGAGGATTTTTGCATAGCACAGGTAAATAGGGTGTTTTATGTAGCAAAGAAAAGTAAATTGGGAGCTCTGTACAGCAGAAGTAAACAGGGACTTTTGTGTAGCAGAAGAAAGGTTAACGGGGACTTTTGTGAAGCAGAATAAAAGTAAAAAGGGAATTTTGTGCATTAGGACAGTCTTGAAAACCAGCCTTGACATTTTTGAACAGCTAGACAACGCCATGGGTGTCAGCATTACTGTAGAACTGCTGGGTTAGGCAGTTAATGATACAAATGTACATTTAACTGGAGATGACTAGCTGACATGACAATGTCACTGAATCTAGAGAATGAATCAAAGTGACTCAGATCTTAGCTTGCTTCCACATGGTGCTGACTGTAAACAGGGGAATCAACATATTCCAAATAGGGGGATGCAGCTTGCTGAGAAGTGTAAAGAAAGCCATTGTAGTCTACTCCTCATCTGATGTGATGTCTTTATTTAGAGATCTTTACCACAGCATCATCTGCCAAAAGCTTCAGGTCTGTAGTTATATGCAGATACTAAAACATCAACTGACAATACTACCTTATGTACCTTTCATAATTCCAAAAATGCTGACTATAATTCTTACGCTATCATCAATCTTCGTTATGCCAAAATCACAGAGGCAAAAACTTTTCCATTTGACCATGTCTTTCCTGCTTTTGCCAGTTTTATTGGAAATGTTCTATTTTGCATCTCTGACAATTCTTCTTCTTCTTCTTCGTTCGCTTCTACCACCAAAACCGCACTGTGATCCTACTGAATTTACACCTGTGGTCCTCATTAGGTCCCGTGGTCTCCTGTGTGGTCCCCAAAAGAACCACACGAGATCCACGAGAGGACCACAAGGGGTTCAGAGTATCACAGGGCTTTAGCCTGTATTCTTGGTGGGTCTCTGAAGCGGGATTGGGTGACACCGTGGTTTTCGCTGCACCAGTTTAGTCTAGGGTTGGACTTTCTCACCGGAAGACCTCGACGTGTTTAGGATATCAGTGCATCCCCGCTGGGTGAGAGGCGGTAGCCCACCCAGGCCAGAGTTGGACCTTCTCACCGGAAAACCTCGACGTGTTTTGAGATACCCGTGTATCACCGCCGGGTGAGAGGTGGTTGCCCATCCAGTCCAGAGTTGGACTTTCTCACTGGGAAACCTCAGTGTGATTAGGATACGCATACACCCCCGCCGGGTGAGAGGTGGTTGCCTATCTAGACTTCCCTGGTCCAGTGTCTCTGATTTCAGCATTTTGCGGTCGTGGCCGCTACCCTTCCTAGTTGTGACCAGGATGGAGCTTTTGTCCAGGAGGATGAATCCTCGCCACTAGTGACTTCCACCTCTGGGTTGAGCCGGTTTAGGCATATTATCCCAGTATGGGTGTGTTTGGGACGTGACCGACCTCTAGAGCAGAGGTACTGTGACATGCATAGCCTTCAAGATTCACCCCTGGTGTAAGCCGGTTTAGGCAAAATTCACCAGTATGGGGTGTATATCAGGCGTGACCCACCTCTAGAGCAGAGGTGGCATGACATGTCTAGCCATCAAGTTCCACCCCTGGTGTGTGCCGGTTTAGGCATATTTCACCAGTGTAGGTGTATTTCGGACGTGGCCGGCCTCTAGAGCAGAGGTGCCGTGGTATGTATAGCTCTCGCAGCGATACTACTGGACATACCAATTAAACTTCACTTTATCCTTTCCACCACCTTTTCACATCGGCACCACACAGCAACCTTTATTTCTTTTCCGCATTTTCTTCCTTGACCGGGAGTAGCTTCATTCCACGCGCAGCATTCGAGGAGTCTTGCCAGCAGTGTCTTAACCTCTGGGACAAGCCGGTTCATGCATTTCACCCGATATGACTGCACTCAGGACGTGGCCGACCTCCAGACCAGAGGTGCCGTGATTAGACTGTTTGCTTCGCTTTATCCTTTCTACCACCTTTTCCGCAGTGATGCTGCGCGGCAACCCCATTTGCACCTTTCTTCATTGGCCGGGAGGAGCACCGCTCCACGCATGGCAGCTGAAGAATCTCACCAACAGCGTCTGACAATTCTAACTGTGGGGTGTTGTCTACTGCTTATAGTTTTTAATGCTCAGCATGTGACTGATCCATCTCAATCTCCTCTGTTTAATCTGAGGATTAACTCTTTCCGTGCCAGTGGTCGATTTTTAGATCCTTCTGGTTTCCCCGCTGCATGCCAATGGTCAGAATTTCAATCACGGTTTGTTTCAATAAAAGAACCAGTGTAACATTTAGATTGTACATATTTCGTCCGCGTTTCTGGTGACACTTTTCAAAATGGTGAAAGAGTACTTAGATACGAGCGATGCTGAGTGAGAAAAAGGAAGAGAAACATCGAAAATTTTCAATTTTTGATGATGTAGATAGGGGTATGGACATGGCCTGTGACCACCCCACTGCTCTTGAATGTATCCCAAGTAGATCTAGACATATTTAGATGACTGGAGAAGTAGTTAGGAGGTTATTTCAGACATTAATTTAGCGAGAATGCAACGCAGAATCAGAATATGAGATCGACAAGTAGATCTAAACATCTCAGATGGTAAGTAGTGCAGATCTGGACCTAGCCGATGGTGAGCTTGGCACAATCATTGTCTAAAAACATCACATTACTTCTTTTTTCCTAAAAAACTCTGCGTTTATGAAATTTTCATACATTTAGTTATACTTTGAAACAGAATAAGTACACGGAAGTACATGGAAATACTGTCTTCCATTCCATTTTACAACTATACCCCCTAACATATCAAGACCCGCGCTTTTACTCTGGTAAGTAACTGAATGTCTGCTTTTCTTCCTGTGGCACGGGAAGAGTTAAAATAATTACCTGATAATGCTTACATTATGCTATTCAATTATCACTTTGCCTCACACATTCCTATTAAACACGCTTCTAAAGCAAAGCACAGCCTAGACATTAATGACAAAATGAACTTACTGTACTTCTTGGATCAGTGTTGACTGCAGGGGATGCAAGGGGCGATGAGACAACTGCAGACGACTGACAGTTCATGTTTGAATGTATTGTGCCCAGTAACTGAAAGTGTCCCAATAACAAACCACATGTTGTAGAAACATGAAAGACATGAAAGAAGGAATATCTTTTTACAGACATAACTTTACCTGTCATGCAAGATTTTGCTGTTAACATAAGACTATGCAGAATTTCTCTCTTAACATACAGGATTAAAGATGTACTAATGACTAAAACAACAATGGCATACCAGGATAAAATGAGCATCCTGTTTGTTCTAAATATGAATTTACTTGAGAAATGTATAAACAGAACAAGAAAGGAGGACACACAAATGCTGTATCATCATGTTACATTAGTGGTATAGAGTTCTGAGTTTTTACCGTGAGGGTTTTTTTTTTTGGGGGGGGGGGGGGGGGGGAATAGTGGAGGAGGAGAGCAAATGGAACTGGCCACAGATATGGATGTCTGTTTCATAAATTCTTTAAAAAGTCTATTGTGCTTTCTTAAATAAATATACCCTGACTAGGACATTTAAAAAGTCTGTTGTGCTTTCTTAAATAAATATATCCTGACTAGGACATTTAAAAAGATGACAAATTACCCTTGGATTTGTGGGCACTGATCCAAGACCTGTGGACACTGCTGTCATAAGAGGAACCAGACTCGGGAGAGTTCTGGCCTGACTTACAACAATCTGCTGACCAGCTGACATCAATGAGGAACATGTAGCATTTTTTATCTGTAATAAAATGCGATAAGTGAATTTTCTACAAACTTTTAATACACCGAAAGAATACATTTTATTGTATCTTGAATGAGCTGTTGTTCAAACAATATAGGACTCAGTGGTTTGTTCTTCTACTCACTAGTGATGATTACAGTATTACAGATAATTATGGTCTCCTCGGTTCTTGGGATCATCATCATTATCATGTGCTGTGCCGACTGGCGTTGGCTATTATGCTTCTCCAGAGTATCCGATCCTTCATGCAGGCCATCAGTTCAGTTGGTGATCTCCTCTCACACCATCCCGTCAGACTGTCCAGTATCATTTCTCTTGGTCTTCCTCTTGATCTTCTTCCTTCTATTTTTCTTGTTGTTATAATATTTTCAATGCCCCCTCTTCTCATTGCATGTCCTATGAAAGTACATTGTCTCTCTCTCTTATATTTTTGACAAGATTTTTTTGTCTCTCCAGCTCTTCTCATACATTCTTCATTAGTTATTTTTGCTGTCCAGGGGATTCGCAACATTCTTCTAATAAACCACATTTCTGCTGCTTCCAATGATTTTTGTGCAGACTTGCCTATTGTCCATGATTCACTTCCATATAACAAGATAGGCTAAATATAGCATTTTAGGACTCGTTTTCTAACATTCATTGATAAAGATGTGTTAGCTAATATGTTTCTCATTCTCTGAAATGCAGTCTTTGCTTGGCCTATTCTGTTCCTAATTTCTGTTCTGCATTTCCCATCTGAAGTTATTACTGCTCCAAGGTATTTGAATTTCTGCACCTGCTTTAGAATAGTTCCGTTTAATTTAATACTGCATGCTGGTGGATTCTGTTTCTTAGATATAACCATAGTCTCTGTCTTTTTGATGTTCAAAGTAAGGCCTTTCTGTTCACTTTCTTTGGCGACTTTATCCAAGAGATTTTGCAGGTCTTGTTGGTTCTCAGCTATCAGTACTGTGTCATCAGCATACTGAAGGCTGTTAATATTGTATCCTCAATTTTTATGCCTGGTTCTGTGATGTTTGTTCTTAGAATATTCTCACTATACAGAGAAAAAAGGTCTGGAGATAGTACACATCCTTGTCGCACCCTTGTTTTATAGGTTGATATTTTCCAGTTCTATTTTCAACTCGAACTGCTGCTTCTTGCTGCCAGTATAGATGTTTTACAATCCTCAGGTCTTTGCCGTCTATATTGATGTCTTCAAGCATTTTAATAATTTCATTATGTTTCACCTTGTCAAATGCCTTGGTGTAATCAATGAAGCATAAGTAGAGATCTTTCTGTACTTCTAAAGCTCTTTCTGTTAGTGTTCGTAAAGCATAAATGGCATTGTGTGTTCCCTTTCCTTCAACAAATCCAAACTGTTCATCTGCTATTTCCATTTTTATCTTTTTCCTTGTTCTTCTCATAATTATTCTCAGAAGTAGCTTCGTTATGTGACATGAGAGGCTGATAGTCCGGTGGTCGTCACATTCCTTTGTACCTGGTTTCTTTGGTAGTGCTATAAACGTGGATTTAATCAGGTCACTGGAAATATAACCACTGTTGTAAATGTCATTCAGTAACTTTTCCTTTCTTCATGTGTTTGATGGCATCTATGATTTCATCTTCAAGTACTGGTGGTCCCTCACAGTTTTCAGTATCTGGTGTTAATTCTGGTCTTTCTCTTCCATATAGCTCAATGATATACTCTGTCTACCTGTCCACAATGTCTTCTTTTCCCATTAACATTTTACCTTCTTTCGATTTCAGGCATCCTGTGGTATATTATGTTTTCCTGCCTGTGAGTTCATTAATTCGTTTGTGCATGTTTTTGCTGTCTTTAATATAAGAGTCCTCTATCTGTCAGCACTGCTCATTTAACCACACTTCTTTTGCTTCTCTTCATTTGCGTCTTATTTCTTTATTTATCTTGTTATATTTTTTCTCGTTATTTTTACTCCTCTTCCTCTTGTCCATCAGTCCTAAGATGTCGTCTGTCATCCATTTATTTTTATGGGCTTCTTTTTTTGGTGGTATTATCTCCTTAAGTTTGGTGGATAAAATCTCTTAACATTTCCCATTGTTCATCTATACTATTTATCTTTGCTATTGCATTGTATCTATTTGTTATAATAACTCTGTATTGTTCTCGCAGTTCTTGGTCATTTTTAAGAAGTTCTGTATTCAGTTTGATGTTTCTCACTTTTCTGCCTGCTTTCTTTAGTTTTATTATAACTTTTCCACAGAGTGGATCATGGTCACTATTGCAGTCAGCTCCTGGCATGGTTTTTGCTGTCAGTAATGCATTGCGGAATCGTTTGTTGATTAATATGTAGTCTATCTGGTTAAAAGTCTTTCTGTCTGGGCTGCACCACGTTGCCAGTCTTCGAGGATGTTGTTTAAACCAGGTGTTTCCTACAACCATGCTGTGTATTCTTGCCCATTCAATTAATTTATAACCTCCGTCATTCCTCTCCCCCAGTCTATAGTCACCAACGATGTCTGAAGTTCTTCCTTTACCAACTTTGGCATTAAAATCTCCCATGACTATGGTAACTTCATGTGACGTTGTGTGTTTTAGTGCTGTCTCTTTGTCATTATAAAATAGCTGTATATCTTCTTCAGAGCTTTCAGATGTTGGAGCGTACACTTGTATAATATTTATGTTTATTGGTTGTCCTTTCAGTTGGGCTAGCAGGACTCGGTCCAAGATGTTCAAATATCCTACAATTGTCCTTGCCGTTTGTTCATCAAATATAATTCCTACTCCTCATTCATGTTTCTCACTTCCTGAATATATTATTGTATATTTATCTGAGTTTATCTTCCCTGCACCTGTCCATCTAACTTCACTCATTCCTAATATGTTGATCTTCGTCCTTTCCATTTCCATCTTTACATTTTCTAATTTTCCAGCCTGGAATAAAGTTCTAACATTCCATGTTGCTATTTTGAACTTGTTAGTTTTACTTGTTAGTTTCTTGGGATGTTTACAAAAATACAAAATGACCATACCTTTGTATGCGAAGATGGGCTGAGTGTTGCTTGTTTGGCTGAGGCACATGTGGTAGTGGTGCTTGAACCATTGCTGTGTGCAGCAGCTTGAGATGATGATGAGGAGGCAGCCAGTGAGCGCTGCAGATGAAGCTGAAGCAGGGACTGTAGCTGGCTGCTAACATGCCTGCGTGTGCTATTACCCTCTTGCCTGGTTGAGTGAGGCTGCTGTGACCTTTCACTGTCTGAATGTTGGCCTGAAGGAAATATGATGACATGTTTTGTGGTGATGTATAAATATATGTAATTATAAGAATTTATGTGTACAAGATACCCAAAAGTCATCATGATAATGATCAAAAAGCTAAACTAGACAGTAGATTTCCACTTGTCACAGTAGTCCTCAAGAAAGAAACAATGGATATAAAAATATAACTATATACAAAAATAAATGCTAAGAAAACTAGACAAAAGCTTGAAGAGAACACTTAAAAAAAAAAAAAACCTAGACTTACTTAAATGAAACTACTAAAGAATAACTTACACCAAAAAAAAGAAAGAAATTTAAGAATGGTCTGCTAGAATATACATGAAAGTAATGGCAGATGAACTTAAAATAGCATATTATTTTTATTACTAGTATAGATGTTAAAACAAAAACAACCTCATATTTTCATAAGATCTTTGCCATGCCCAATAAGAATGACCAATTGGTCACCAATGTTTCCTCTAAGCTGTGTACATTGAAAAAAGTCAGGCCACACACAAAATTGTATGTGCTCTTCAAAAGGAAAAATAAAATTGCTACTTTTATTCTTCTGTTTCCAGTTGGTACTCTGTGCTTAGCCAAAATGAAGAAAAATATAACTGTGGTACACATTATTTTTTGTTTTTTTTCTTCTTGAGAAATGATTTTTGGGGTAGATGTTCCAACTGGTCCCTAATATAGGAGGCTTCAATCTGTACTACAGCTGAATTGTGACATAGTAAGTGGGCACAGAGGATACCTACAGAGGTAGGTGAATTACTTAGATTAAAAACTGCATACTAGAAAAGGTGAAATTGCTCAAGTAAGCAAATTAATCTAGCTTAGTAACTAACATCAAACAAGTCTAAGTAATGTTTTGAAAACCAAAAACATTAGAAAAGTGGGTATTACACAGTCACTGTGTTTGTTTAAAAGCAGTAGATTTACTATCACTGTGGAAATGTGAAAAGTTGTGTGGAACTCAAGTATGTGTTTTATGTAGCATTCAAACTGATATCAACGAAGCTTCCTCCATTTTGTGTGTCCTATACTTAGCATGCACAAATTTGGGTGGCTATAGGTTTTAATGAGAATGTCACCTTTTAACTCTATCCAGGCCACCTAAAAAAAAAAAACGCGGATGTTCCCTTCAGTGCCACACAAAAACCGTTAATCTTGATATGTATAGGGGGTATAGTTGTAAAAGTGAATGTACAAAGTATTTCCACTTTGAAACTATACATATTATGCATGAAAATAGTTGTAAATGTAAGAAGATTCATAAATGTAGAGTTTTTTAGGAAAAAAGAAGTAGTGTGATGATTTTAGCTGATAATTGTGTAGTGCTTATCATCGGCGACGCCTAGAAGTACAATGTTTACCACCAGTGATTTCCAGATCTACTTAAATTTTCGTCCGATCTCGTTGTGTGGTAGCATTCTCACTAAAATAATGTCTGAAATAACCTTCTAACTACTTCTCCAGTCCATTTAAAAGGTCTAGATGTACTTTACATTCAGGAACAGCGGTCGGGGTCATAAGACATGTCCTTATGCCTCCGAAATCACAATAAATAGTGAAATTTCTCAGTTAAAACATCGATTTTGCTCAGTTGTTTGCCATGCATTGGATGAAAGGTCACCAGACATGCGCAGATAAATTGTGTACAATAAAAAGTTTTACAATAGTTTTAAGCTGCAATGAAACAAAATCGCTTAACAACCATGGCAGGTGCCAGACTAACAGGAAGAATTCATTATAGTGATCATGGCAGGGAAAGAGTTAAAGTGAGGGCAACCCCATAATTACATCTCTCTCTCTCTCTGAACCTTAAGTGATAATTACAAGGCCCGACTTTAAGGAAACATTCCACAGCAAAGTGTGGAAATGAGATATCAGGTCTATCCTGCTATTACACTAATTTAACCTGGTAAATTGGAGAATTTTTTGTAATCTCAGGTGACATAGGTCTGAAGTTATTCTTGTAACCCAAACTTCAGACAACTAGGATGTTCTGAATTTCTTTGTTCAAGAGCTTTTTTCTGGTTTAGAAGGGAACTTCTTGGAAATGGGAAACAAATAGGAAAAAGAATGTGAACTGAGTTCTGATAAACTGTAAAGTTTACAGTAGAGATGTTTGCAGACCAGAGTGGATGTAGATTCTAAGTGCATATTGTGATGCACACCAATTTCTGGATGTAATTACTTCAAAGAACACTATTCATATTGTTGGGTGCAGTAATAATATTACATTATTCTTACAAACTGCAAGATTATTTAATTTTTTTATAAGTCTGTTGGGAAACTGGATATGTTGAAGCATAATTTTTAATAAAAAAAGAGAACTGAGATCCAGGAAAGGAAGTATGCTACAGATTTAAGGAGGAATGGCTATGAGAATAGAAACTGACATACCAACCGTTCCTGCCAAGCTACATGTTATTTTAAGAGATATTTACATGTACAACAAAGAGAAAGGTGAAGTAGTTTGCATAATATGCAAAAAAAAAGCAAAAACTCTCATAGAATGACCTGCAGGAAATTTTGGAATGAATGGAAATTCAACTATTGGAAATGACACCTGCTCAAAAGAGCAACGTTTCTGCCATGCACAAGTTATGAAACAAGCATGAGGGCACATTAAAAACTTTGGTGATGATAGAGAAAATAATCTGAAATATCTAGAACAAAAGTAGCAAATTCGGATAAAATAAAAATTTTAATTGACAATGACCTCTTGGTAATTAAACTGAATATGTCCTGGGTAATAGTGCAGGAGATTCGTGATCATGTTTCCAAATATATTTTCATTCCAGATCATTAGAGAAGTTAATTTAAATTACAAATTTAAATTTGTTAAATGCATAAATTCAGGTATAAAAGATAAAATTCTGAATGACTGAAGAAATTCAATATTCCACACTCTGATTACTAATGAAGGTACTGATATTTCTGTCAGCAAAAAGTTCACTATTTATGTTAAGTACAGAAAACATGATGAATTATCATACTGTACGATGTTTGGGTGGATTATAAAACTAACATTAATCTGGTGGTACTGGATTCAGTCCCAGCAGTAAGATTTTTTTCTGGCATATGTCAAAAGAAGAAAAGGCCCTGAGGTTGACCCAGCGTCTAAAAATGGGTATTAGAAATCTGGGAAGGTAAATGTGGCCTGACTGATATTGACCACATCACACCTTCATGTCCTGAAGGTTGTGGAAATTCAGCCCTAACACCGTATTCCCAACACGCCTTAACAGCATTTTACCTTTTGATAAAACTAACTCCATGTGACATTTCAAGCACACTTGAAGCAATTAAATAGTTCTATGCAAAAAAATTAAACAGAAATTATAAGAATGCTGGAAGACATCAACATAGAAGGGAAAGATCTGAAACTCATCAAAAACATGTACTAACAGCAATTAAGGTAGAGAAAAAAATAGGAGCATTCCAAGACATAAAATTTGGTGTGAGACAAGGATGTGTTTCATCTCCTGACCTCTTCTCCTTGTACAGTGAAAACATAATGAGAAATATAGAGAGCTTGCCAGGAATATCAAATGGCGAGTACAACCTTAACAACTTAAGATATGCAGACGACACAGTTCTGATTGCTAAAAGTGAAGGGGAGCTATAGGCTCTTCTGGACATCGTGGTTCGTGAAGGTAAAAGTCTCAGCCTGAATAAAAAGATGACTGAAGTGATGGTCATCTCAAAGAAAAAAATATCATCAAAATGTAGCATTACCATCAATGGCACAGAACTGAAACAAGTTGATAGATTTAAGTACTTAGGAACAATTATAACAGCTGATAGGAAATATCACAACAAAATAAAAAGCAGATGTGCTCAGGCCAAGTCAGCATTCCAGAAAATGAAAAACATCTTGTGCAACAGATCCATATCAATGGAAACAAGATTCCGAGTACTTAAATGTTACATCAAGCCAATTTTGTTTTATGGATGTGAAACATGGTCCATGAATAAGAGAGTACAATGAGAAATGGAGGCAACAGAAGTGTGGTTCATAAGGATGTTGAAAGTACCATGGACAGCTAGGAAAACCAACAAAGAAGTCTTAAGAGAGGCTGGAGTTAAAAGGCAAATTACAGCAAAGATCAGAGGGAGATAAGCGAGATTTGTTGGACATTTTCTGAGAATAGGAAAATTGGAACACATTGTGGCAACTGGAAAAATTGAGGGAAAAAGAGACAGAGGAAGACAGAGAGAGAAGTTACTGGATGGCCTGTCAGAGTGGCTAGGAAGAAAGTCACCAGCGGATCTCATAATCAAGTCTAAAGACAGGGAATTGTGGAGAGAAATGATCGCCTAAGCCACATGGCACAGCACTTGATTGATGCAAAAAACAATACAGATTTACAGATAATGGTTATGTTTATGCCTGATGGTGCTTCGGCCATGTTAGGAAAGCAGAATGGTGTGGCAGCAATTCTATGCAGATGTATACCACATTTACTAAAACATCACTGTGTACTTACTGGATGCCACATCAGGGGACTGAACTATTTTTCCTCTCATTCTGGTCACATTTTCTGACTGGCTTAGAGAAGTTACATGACCTTCTTGCGGTGGTCTCCCTTCTTTGGTAGCATGAGCATGACCTTCAGCTCCTCCGCTGTTGTTTGTGGTAGAATTGACCACTGTGTTGGCAGCATCACCTTCTATGTACCCCATATCTTGTCGTAGCTGTCTTCTCACATCACAGTATCTGGAAGTAAAACACAAGTTAAAAAAAAAAAAAAAGATCACAAAGAAGCGCCTCAATCCTCTATTGTTTTTTCAATAATAGTTAATAGATGAGGACATCATCCATGCACTCAGGACATATCCACAGACGCTACACTCTCCTTTTCAGTATCTCCTTCGGCGTACACTGATTACACCCATCTTTTTGTTGGTTCCATCTAGAGCTACTGATGAATTGTTCACTTTTCACCACCCCAAGTTCACCACCTCTAACTCCTTCACTCTTTACAATGATGCTGATTCACAGTTGCCAGTGACACTGATTCAAGCTGTCAATGAAGTCCTCTGTTTGACCAGCTTCTCATATGGCATTGATGATGTTCTAATGACAGACTCAACAAAAATTCTTGCCCCTGTTGTGCTGTGGCAGTCAATAAGTTTCATTATTTGGTAATTCTAGTTTCTACATCCAATCATGCTGACTAAAAAACCTGACACAAGATGAGAAGATGGTGGAAGTGGTGTATTTACGTGTAATTATAAGAAGATTCATATTTGAGACACAGGAAATGTGAGATGGAAATGCACAGAAGAAAAGGAATGGCCAAATGTACTTTCAACAGAATGAAAAAATTCTTACTTTGAGATACACAGCATTCCAACTAAAACTGAGAATCTTTAAATACTCCATATCCTTTAATAGTGTAGAAGCACAGATACTGAATAAGAATTGGGGGGGGAAAAAAAATGAGATTCCTGAAAGTGGATATACTGAAGAATGAGAAAATAAATAAGGAAGTACTAAATCAACTGAAATTGAAAGAGAAACAATGAAAAACATAAGAACCAGACAGTTAATTTCTATCATATTTAAAGGCATACTTACATTTTACATCCTTCCTGTGCTGTTAAACGTCACATAAGGCTTGCATAGCCGTTTGCCAAGTTTTTCTGTTTTCAGCGAGTTGTTCAACTTCAGCAAGGGATGTTATGCCCACTGAACTTGCTTCTCTTAACAATGTCCTCTTTAGAGTTTCACGTGGTCAACTTCTTTTTCTTCAACCTGTTGTGCTCCACTTGATAGCTTGTTTTGGTATTCTCTGATTGTTTATTCTCATATATCCATCTTCTTTTTCTGATCAGCCATGAGACAGGTTGTTGTTTGCTCATCTGTCTTATCTCTGTGTTGTTCTTAAATTCGTTCCACTTTATACCAAGTATTTCCCTGACGTATTTGTTTTCAAAAAAGTCTAATTTTTTTGTCTATTTCTTCAGCTGATTTCCAGCTTTCACATGCATAAATGAGGGTGGATATCACATTTGAATTGAATAACCTTAACTCTTCCCGTGCCTCTGGTCGCTATAGTGTCCATCTTGTTTTCCGACAACGTACATATGGTCGATATATCGACGCTTGGTTTGTTTCATTAAAACAACCGATGTAACACTTAAATTGTACATATCTCATCCGCGTTTCCGGTGACACTTTTCAAAATGGTGAAACAGTACTTAGTTATGAGCGATGCCAAGTGAGAAAAAGGAAGAGAAACATCGAAAATTTTCAATTTCTGATGATGTAGATAGGGGTAAGGACATGGCCTGTGACCACCCCACTGCTCTTGAATGTATCCCAAGTAGATCTAGACATATTTAGATGACTGGAGAAGTAGATAGGAGGTTATTTCAGACATTAATTTAGCGAGAATGCAACACAGAATCACAATACGAGATCGACAAGTAGATCTAGACATCTCAGATGGTAAGTAGTGTAGATCTAGATCTAGCTGATGGTGAGCTGGGCACAATTATTGTCTAAAAACATCACATTACTTCTTTTTTCCTAAAAAACTCTGCATTTATGACATCTTCATCTTTCTTTCTTTCTCAAACCCTGTCATGCCTTAGAGGCACATACGGATATGGTGTTAGTGCCCATATTTTCCTTGACCTGTCAGCACACTAGAGGGTGATATGGTTAGTATCACGCGTGGCTGCCTTTTACTTCCCCAACTCCAGAAGAAGTCGGGTACCCATTTCTACAGCTGGGTGACTGGGGTGCCAATGGCCGGATTCGAACCCCCGACCTTCGCCATGAGAGGCCAGTGCACTACCCACTTCGCCACTATACATTTAGTTATATTTTGAAACATAATAAGTACACGGAAGTACATGGAAATACTGTTTTCCATTCCATTTTACAACTATACCCCCTACACATATCAAGACCTGCCACATCTGAATCAATCCAGCACCCAACTGAACGTCCGTGTTTCTTCCTGTGGCACGGGAAGAGTTAACTTGGTTTTTGTGCATATAATTTCTGAACTCCATAAATAGGCATACTACACTAATAAAAACCATATTCAAGGTAAAAGTTGATGGAAAAGTGCAACAGGCAGTTTGACAACATAAAGAGATGGTCTGGATTGAGACTGGCCAGGTGCACTGGTAAACAATGGACAATATCATCCTGATAATATGAAAAGTGTCCAAAAAAGCTAAGTTTTTTTTTTTAACTCAGTCCTTAACACATACATTCCTGCTCTGTATACAAGCAGCATAAGCAATGACTTGAGCATTCTGAGATTGGAGCCTGTCTGGTACAAGTGACCAGCTTTAATACTACAATACACAGCAATGTTTACCAGCAACTGCAGGACTTTCAATATTCTCATTTTACACTTACAAAATCCATGAAACAGCTGAATAGACTGAAAATGTAAAACCTTCTTCTGATCAGGATCAGTATTCCAAGAAAAAAGAACATGTAATGCAAACACTAAAGATCACTGGGACTCATTACCCAGATCAATCCATCCTCCTACGAGCTACAACATTCATCAATATCAGGGGGAGCTCATCTTTGAAAATCATCTGTTGCTGCACTCTCAGCACCTGCATGTTACCAGCTCTGATTTAATGTAAAATGATATGCAACATCAATTTTATATTTTAATGTAGTTAAATCTTCATATAAAAGTAAATAATACATAATAAATAAATAATACAAAATAACACTGAAGTGGTTATCACTTTGTCTTACCCAACAACAGTATTTGTACAGACGATGAATTCTGGTTTGGAACTCCACTGGTGGTATGTAACAAAATATCGAGTCTGTAACCAGATCCACTGTTGACCTTTGGTTAGAAACCGGTAGAAGTTTGACTTCCCTTTGCCCATCATCATCACTGAAATGTGAAAAGGACACATAGGTTATTATGCAGTAACCACTGAAAAGTAGCAGATGCAATACCAAATATGAAATAATTAAAATGAAGTGATCTTAAGGACACCTGAGAATGAACCTCTTTCTGATAATATTATATTATAGGTTTTTTTTTTGTCACTGTGATGGAACATGCTGAAAACACAGCACAGCACACTAAGATGCAGACAAGATCAAGATTCATGCTCTAACTTCAGCTGTAAACCTCAGCCTTGCAGATAATCAAGCCAGAATGTCCACGTAACATTAGTTCTAAGAGGAAATAATGCTATGGTATGTTTGTATGCTATGTAATTTAGTGCTGGTGTGAGAAAAGAATTAGTTAAAAATCTAATTTACAATATAAATGGATCATGGACTGCTAAAATAAGAAACTGCAATAGTCAAATTAAAAAACTTACTCATCTATTTGACTGTCCATGTTGCTGTTTGGGTTTCTTGGTATATTTTCAAAAGATAGTTTACCATTGCTTTCCTTCCGGGCAGTGACTGTACTAGTCAGTGACCGTAGCCATTGTCCCTACACTGAGACCATCTGCTTACCATCATAGAATGGTGACCATAACCAACATTATATACAAGAACTTAATATTGAAGAAGGCTGGCTAGTAAAGAGGATTAAACAGAGAAAACTTAAATATTTTTGACACATTAAACGTCATGATGATCTAGAGAAAACCGTCTTGGAAGGGTACATAATGGGAAAAAGAAAGAGAGGAAGACGGAAGAAAGAGAGAAAGATGGTTGCAAGACATCGCTGATGATCTGCAAATGGATGCATCAGCAGCAGGCCATCTTGTTCACAACCGAGAGGCCTACAAGAGTGCTGTTAGGGAGGCAAAGTTCCGCAAGGGACATGCAAATGAATGAATGAAATGAATGACTTATCTACTAAAAAATTAACAGTAGATGATTTTTTTTTCATTGAAGAACTGGGAAATTCTGATCACTGAATTTTTTGTGCCAACTTAAGTTGTCCAAAGAAACTGATTATTCATAGGTGTGGAGTCTAAAACATGCTCCATTCAGAAGCATCAAATGCATGTTGACCTGCCCAGCAAGAAGGAATGAATCCAAGGTCCTCTCTTTCTCTCTCTCTCTGAAGTGCCTGGGCACATGGGGCTTCTGTAAGGGTTTTCCACAAATGCCTGTCTTTTGCCTTTTTTCTTCTCTTGCCCAGGTGAGCCCTCTTTTGCTCAACATCCTTTCTGTTGTTCTTCTCCGTGTCTCTTTTGGTCTACCCTTATTTCTGTTCCCCTGTAGTGTCCATCTTAGTGCTATTTTTGGTAGTGAGTTGTCAGTCATTCGGAGCATATGTCCCAACCATCGCCAGCGTCTTTCCTCAATAATTGCTGTCAGTGGCTTCATCTGCATTTCTGCCAACAAGATGTTATTTTTTATGGTGTTTGGCCAAAATATTTTTCTAATTCTTCGTAAACATTTAGCCTGGAAAGAATTCAACTTGTTTTCTATGGTTTTGGTGATTTTCCAGCATTCAATTCCATAGAATAGTACACTTAAAACATTACTCTTCAATATCCTGATTTTCGTATTTATGCTTAGTTTTTTAAAATTTCCATATAGTCTGCAGCACTACAAAAGCCTGGTTTGCTCTAGTAAGTCTGCTGTTGATGTCCTCTGTGCTGTCTCTATTTTCTACTGCTCTACTGCCAAAGTATACAAAATCGTTGACCTCCTCCACTACCTTGCTATCTACTCTGAGTACATTTCTATTGTTCACATTTTGCTTCACTAACTTTGTCTTTCCTACATTGATCTTTAGTCCTATGTTGTTTGCATTCTGAGTTAGCTTGTTTATTTTATCTTGCATTTCTTTGTGGCTGCTTGATAGTAGACAAAAGTTGTGGGCAAAGTCAAGGTCCTCCAGCACTGTGTCAAGGGTCCATTGTAATCCTCTGCTTTTGTCTGATGTTGTCTCCTTCATCAACCAGTCTACTGCCAAGATAAATAATGTTGGTGATAGTACACACCTCTGCTTCACTCCTGTTTGTACCCTAAACCTGCTGGAGGTATGTTCTCCATTGATCACTTTGCACTGAAAACCCTCGTATAGGGCTTTGATTACATTCACTATCTTATGAGGGAGGCCATGCCATCTTAGGATTTTCCACAGTGCATCTCTGTTGACACTGTCAAAGGCTTTCTCAAAATCTATAAACAATGCATATGTTGTGCTATGCCACTCATCTGTCTAAATACAAATATGTGATCTATGCATGATCTTCCTTTCCTAAATCCTGCCTGCTCTTTCCGAAGTTTTTCCTCAAGCACTGGTACAATTCTGTTGATGATTATTCTGCAAAATACTTTACTGGCGAGTGGCAGTAGGGTAATGCCTCTCCAGTTCCCGCAATCTCTGAGGTCACCTGTCTTTGGTAGTTTTACTATAAGGTCAGTTTTCCACTCCTCTGGAGCTATTTCTAGATCCCAAATTTGTTGTAGTATCTGGCAGAGTTGTTTTGGTGTTTCTGTTTCCTCTGTTTTCAACAGCTCAGCAGTCACTTCATCTTCACCTGGTACCCTGTCTAATTTTAGCTTCTTTATCACCTCCTTTACTTCACTTATTGTTATTGGTCCTGTACTGATGTTTAGTTCTGTTTTTGCTTCAGGTATGTCTACTGTTTGTTCTGCTTGTGTTCTGTTTAGTAGGGTGTTAAAGTGTTCCCCTCCATCTTTCAATTTTTCGCAGAAACATCACAGGTAGAAAACGTTAGCGATCACAAAACACTAGGTCTTATTATTGACCAACATCTGACCTGGAACTCTCATGTGCAATGTCTAACAAAACTCATCGCACAAAAAGTATACCAATTAGCTAAAATTAAGCACTTCATAGATCAAGACACTAGGAAGACATACTACATAGCTCATATACAAACACATTTAGACTATTGCTCAACAGTTTGGGATGGTTGCTCAGTGTCAAATACAAAGAGGCTTTGCTCTCTCCAAAAGCGAGCAGTAAAGCTTATTAGTGACAAAGATCAAGCACAAACAACTAATCATCACAAACGTATCAAAATACTACCTCTTAAGAACAGGTTCCTCTTCAACAAAGCCAAGTTAGTACATCAAATTCTTTCACGGCATGCCCCGCCTTATCTATGGAACCTGTTTAAATTTAGCCCAAAGTGCAGCCAACGCTTGAACAACATGTCTTCCAAAACCTAGACTTGATCTTTACAAGAAAAGCTTTAGTTATTCTGCTGCTCATCTTTGGAATACTCTCCCATCCTATATAAAAAATATAAATTATACTCCTTCCTACAACTACAAGCTTTCCCAATATCTATTTGATGTCGACTACATGCCTCCATGAATTATAAAACTTAAAAGTTATCTTAAGCTGCTCTTACAGACACCGAATACAATTAATTGTTTTCTGGATAGTCCCGAAAATTTTGTTTAGTAGATAGTCATTTATAATGTATGTAGTTACTACTGTACTGAGTGAATGTTTAAGAGTGAAACGTAAATATTATATTTTATTTTATGTCTCTCGGCTTCAATGTTAGTTATGTTTGTTATGTGAACAGCATATTTGTAGAATGTCTGGAATAGAGTGAAAGATGTATGATAAAGGGCAGAATGTCCTTCGGGCCTGCGTGCCCAATTCTTAACCCTTTTGAAATAAAGATCAATCAATCAATCTTTCTCCACTGGCCGGTTGCCCCTTATGTGTCCTTACTGCACTCCCACATCTTGTGCTGAAGTTACCTGTCATCTGCTTTGTGATTCTGTATATGGTTTTCATGTAATTTGCATATGCTGCTTTCTCTGCTGCTTCTGCTAATTTGTCATAGTATTGATGTTTATCTTGATGGCATGATTCCTTCACTTCTTTGTCCTTTTGTGCATAATCACTAAAAACTTTTTTTTTTAGCCATTGTGATTTGGTGTTTAGTAATTTTTTCTTGATTTCTTTTCTTTGCTTTATCTTTTCCCAATGTGGTCTTGCTTTTCCATTCCTCTTTTCTCCGTTTCCGCACCTCTTTTGCTGTTTCCTGTAGTGTTTTATTGAACTCTAGTATGGACATTTCTGCTTCATCTTGTAGGACACTGAAGCAGTTCTTAAGTACCATTGAGAATTCATTCCTTGTTTGCTGGTCTTTCTGTTTTCTTGTAACAAAATGTGTCTTTCTGTGTTCTCCAATTTTGGCTTTTCTTAATTTGTTTTATTTTTGCTACCAGAAGGTTGTGATCACTTCCTACATCTGCTCCTTTCCTTGCTCGCACATCTTGTAATGACCGTTTCCACTTGTTATTTATTAGTATATGATCGATTTGGTTTTCTGTGGTTTTATCTGGGGATCTCCATGTCACTTTATGGATGTTTTTATGTTGGAAAATTGTCCCTCAGATGGTCATCATGTTTTCTTCACTGAAACTGCACAGTCTTTCTCCATTTTCATTTATTTCTCCAATCCCTTCTCTTCCCATGATTCTTCTTCTATCTTCATTTCCTTCACCTACTTTTGCATTGAAGTCACCCAAGATGAGTAACATATCATGCTTGGGTATTGTTTCTACTGTGGCTTGGAGGCTGTTGTAAAAATCTTCTTTTAATTCCTCTTCAGCTGCTTCTGTTGGTGCATAACAAACTATAATAGACAGTTTCGTGAATCTTGAGTTGAACCGTGCATATAATCTCTCATTTATAGGGGTCCACTTCAGCAATGCTTTTGATGCTTCATTTGTTATAATCACTGCTACTCCTCCATGATGATCTTCTTTACCTGACCATATTATTGTATCTTCTGTGTGCTGTGTTGTTAATTTCCTTCTGCCTTGTCTTGTCCATCTTGCTTCTTGTATTCCTAGTATGTCTAGTTTGTATCTGTGCATTTCCTTGATGGTTTGTGCTAGTTTTCCAGTCTGATTAAGTGTTCTTCCATTCCAGCTGCCTATTTGCATCTTGTGTTTAGGTTCAGATTGGAAATGCAGAAAACAGAAATTAGGAACAGAATAGGCCAAGCAAAGATTGCATTTCAGAGAATGAGAAACATATTATCCAACACATCCTTATCAATGAATGTTAGAAAATGAGTCCTAAAATGCTATATTGAACCTATCTTGTTACATGGAAGTGAATCATGGACAATAGGCAGGTCTGCACAAAAATCATTGGAAGCAGCAGAAATGTGGTTTATTAGAAGAATGTTGCAAATTCCCTGGATAACAAAAATAACTAATGAAGAATGTATAAGAAGAGCTGGAGAGACAAAAAAACCTTGTCAAAAAAATAAGAGAGAGACAATGTACTTTCATAGGACATGCAATGAGAAGAGGGGGCAATGAAAATATAATAACAGGAAAAATAGAGGGAAGAAGATCAAGAGGAAGACCAAGAGAAATGATACTGGACAGTCTGACGGGATGGTGTGAGAGGAGAACACCAACTGAGCTGATGGCCTGCATGAAGGATCGTGTACTCTAGAGAAGCATAACAGCCAATGCCAGTTGGCACGGCACCTGATGATGATGATATGTCCTTTGCAGAACTTTGCCTCCCCAATAGCTCTCTCCTGTAGGACTCTCAGTTGTAAGCAAGATGCCCTGCTGCTGATGTATCGATTTGCAGATTATCAATGATGTCTTGCACCCATCTTCACCTTGGTCTTCCTCTTTCTTTTTCTCATTATGTACCCTTTCAAGACGGTCTTCTCTAAATTCTCATGCCATTTAAAGTGCCCAAAATAATTAAGTTTTCTCTGTTTAACCCTCTTTACTAGCCAGCCTTCTTCAATATATTAAGTTCTTGTAATACAGATATATTTGTTCTTTTTTTTGTGTCCATGATATTTGAAAAACTCTTCTGTAGGATTTACATTCAAAGGCATTTATGTGTTTCTCAGAGGATTTTAGCCCCAACAAAAAATAAAACATTTTCAGTGGGCAGTTTGCAAACATTAGAGTCAAGGTTTTACAAAACTTACACTGTTCATGACATTTAGACACAGCTTCAAGGTCATCAGGATGGTAGTAGTCATAGCCTGATGTTCCTAGGACCTCAAATGGAAGATATCCGATTATAGGTGGTGCTCTGAAGATAAAAAACTGCATTAAGACAATGGTGGAAAAACAAGCATTTTTATTCAATACATATCCAATTCAATTTTTTTTATTTTTATACAATAATAAAAATGTTTTTGAGCCATAAATATGGATTCCCAATACTCATGCAATCATATGTAGGGCCTTTATGTAACAGAGCAAAATTTTCAGTCAAACAAGGAACGTCTTAGAAATAGCTGGCATAGAATTAAGCTCAGACTGACAGGACGTATTTACAAACATTTTTGCTGTTTGCATGAAAATTAATCAAATGCCTCAGAACTGAACTCCTCCGCATGATGGACCACCTTCAGATTTTTATTTGATGCCCTTCCATTGCAATTCTGGCTAATCTTACCTTTTCTCTTCTATGTTTTTGTCCGTCGCCAGAATACTTCAGGCTTCCCGTAACATGTTGTTTTTCTTGCACATGGCTAAAACAATTTATGTTGTTTCTGGTTAAGCTCATAAAAATGAAATATTTCAGCAGCTGCTTCAGGACCATAATTTTTTTAAAATAAGGGAATTGCTGTTAGTGCTGTGAATCTAACCCTCCTAGATGAAGTAAAGCACTCATTTAGACAACAAACCCAGATAAATGAATGGAAGGACTCATTACTGTTCTGGAAAATAACTGTTAAACATCAAGTCAGAAGATTCTCTTCTGTAAGGTGATTGCAAATGAGTTGTAGATGTTTCCACAGAAGAAACTCGTTTAGCATGGTCCCTAACAATTGCTCATGCTGCCCTGGAACCTGACCTCGTGTCACTGCCTGCTGGTAAAAGCACTACAAACAGGACATTCTGAACACTGGGACTTCTCATTTGTTTGTCAAGATGGAATTGCACATACTCTGAACTGTGTTACTGCTTCTTACTGTACAGACATAGTAAATTGTAAGCATTTTTATTGCTGCTGCTGTTAGTCTTCTCCTTTCCCATATCCTCCTAGACCTCTAACATTGTTGGTCAAGTTTCAAAGAGCAGCAACCACATCACTGATGCACTCCACCTTGTCAATTTCAACTTCAAGGTCATACGGCTTTAACCTATTCAACTCATTTGTTGAGTCTTTGAGCCCCCATCTGATAGCACTCTTGTGTACCATAAGGTGTACCTCTTCATGGAATGTTTTCAAAGCATGCCTCACTTTTCATCATGCCAGAGGATCCTTCAAAATACTGTTCCCATTTATTTATATGATTTCTATACCATCATCATATCCAGTGGTGCCTTGGAGTTCTCTTCCCTGTTGTCTCACATGTGTGGCAGAATGATAACAGGATATGGACATCTATGAAGAGGCCTGTTATTACATCAATGACACATCCTGTTCCAAATTTTGATATGTGATCCCGAGTTAACTACAACCATCATAGCTTACACAAATGTCAGTAACATCATCATCATATGAAACTCCATGATGTTCTCTGAGATGCTGTACTGCTTGACTAAATACAAACTCTTCTAATTCTGAAAGCCTAGAATACATTTCTATTGAAATGTCTTTGTATGTATCCTAGGCAGGTCCATGTATTCACAGAGCTGATTAAACTTGTAATCAATGAAGACACAGAGCAAGCATGCAAGAACTGATCTTTTATTTACCAGATATGCATTTTCTCTATTTTCACTTGCTTCACCATTTGACAGATAGCCCTGTGAGACTGTTTCTTGACAGACTGGACAATACACAATTGTATTAACTGCCATAACTTACCTCTTGATATTACCTACTATAACTTCTACAGAACCAGCACTGCACAATGGGCATTTCAAGAGTTTCACTTGATAGTGGCTAACATAATGTCTGAATCTATAAGATCACTCGTCAGTGGAAGGCAATGATAACTTGGTATTTTACGGTCCTAGTTTTGCGACCATGGTATGGTCTAGTATATGTCTGATACTACATACTCAGTATATGTCTGATACTACGTACTTGTGGACTGATGTAAGAAGCAGCTCTAGACTGAGAGACAGAATCACCTTGACTTACCTTACTTCCAGTAGATTTCAAAAGTTCCACCTTTTCTTCCAAGTAGCATCTAGCTATTCTTTTCTAGAAGACTTCTTACCTTTCCCTGCCACCTGGTTTATTAGCTTATTGATTCTGGACATGATTCTACTGCAAATAATGGTGGCATCAAATCTAAGTTTGTAATGTGTACCATAATGTCTCCAAAAAAGATGCCTTGGATGTTTTGTTTGTTGCTATGAGATCAGCCATTCATATTAACAGGAATAATATCATGTGGTTTATGATGTCACCACTTTCATGGGGAAAAAGGAGTTCTACCACATATCGTGCTTACGATTTGATGTGGTTAACTATTTTAAAATGTATATATTAAATTGCAGATCTTGATTGGTTGGTTTAAATAAACAATAACAGATGGAAAGCCCAACTTCCAATGACTTCAGTTTTACAGCGGTGGAAGGTTATAATAATTGCTGTTTCAAAGCTATGAGACATCTGAGCAAAAAACAAGGCCAAAAATTTGTTGAAAATATATTTGTGAAAACATGCTGTCTGTATTGAAAATCATGAGTTTCACACAAAATAACTGCTGTATACAATGCAAGAAAATGCAATAAAAACAGCTGTTAAGCCATTTTCAATATTCTGACCCAAAATCGAGCTGATAACTAAATCTGAACACGTGGCAAATTATCCTATGTATCTTGTTTTTAAAAAACGATTTTAATTAGTATCTAACCATGTTTTTCAACTGAACTGCACAGACTCTAGCAAAGTCCAGGGTTTTGTTTTGTTTTTTTCACCTACTGTGGACTTTAACACTGCCCTATTTTATGGAACTGAGTTTAGTATGAGATCAAGATTTTTCCTATATGTGTGGATGATGTCATGTGACAATAAAAACATCTCCTCTCTGAAATACTGGGAGAAAAAAAAACTTTTTTAAACTTGCTATTTTGTTCTTTCCCTTCCAGATATTAATAAAACAAATATAAACAAAGCCTAGCTGCTGGTGCCAAATGGATTCCCTGGAACATGAAAAATGATCCTATATGAATGCACTGACATTTCAATACTTGCCTATCGGTTTCTAGTTTTCTGTCATCTGTTTGGCAAATGTCGCTCTAGGCAAACTGATAATTTTGCTTGCAGTTATGGAGATTTTATTTTTTTAAGATGCGCTACTCGTTATTTATATTTTATTTCTCTGTTCTTTAATACATAATATCCTTACATTTAATTATTAGGTACGTGAAAAATTGTACAGTAAGCCCTAAGCCCAAACATTCTGCTTAGGAAAATTAACACATATTTATGGCTCAGGGTGGAAAATAACTCAGGAGTGAAACTTTTAAAGAATGAAAATATTCCAAATGAAAATGAAGTATATACAACCAGGAAGTAACTTTATATTTTCCCGTGTAGTTTCTGAAGAGAAGTGCTATCGCTAGCTCACAATCTGAACAAGTAATAGAGCCCTACCTGTGATCTAAGAAAAGAAACTTCCACTCCAGGGAGTGGCGGGAGGTGAATTCACAGGTTGTCTCGTCTACAACTGACATTTCTCGGATTATGTGGGATGTCTGTAAGTGTACTGTACAACAGAAGCACAATGACTGTTTAACAGTATCAGCGTCAGTGATATCACTATTGTCACAGACCATGGCATCATCTGGAGAGATGTATCAGGACATGAAAAAAATAATATTAATGGTTGTTATTGCATTTCTGTGATAAAACTTTTCTCATTGTGGTTTCTCTGAACAATATCACAAAATGTTTACTGTCAATATTTAGATACTTCAAAGTGGAGTTAGGACAGCAGCTTTTGCTGAGTGATAACTGCACAGAACTTGGTGAGTTATTACTACTAAATGTGTATCTGATGTGTGCCAAGTATGAAGAACCTTGTCCTTTACAAAAGGTTCCTTTTTTGATGAATATTTTAAATAAAACTAACAGGAAACATCTGACAAGAAAAAAAGATCAAAAGTTTAAGATTAAATCTCAAAATTGTATCATACAAATGTACTCTTATGCTACACACACATTAAATGCGAACTCATTTGTCGCATCAATCATATACTTGAAACTAAAGTATCACTTTCTGATATCATTAATAACTTCAATAACCAGTTCATCACAGAAACAACACTGAAACTGAAAGATAACATCTCGTTAGGCTCAATCCTAGCTATCCTTCAATACATGTATACACTAATGTTGACAGGAATCAGAAAAATGGGACAGTTCGAAAGACATGGAAAAAGGGAATTAACTACATTGTAATGACAAATGGTGTGACAATATAAGAGGCAACATCACATGCTTTAAATCAGATAGCGATGATCAAACTAAATAATGCACAGTAGATATGAAACAAAAGAATAAAAAGAAACACCACTGCACACACCACATTCTATTTCCAAAACACTTTTTTTTTCTGGCAGGGTTTTGGGGCGTTCAGTATTCATGCTGAATGAGATGTTAAGTGACTCATAGATAGCTGCTTGTAACAGAGCTGATGAATCATAGCTCGTCAAGACACTTTTCTACCTGCCAGTGGTGTACCCTAGAAACAGTCTGGCTAAGTGAATAGAGTGTGAAACCCAGTCTTAAAAATAAGCCATGCTAACAGTGGATGTACTGGGGCAAATGGCATAGATAATACAGCCTAGCAGCAAACACATATAAACCAACACCCCTTCAAGAGCACATACAGAAGATGAATGAAATACTTTGGCTCTACCAAGACTTATTCAACCTCATTCTATTTGAGGAATCAGTCTATTAAAGAGTTAAAATTTTCTTTCCTCTGAATTTGGGTCTAAATCTTTGATGCTTGATCTTCAGTGCTTGCTCCTTTCCCAGTATGTAAATGTATGTTTAAACCAATGCAACAGGCAGTGATCCCACTCAGGAATAATGGCTGTGTGTATATAATGTAGCATTCATCCCATTCAGTATGTGTAATCTTCCTCAATTATGAGGTCTTCTCCTTTAACAGATAAGGCACAGAAAGCCATAAGTCTGCAGTTCTTGGCACAGTCAGATATGATGAAATCTGCATTACTGGAGATTTTCTCCTGTATTATTAATTCTCAGTCTGGTTTTAGCTTTAATACAATGTTCCTGAGATACATCTGCAGGCCTTCAATGGTTATGAACTGTCTTGTTTACAATACTGTAAAGAGCAAATACATACCAATACTGTTTCAGTATCACAAGACAAAAAAGAGAGGAAAAAAATCAATTTAAAAACATTTCATCTTTGATCTCTAAACTTGCCTTTTTAAGAGGTTAGTAGTGACCAATCTTTTCTCATATTTTAGGCTATCAAGAGGTTAGTAGTGACCAATCTTTTCTCATATTTTAAGCTATCAAGAGGTTAGTAATGACCAATCTTTTCTCATATTTTAGGCTATCTTTAATTTAAACAAATCAAACCAAAATTTCAATGAATTAACTTAGAGGTGTCAAAATCATTTACAAACATTTTCTAAAGTGATTCACTTGAATGTGGGAATTATGCCTAATGATCTTCTTCTGCCCATCTTTCAAAAATATACAGAATCTGTAGAAAACAAAAACAAAAAAAATCATAAAACATTAAACTATACCTTCAACTTCTTCTATAACTTGTGATGTGCCAAACACTTTTACACGCTCGTAAGTTGCAGGCTCTGTTGGGTCTATAGTACCTCTCCTCAGGTGGCCAGTAAATGAAATAGAATTATCACCTAAAAATGTAACAGGTAGCATATACATATTATTTGTTTTATACTACTGACAACTCATTCATCTGTACAAAATATTGGTGGTTTGTGACAAGAATGGTAGTGCTGAACAAACATCTCTCACATTCTCTTGTTTCTTTTAGTGTCGTTCAGAGTTGAAAGACTTCAGTTCTGATCAGCTTTTTAATAAAAAAAAAAAACAAAAAACAAATAAACACACATATGCACATAATAAAATGGTAGGGGAAAAAAGCTTTACAAATTAATATATCAGCTCTGTCACCTTCCCACAACAATAATATAATAGCATGAAATGCAGAGAAGAGTAGAGGAGAGGTATTGAGATATCAGAAGATTAGCAAAAACAAACAAAAAAAAATTGTGGGAGTTCAAAGTTCAAAATTCAGACCCCAGCTTCAATGTATTTGAGACAACTCCATATATGCTCCACCACATGCATCAGCATCCATCCAAGAGTATGTCTACTAATAGTTCCTGTCAAATGTTGGTTGTTTACGATGCATTTTCTGCCACACAGTTTGGATTTCCTGTCAGTACCTTGAATTTGTTCTAGCAGCAGCAGTCTCTTCACACCTACATTGTTCTTCCATTCAAGCTCTTAATTTTCCTGTAGTCTTCAATACAGCCTTAGCAGTTTCTCCATTGTCAGTCTGCCATTTATTTTAGCAAGTCAAGCAAGTCTATCTGCACATCATTGCCATGTACTCCCCCATGCTGTGGACAGTAAAGCCACGTTAGGCTTGTCACAGTTAACTGGCTTAACAGATGAACCTATTCTTTTTGAAGCAAATTCTTCTCAATCTTATGAAGCATACTCTCTATGAATCCATCACAATGACACCATTAACCACATCATGAGCAACTAGCCATTCCATTGCCACCGACACAACCTCAATTTCCATTCGCATGCTTGAAGTGGTGATTTCAAAGGCTCCCAAACCCTGTGCCCCTACTCTTCCATTTCGGTAGGCAACAAAACCTCAACCACTTCTACTGTTCTGAGCCAATGAGCTATCTGTATATATTACCACAGTAATGCTGGATGAGATTTTGAACCCAAAGTTCAACTGCTCCTTGCACCCAGTATCGACATTCACAACCCGTTATATAATAACCTTTGTCAGCTGAGGTCAGGTCTGTACCTTTAACCTGTCATCGCCTACAGGCATTTCATCTAGATTGCAAATTGACTTTATTGTATCCTCTTCCTCAGCCATCCAGGATATGCCTCGTTTGAACCGTCTTCGCTTCATCAACCCCAACTCCTTATGTGGGAAGACATGACTGATTCTGCAGAGAAGTCTGTAGTGCTTATTTGTATGCACACTTGTGGATGTACCATACAAGTTTATTTATATAAAATGCTAACTGGGGTAACAGATGAAAAAAAAAGAAAGCATCTAAAACTAAAACTGCAAAAACTCTCAAGGTGGCATGGACAAGATCAAAGGTTTGATCAACAGAGATGGAGGAACAATACAGAAAATGACATGAAGAGAGACTGTGAAAAGAGAGATGTATATGCATTTCCCCATTAAACTTACCATGCCCTTCTTGAGATTGATGCTTGGAAAGCAAGTTAAAAAATCTAAGCCTGTCATCCTCATGCATGAAATCATATAGGGAATGATTGATGAGATCACTCTGGAAACAGATATAAAAATGTTCAAAGTCCATCATCAAAATAACAAAATAAGCATCATTAGGACATTAACTACCACATTATACATGGACAAAAAACTGGGGTTTTTTCCCCTTATTCATTCACAAAGTGCCATGTAACATGACACTGATATTATAAGTCTTCATTTTCTGTGATTACTGGCATTTATAATTAATTTTTCTATTCCTATTACAGTCAGATCAGTACATCAGTTATTTTCTTTTGGTCTCTCTATATTTATTTTCCTTTGAATTTTCCAGTGGTTCATTCATTCATTTGCATGTCCCTTGCGGAACTTTGCCTCCCAAACAGCACTCTTGTAGGCCTCTCGGTTGTGAGTAAGATAGCCTGCTGCTGTTGCATCCATTTGCAGATCATCAACGATGTCTTGCAGCCATCTTCGTTTTGGTCTTCCCCTTTTTCTTTTATTATCTTCACGTGGAAGAATTTGACTGCCATTACCTTTTGGATTAATTAGCTTTTCTTCAGAACATTTCAGAACTACAACTGTTTTTCTAGCCAATCAAAGTATATGCATCTTTCTCTAATACTATAACACAGAAAATAATGAATCTCATAATGCAGAGTTTAAGACCTAATTAATATTATGTGCCATGCAGTGCAGGACAGTGCTGATGATCATGTTTTTTCTAGTTATTACTAAGTTCTCTAACTTTTGTCTTCTCATGACTTGTACAAATAATTCTGACTGCCTTCTTCTTATAATTTTAGCTAGTTTCCACTGTTCTGAAACTTCTTTGAGGATGTCTTCATTTGCTCTTCTGTCTGTCCAGGGTTTTTACTGCATCTTTCTTCAAAACATCTCTGTTGCTTCCTACTTTTATTTTTGGTCATCTATTTTGTTAATTGTTCAAGTTTCACAACCACATAGCCACGAAGCCCAAATAGTATGAAAAATTAGAAAAATTCTGGAGATTAAATAAAACAGAAAATATAAACAAAACAAAAAACAAATAAATAAAACCTGATGATATCTAATCACATACTGCATATGTTCAAACATAACAGCAGTTTATTTCTGCTCAAGTTTAACAAAACAAACATCTCAGATTCTCCACTTTCAAAATATGAAGTATCAATAATACTTATCTTACAGGCAAGTGTCCAAGTAAGGAAGTGACACTGTCTGATGTGAAAAGTATTTTGCCTTGGTGTGTGAACACAATCAGAAAACTTTCTACTGCCTGTTTAAACAGAAACCATTAAACCAGTAAAAGTATGTGCAGTGAGTGAGTGAGTACTGGGACCAACAACAGAATATGTCAATCAAGGAATTTTTAAATTTATAACTAATCACTAGTGTAAGCTAAATTTTAGTTTTAAAGAGAAGCCATTAGCTAAAAATACACAATCTTTAGAAATAATTCAAGAAGATAGTTTCAAAGCAGACTGATACCAGCTGATTATGATCATAGCTAAGCATTATTTTGTTAACAAGTTTCTCTCATGGCTTCTTCTTCTTCTTCTTCGTTCGCATCTCTCTCATGGCTAATTCTACTAACTTTGATTGGTACAATCAGCTTCTCTCAGTTATACTCAACTATTCTGTGCTGGAAGGTGCAATTTATTCATGCTCACAATTTCTGTATTCCAAGTTTCATCCAAATTCCCTCCTTAAATGAATCAGCATTATCTCTGCACACGCACACGCACGCACACACACACACACACCACAATGGAGTCTTTTAATATGAGTGATTCTATCAGTATCTGAGTTACATTATTGGTAACAATAAGAACAATACATGTTGCAAGTTGCCTTTTGGTCTACAGTTTCAATCCTTGTTTCTTCCTTAAACTGGACTGGCATCAGACAGCCCATTTAAATAATTAATTATGCTGTTTCATTTGGGTACAATAATTACAGTAGTAGCATTACTCCAAAAAACAAAATTTAAATTTAAAAAAAAATTATATTTTATTTTTAATAAAAAATTGTAAAAACTCTACATCTTACTCTACATCTTGGGTCACTTTTTCTTTCTCAACTTTCTTGCACTCTGAAGTATCAAGTTTACTGATAACTGTGACCTGTACTGTGATGTCTGCAGGAAAGGCATCCACTTCTAACTAGGTCTCTTCCAGTATTACTCCTCTTCCAGTATTACTCCATCTCATCCAATATGAACCACATTTTCACACTTCATCATAAATTACCATACTTCCCAACATATAAGACTCACTTATAATTTGGCAAGGACTATTGGGGGGGGGGGGGGGGGGGGGGTCCTCTAAAAAACCTCATAATTTCCATAAACTTCCTAGCCCTCCCCTCAATAAGGTTTTAGTCCATGATTGCATGCCACCTGCCACCAGATAATCTCGTACAGAATCTCTTAAGCAAAACCAGCAAACTAACTTTATAAATATTGATATATCTACACTCATAAACTAATCTGTGCAGGCTAACCTGCCTGTGGTTTATTGAGTAGCTCACAAAGTACAGCATTATTGAAACAGTACAGCCCTACGCATCAATCACTCACAGAACAAATATGATTTATACTGTTACTTAAATTACTTGAACATTTTTTTTTTATGTTGTGACATGTGACTGAGGTAGTTTAAAAGTTAAATGTAGGCCTACATGTGTCAGCAGCATCCCCAAATGTTAGCAAAAAGGTCAATAATAACATTCAGCAGTGAAATAACACCAACAACATTCACTGAATTCTGGTATGTTCTATCTCTAATTTACGACTCATTCATTTCATTCATTCATTTGCATGTCCATTGCGGAACTTTACCCCCCCAAACAGCATTCATGTAGGCCTCTCGGTTGTGAGCAAGATGGCCTGCCGCTGATGTATCCATCTGCAGATCCTCAACGATGTCTTGCAGCCATCTTTGCCTTGATCTTCCTCTCTTTCTTTTTCCAGTTATGTACCCTTCCAAGACGGTCTTCTCTAAATTATCATGACGTTTAATGTGTCTAAAATATTTAAGTTTTCTCTCTTTAATCCTCTTTACTAGCCAGCCTTCTTCAATATTAAGCTCTTGTAGCATAGATATATTTGTTCTTTTTTGTGTCCACGATATTTGGGGAACTCTTCTGTAGCATTTACATTCAAAGGCATTTATGTGTTTCTCAGCTGTTTGTTAAGTGTCCAGATCTCACAGGCATATGTTGCAATGGGAAAGATGCATGCCTTTAAAAATCTTATTTTTGTAGTTCTGTCTGCTCTTCTCCACAGATTCTTTAGTTGTTTTACTTTCTGAAGAGCGATAGATGTCCTCCTTTTAATTTGCCTCATTGTATCTCCATTATTATTCTTAAGATTTATTATTCTTAAGATATTAAAAACTCTCCACTTCTTCCAGTTTTTCTCATTGATACATATTTCAGCTGCCTTGTTTGTTTTGTCAGTTGTCATCAATTTAGTTTTCTTTGCATTAAGATAGAGGTTTTGCTCTTCACTGTTCTTATGGACTGACATAATTAGTTTTTCCAATCCTTTTTGTGTTGTGGACAGTAATACTGTGTCATCAGCATATCTAATCTCTGGTATTTCATAACTTCCAATTGTTATGGCATTGTAATATTCTTTGTCTACATCTTCTCTAACATTCCTCATTATAATTTACCACTATTAACTATTATTTATTATAGTAAATACAGTAAACAACCTACTTGTTAGATGCTTACATCCCGACTATACGGAAAAAACAATACTGCAATGTAAATACATTTTTAAAAAAACCAGCTGACTATTGGAAAGTGGCAATGATACCACTCTTCATTTTTAAAGATATAATCTGCTGACTATCAGGTTTTTTATATTTTACTAGCTGATTACCCGGTGATTTCCCGGCCACCTTTCCTTTCCCCAACTCCAGAAGAAGTCAGGTACCAGTTTCTACACCTGGATGACTAGGGTGCTACATATACTGTACTCTATAAATTTATATCAGTGAATCATTTAAACTATATAAACTAATTATTATCCTGCTCTATTGGAGATGAAAGTGATACATAACAGGGCAAGTGAGAGATATGCCAGTATCTGTTTAACTCTAAATCTAACAAACAACATCCATGACACACTAACACTATCTTCTATTAGACAGGAAAGGAGTGAATTATATCTATAGTGTAAAATCGAAGTAATTTTATTAACAGGTATTTACGTATAAGTACAGTTTACAAATTATAAGGTAAAGTCATTTACAAATCACTATAATATTAATTTAACTCAAAACTTGATTATAAACAACATTTTTAGTTTCACCTACAGAAGCAAGAATAAATAAATTCTTGGGTGACCCCACCCTTAAGCAAGCAACATATAAAGTTGTCCATGGGAGAACCATGGTGATCTCAAATCCAATCCGCAATACTTAATAGACTGCCCCTGTGACCTGTTGATCATGCAAGTCTCACTGGAAATTGCACCCTCTTAAAGTTAAAAGGGAGATCTGTCAGAATGAGTGGTATCCGTGTAGGAAACACTGTGATACAACTCACTAAAAGAGCAAAATGAAACTGTCACATTCACTGAAAGATGATAAACTGGAAGATTTGCTGAGTTAGCTTACTTTATATACGACCATCTAAAATTCAGGCGAGTGCTGGAATTTTCTCGAACATCATGATTCCAAGACTGGGGCATGATTTCTACAAATTTCAAGAGCGCTTTAATCATTTCAACGTATCTGGCATGGAACACAACCCAAGGTTGCGCATAAATATAATGGGAGTTACATCCCTTCCTCCACTGGTCTATTTTTACTATCGGTCATTTTCAATTATCCCACAGACACCCCTAGAGTGCTAGGGTGTTTTACCCAGGGGTGCTTGGGTGTCTTACTCCCACAGTATTTTTTTTCAAATTGTAAGTCATATATGTACCAAGTTTGGTTGGAACTGCTCCAGGCATTAGTGGAAAGTATGTCAACCCCTTCATATCCCGACCCCTACGGGATATAGGGGTGTCTTACCCCATATTATACATTTCCAGACTGTAAGTGGTCATATGTGTACCAAGTTGAAATTGCTCCATGAGTGATGTTGACCCTCTCATCCACCCGCCTGCCTTCACACACACGCACACACACACACACGCCAGTATCCATTTATAAATATATAATTATTTTTGGGTTGTAATTCTAATTTAATCACTAATAATCATATTTATTACATTCTGAATTTGTCAGGAGACTAATGTGTTAAACACTGATGTTTAGATGTTAGTCTAGTGGAGGTAACCTATATTATACCCCATGGTCCACCCAAATCGGGGTTTAGGACATAGGATGATTTTTGGAGGAAGTTTTTTAGGAAAAGAAAAGTGAGTCATATGGCAGAAATACAGCACATTACTCAGTCTAATTCAACATAAACCATATCTTCAGTCTTCCTCAACACAGATGATATTACTCAGTCTTTTTCAATATATAGTTAGCCTTCTATAACATAAACCTCATTTTTCAAACTCAGGTGAGAAATGCTATGATATACTTGTAACATGGCTTGAATTACTAGCTTACAAAATAACTTATATTAATTACTTCCAATTAGGCTGAAGATTTTGCTGTGCCATCCACTTACTTCTAACATAAGTTGAACAAATTCTTCATTACTCAGAAAGGTTGGCTTCCAGTCCTCTTTTATCTCATTTGCAGCTGACTGGACAGAAAACTCTAAAAAAATTAAAAATAAAACCCTACTGAAGTCATATGTGTTATAAAATTAAAGTGTGCATAAAATCAATGTGAAATCAAAGTGTTAATTTTTTTGTTCTTGATCTAACACACAATACAGCAACTGGTTTTTAACATTTTACATGATACTACACTCTCATATATGCTATTACTGATCAGAATGTTGCTTCTTTATCATACAACAGTTATACAAATATGAGATTACATAAACATGATAATGAATAGTAATGATAATGACAGCCATTTCACAAATTCAGGTATAACACTAATAATAACACTTGTTAAACACAGAATCACATTCACTTTATTATAATACTAACTTTCATAAAGCTTGCTGAGTCACAACTAGTTAGCAACAGCAAATGATATATTATTCCCATTAATGATGATCAGTAAGGTTAAGATACAATATCTCTTCAAGAACACACACAATGGCTCCTGCCCTCAACATGAAATACTATACAGATATTATCTACAAAACTAAAAAAAAGTTGTAAATATTGCTGGCCCACCTTGATGATTTCTCAGAAATTGTATGGCTGACTTAAGTACAGTTGACTTATCCATTTTCTTGGTATTAGCAGCCACCATCGAGCACAGCTCATTGATGAGTACATTAAATTGGTCCCGCCTTTTCTTCTCACTAAGGTTGCGAGTTTTACTGGTGGTATGAAAATTACCATTATATTATATATATAAATACACATTTTAAAAACTTAACTCAACAAAGTTCTTTACTGGTGGAGTATAAGAAAAGCATGTAACCACTTTTCTATCTATAGCCAAAATTACCCACTAAACATATTCTTGCAGTGGGTACATTTGTACTAAAATCTTTGAATATGTTAATTTTATAAGTGCAAATAAAATTTAAAAAAAATACCACAGACAAAAATTCACACTAAGATTTGTAGGTAACAGGGAAGAGGCCACCCACGCTGGAGATGTAGAAAGGAAATTACAGAATCACTAAAAATCCCTTTATATGAACCAAATCACTTAGCCCTATCAAGACATTTGTTTGTCCCCTCAACACCAAAAGGTACATGAGGAAGAAGACAAGGCAAATAAAAATATAATGGTTTTTTTTTTTTTTTTTAAATTGAAAGATCTTGAACTCATGGAGAACTTTTACATTCTTCATAATACTCTTGCTAGGAATAAAGGTATCAGAAGTGAACAGTATTGCAGTGTCTGTTCTAATTTCATGAAGTTTACTGAAGATGTAGACTTCTTAGCAGGCTCCACTAACTGTAAAGATCATTTTGCCAGCTGGGTTGTGTGTATACGTGAATTAATATACCCACTCTCAAACTACTCTGTCCCATAAGTCTGAGGTCATCACCACTTTCTTATATTAAAAAAAAAAATTTCTGATGGAGACAAAACAAGTCAACAAATCAACAACACATGTATAACGGGTAGCTACATTCATCTCTGACAGAAACAAAATAAACAGCAAATTACAACCACTTATGTAACTGGAAGCCATATCCACTTTCACAAGAGAAATATGATTCTCTCCCTCCCACAAATAACTCTGAAGACTTCAGAGTTTCTTTGCCTGCTCAACAATACTGTACTATCTTCTTTGCCTGCTCAACAATACTGTACTATCTTCTTTGCCTGCTCAACAATACTGTACTATCTTCTTTGCCTGCTCAACAATACTGTACTATCTTCTTTGCCTGCTCAACAATACTGTACTATCTTCTTTGCCTGCTCAACAATACTGTACTATCTTCTTTGCCTGCTCAACAATACTGTACTATCTTCTTTGCCTGCTCAACAATACTGTACTATCTTCTTTGCCTGCTCAACAATACTGTACTATCTTCTTTGCCTGCTCAACAATACTGTACTATCTTCTTTGCCTGCTCAACAATACTGTACTATCTAATTTGCCTGCTCAACAATACTGTACTATCTTAATGGAGAAACATGCACACTGAGGAAAAAAAGAACAAAAATTGATACTCCTGAACTGTGGATATGCAGAAAAATAGGACATTTTTGTAAGCTAAAATGAAGGCAGAAAAAACAAAACTGACAAAAACACACAAAATGAAAAACATTGTAATTGAACAGACAAAGAACACTGGACTTTAACTGTTTATGTTTAAAATCAAGACAAGAAACAGACACTACAGCCAACCTTAACTTGTGAAGATTATACAGAAAGATGCTAACAATATGACTAAAAAAAAAAAACCTAAACAAGCACTATTTGGTAATATTGTCAAATCAAGCAAGCTCAGATTTCACAAACTTCTGCATTAATAATAAAAAAAGAGTAATTAAGACACTGCACGGATGAAAGACTAGACAGCCTGAGTGGTGAAATGGTTAGTGCAAAGGTCAGCAATTCAAATCTGGCTGGGGTTATCCCAGTCACCCAGTTGTAGAAATGTGTACCTGGCTTCTTCTGGAAATGGGGAAGGAGAGACAGCCTGGCATGATGCTGACCACATCACCTTCTCATGCACTGATATTTTACATCCTTCCCACGCCACTAAACGTCACATAGGCCCCACATGGTGGTTCGCCAAGATTGCCTGTCTTCTGCGAGTTTTTCAATCTCATCAAGGGATGTTATACCCACTGACAGGTCAAGTAAAATATGGACAGTAACACCAAACACCCTAGATGCCTCCACAACATAACAGGGCTATCTTTACCTTCATGGGCAAACACCTCCCAACATCATTAAAATGAAAAAAAATTTCATAAAGATTATAAAGGTAAAGGTAAAATTCCCATTTCCATGCCAATGCTGCATATTGGAGAATATGGTGTTAGGCCCGTATTTTCCATGACCTTCAGCACAAGAAAGTGTGATGTGGTCAGTATCAAGCCTGGCCACTTTACCTTTCCAGATTTCTCTGGTACCCATTTATAGAGGCTGGGTGAACTCTTTTGGTGTGTACCACAAAAAATCCCACTGCTGGGACTGAACCCAGTACCACCAGATTAAAGATTATAAAGAAACGATAAAAACTGATAGCTTCATCTGCAGCAAACAACTTTTACTGTTACAACAATGTTGTGTGAAAAAAAAATAATAAAAAATAAACAAAATTATAATCTTCAAACATGAGAAAAACACAGTAGCACTGTCTGGTTACCGTTTAACATTGTCTTTGTCATCATCTTCAAGTTCATCAAAGCTCAAAACACTTTCACTACAAAAGAAATAAAATTTATTTCATTAGCCACCTTTACTATACTGATAAGACTATTGTAAATCTGTCAATAAATCTGGCTTCAAAAACAAGAAAGTGAGCTATAAACTAGATCCTGTCACACTCCATTTAATTACTCACTGAAGGCAGCTAACTGACCTGATTTTAGAGAACAAGGCAGAAATTCTGAAAGCTGATGTCTCACCTCTAGAAATTAAGCTTTGAAAATTAACATTCTAACACTTTACAATTCTTGAGAATTTGATGGAATGTCATACTGAGTCATTTACAAGCGCTAATAAACTTCATTTTACACTACGACTTGTTAAAAATTCATCAGTTTCCAACACAGTGATGGTATCATCATGAACTCAAAACTGAAAGTAACTGATATGACTATTTTCTGTTACAGGAAATGCACATTCCTCCTATCTATGACAAATTCCTAAGCTCAGTCTCACATCGTCACTGAAATATTATTAACCAGTAAAGAAATTAATAACATAAAATCAAGAGTTACAAAAGTAATCAGGTTTATTACTCCAAACATGAAATAGTTAATTAATCCAGCCTCTGTATATTAACCCTTGGACACGCATTCATATCAGTGTATGACTCCATGATCAGCCCTTAGTACTTTGCTGGAAGTGATTTGCATAGGCCTATATTGTGTGCTTCTCACACTACATGCAAATAACAAGATATTATCAGCAGTTCTGCCACTTCTTCCTCTTTTTTTCCCAACATCTGCCCATGTTTTTATTTCACCTGTATTTTGTGTAAACTAGACTCTTTTGAAAACAAATGCATAAGGAAAATACCTGGTATAAAGTGGAATGAATTCAAGAACAACGCAGAGATAAGACAGATGAGCATATAACAACCTGTCTCATGGGTGATCAGAAAAAGAAGATGGACATATGTAGGCCATGTGGTGAGAAGAAACAATCAGAGAATACCAAAACAAGCTATCAAGTGGAGCACAACAAGCCGAAGAAAAATAGGTCGACCACATGAAACTCTAAAGAGCACATTGTTAAGAGAAGCCAGTTTAGTAGGCATAACATCCCTTGATGACGCTGAAAGACTCGCTGAGAACAGGAAATCTTTGCAAACAACTAAGTGAGCCCTACATGACATTTAATGGCATGGGAAGAATGTAAGATGTACTCTGTGTGGTTTATCTGAATATTCATTTTTTTTTGCTTATGAACACATTACCATGTGCTGTGCTGGCAGGCACTGAAGGTAATGCTTTCCATAGATACTGCTCTTTAATATTTTCCATTAGCTCTGTGACTTTTTATTGTGCCATCAAGTTAGACTGTCTATAATTTTTTTTTTCTTTTGGGCTTTTCCTGTTTCTTTCCCTGTTAAACATCACATGGTAGTTTGCCAAGTTTTCCTGTTTTTGGCAAGGTTTTCAACCTCACCAAGGAATGTTATGCCCACTAAACTGGCCTCTCTTAACAATGTCCTCTTTAGAGTTTCACGTGGTTGACCTCTTCTTTTTTCTGATCACCCATGAGATAGGTTGTTGTTTGCTCATCTGCTTTATCTTTGCATTGTTCTTGAATTCATTCCACTTTATACCAAGTATTTTCCTTAGGCATTTGTTTTCGAAAGAGTCTAATTTATTGCCTATTTCTTTAGTTATTTACCAGCTTTCACATGCATAAACGGGGATGGATATTACATTTGAATTTAATAATCTTAACTTGGTTTTTGTGCTTACAACTTTTTAATGTTCTCAAGATTCTTGAAGGTCAGTGGTACAATTCCAATTATAACTTCCTTTCTGGTGTCACCATCCTGGTCTATGTAGTTAACGAGGTATGCAAAATGGTTTACTTCTTCAATAGCTGTTCCTTCTACATATATTTTTCCTTCTTGATTAATGAGAAGTTTCATTTTATTTGTTTTGTCCTTGTTAATTTCAAGTCCTATTTTACTAGCCAGTGAAGACAGGGTATCTATTTTTTCTTGCATCGATTTCACATTGTCACTGATAAGAGATATGTCATCTGCAAAATCAAGGTCTTCTAGCTGGGTCCCATGTACCCAGTCAATGCCTGTTTTACTTATGCAGCATTTTTTCAATATGAAGTCTATGGCAATTCCAAAAAGCAAAGGAGAAAGTATACATCCTTGTTTCATGCCTGTTTCAATCTGGAACCATTTGCTTATTCCTTCTTCTATGCTGACTGCACAAACATATCTATTGTAGAGATCTTTAATGATGTTGACATTTTAGATGGTATTCCATATAGTCTTAAAATTCTCCACAATGAAACTCTGTGTGTGCTATCAAATGCCTTTTTAAAGTCTATGAAGTTCAGGATTAATAGTTTTTGCTTTTCAATATGTTCTTCAAGTATTATTCTTACAGTAAAGATCTGGTTGAGGCAGTTTCTCCCTTTTCAAAATCCTGCTTGTTCTTCTCTCAATGCAGTATCCACCATATCTTTAATTCTATTCAGAATGACTTTGCAAAATACTTTTGACACTATTGATAGTACGGTTACTCCTCTATAGTTATTGCAGTCACTAAGGTTGCCTTTTTAAAGTATTTTAACAATGATTCCTTTTTTCCATTTAGAAAGGACTTTTTCTTCTTTCCAAATTTTATTAAACGTTCTCTGTAGTTGGCTTTTAATAATAAATAATATCATTTCGACTCTTATTTCATCTTTTTCACCTGCAGCTTTGTTGTTAGCCATTAGATTCACTGGTGTTTTAATTTCATTCAATGTAATTTCATCTAGGTTGACATTTAACTGTCGGACTGGTAATTTGATTTCAAGATTTATTAACTCTTTTAGGTGTGGTTGATTAAGTATTTCTTGGAAGTGTTCGACCCATCTTTGCTTTTGGTCTTTACTTGATGTTTATAGGGTGCCAGTTTTGCTGAAGGCTGGTCTTTCTTTGGGTGCAATAGTACCTGTTAGTCTCTTCTGTATGTTATATAGAGTTTTGCTGTCTCCTGTTTTTGCTGCCTTCTCTGCTTCTTTTGCCATATTGTCCATGTACTCTCTTTTATCCCTGCAGTTATCACATCACTAAGCATACAGTATGGGTCAACATAAATTTAAAATCAGCATTAAATCATATTTTTAATCATTCAAGTTCAAAGAGTTGCATCCTATGCTATGCTGCAATCATGTCTATTCTTGTTCTATCCCAAAAGTGCTAAATTCCAATCACAGCTTTCTTAAACAAATCAAGACAGCCACACTGCAGTCATGGCTATTCTTAACAAATCCACAGAACCACACAGCAATCACAGCAATTATTAAGGAATCACAAGAGCCACATCACAATCACTGATACTTCTAATTGAACCACACTCTGTGCCACACTGCAATCACTGCTATTCTTAACATATCCCATGAGTCACAGCATGTGCCACACAGCAGTCATAACTACTATGAAGAAGTGTTGTAATTATTTTAAGATTTTCTATGCACACATTAGAACAGGAGTATATATAAGTACATGCGTTTATTCAAACAACTCATAGCCTGCGTGTGGCAGAAAGCAGAAAAAGTTTTCCCTCTCAGTGATCTCGATTACCAAAATAATTTTGTGAGTTTTACAGACACACAATGAGACACATAACGTGCATTATGTGATCACTGCTATAAGAGGACTATGAAACTAATTTTGCTGTGTTTGTGTACAGAAAAATCAAACATTTCCATTATTACATATGAGAACTTAAATGATATGAGTGCATGATTACATGAGAACATAACAAACAATTCAACACCATTTACCTTTCAATACTTCGACTTGGTGGACGAAATAAAGCTATCTTTTTCCCGTAATTCATGGCAAACGCGAAGAAAAAAAAACAAACAATATTATCCGAAAGGTATTTTGTGCATCATTTTGTGAAGTTAATTTCGTTGCGTCTAGTCAACAAGAAGCAAGATTTCAGTGCTTGTAGTAGATATGTAAGCCACCATTTTGTCTGGGGCTTTTGTCGTGAACCAATCAGATTGCAGGCTTTTATTACCGCGTCAATGGAGACGACTCCAATAAAAGTAGCTGAATAAAAGAACCAGGTATAAAAGTCGGAAGATACAACATTAACAACTTTCACTATGCTGACGACACAGTACTGATATATGAGAACCAACAATATCTCCAAACTCTCTTAGATAAAGTCGCTAAAGAAAGTGAACAGAAAGGCCTTACTTTGAACATAAAAAAGACAGAGACTATGGAATCCACCAAAATGCAGTATAAAATGGTATAAAATTAAATGGAACTATTCTAAATCAGGTGCAGAAATTCAAATACCTTGGAGCAGTAGTAACTTCTGATGGGAAATGCAAAACAGAAATTATGAACTTTATAGGCCAAGCAAATACTGGATTTCAGAGAATGAGAAATATATTATGCAACACATCCTTATCAATGAATGTTAGAAAACCGAGTACTAAAATGCTATATTGAACCTATCTTATTATATGGAAGTGAATCACGGACAATGGGCACAAAAATCACTGGAAGCAGGAGAAATGTGATTTATTAGAAGAATGTTGCGAATTCCCTGGACAGCAACAAATAATTAATGGAGAATGTATGAGAAGAGCTGGACAGACAAAAAAATCTTGTTAAAAAAAAATAAATAAGAGAGAGACAATGCACTCTCACAGGACATGCAATGAGAAAAGGGGGGCATTGAAAATACTGTAACAACATGAAAAATAAAGGGAAGAAGAGCCAGGGGAAGACCGAGAGAAATGATACTGGACAGTCTGACGAGATGGTGTGAGAGGAGATCACCAACTGAGCTAATGCCCTACATGAAGGATCGGGTACTCTGGAGAAGCATAATAGCTAACGCCAGTCTGCACTGCACATCATTATCATAATGATGGTGAATAAACTGTCCTCGTTGTGTAAGAGCTCTCAAAAGTTAAGAGGTCAAGAATTAAACAGAGAAAACTTAAATATTTTGGACACATTAAACATCATGATAATCTAGAGAGGACCGTCTTTGGAAGGTAAAGGTAATCCTGTCATGCCTAGAGGCACATAGGGATATGGTGTTAGTGCCATAATGGAAAAAAGAAAGAGAGGAATACCAAAGCAAAGATGGCTGCTGTTAGGGAGGCAAAGTTCCGCAGGGGCATGCAAATGACTAACTGACTGACATCTGACTTCAATATTTCGAGACCGTTTCACCATCCGCTACCGGGTAGATGCATCTGTTGGTCAGTCTGCCCCCATAGCTAAAATGAAATTTTATAATCGCCGGTGAGACATGAGAAGAAAAGTGAGAGAAGGGAAATCCATATTTCGCCAAAAAAATATTCAAGACCAACATAAAATACAAGAAAATAAACACACATACAAAACTTTAACTGAATAACTATTTATCAATTAAACATTCTAATTTGTGTTAGCACTGATGGTGTCTTTTCTGTTGTCGCTGAAGAAATAATTTTGTTGAAATATTGTTTGTAATTTTTTTAAAAATGTAGCCTCCTACAGAAATGTAGTTTATTAGAAGAATCCCCTGGACAGCAAAAATAATTAATGAAGAATGTATGAGAAGAGCTGGAGAGACAAAAAAACCTTGTCAAAAAGATAAGAGAGAGACAATGTACTTTCATAGGACATGCAATGAGAAGAGGGGGCATTGAAAATATTATAACAAAAGGAAAAATAAAAGGAAGAAGATCAAGAGGAAGACCAAGAGAAATGATGCTGGACAGTCTGACGGGATGGTGTGAGAGGAGATTACCAACTGAACTGATGGCCTGCATGAAGGATCGGGTACTCTGGAGAAGCATAATAGCCAACGCCAGTCGGCACGCCACCTGATGATGATGATGATGATGATGAACCTCCTACATTGAAGAATAGGTTCAATCCCAGCAGTGGGAATTTTTTCTGGTAAACACCGAAAAAGGCCCCGGGGTTCACTCAGCCTCTAAACAGGTGTATCAGAGAAATTTGAGAAGGTAAAGCGGCCAGGCATGATACTAACCACATCACACTTTCATGTCCCAAAGGTCACAGAAAATAGAGCCTAACATCATATTTCCCAATATGTCTTAAAGGCATGGAAAGGGGAATTTTATCTTTTTACCTCCTTTCCTATTCTCATTTCGGGGGGTGGGGGTTAAAAACTGCGCAACGCATCTACATTCTAACACCACAGAAAAATCATCTTCTTCGTTCGCTTCTACCACCAAGATCGCCCTGTGATCCTACTGAATTTACGCCTGTGGTCCTCGATAGGTCCCATGGTCCCCTGTTGTTCCCGAAAGGACCACACGAGATCCCCGAGAGGACCATAAGAGGTTCAGAGTATCGCAGGGCTTGAGCCTGTATTCTCGGTGGGTCTCAGAAGCGGGATTGCGTGACACCGTGGTTTTCGTTGCATCAGTTTATCTAGAGTTATCTAGAGTTGGACTTTCTCACTGGAAAACCTCGATGTGTTTTGGGATACCTGTGTATCCCGGCCTGGCAAGAGGTGGTTGCCTGTCTATACTGCGCTGGTCCAATGTCTTCGACTTCAGCATTTTGTCGTCGTGGCCGCTACCCTTCCTAGTTGTGACCAGGACGGAGCTTTTGTCCAGGAGGACGAATCCTCGCCACTAGTAAGTTTCACCCCCTGAGCTGAGCCGGTTTAGGCGTATTATCCCAGTATGGGGGTGTTTAGAATGATACCGACCTCTAGAGCAGAGGTACCGTGACATGAGAAGCTATCAAATTTCACCCCTGGTTTAAACACCAGTATGGGTGTATATCGGACGTGGCCGGCCTCTAGAGCAGAGGTGCCGTGGTATGAGTAGCTCTCGCCGCGAGACTACTGGACATACCGATTAAGCTTCACTTTATCCTTTCCATCACCTTTTCACATCGGCGCCGCACGGCAACCCTAATTGCTTTGCCGCATTTCCTTCATTGGCCGGGAGGAGTTTCACTCCACGCACGGCAGCTGAAGAATCTCGCCAGCAGCGGTAGGTGAGCTACCAAACATGATTCTCATCTGCCCGAAGCGTCTGGTTTTCAGGCGCCAGATATTCGCCTTCGTCCCTTCTTCTGTTGGTTTAAACAGTTCTGCACACGAGAGGGCCAGGACCTAGATTTGTCTGTCAGAGGCTATTTGAGACGCACGCCTTGGAGACATTTCACTGGAGTGAAGAGCGTATCCCCCACCCTACCTCCGGCTAGAACCACCAGAGAAAATTATGAGCAACCTTTATGTGTCTGGATGGATGAAGCTCGTAACGCGCGGACACTTAACAAAAATACTACAAACAATTCCATTCACCGAATTCTCACGTCTACTGCATCACTGTATCATTCTCTGATGTTAATGTGAGAGGGCATTACAAGGCTACATGAGTAACATACGCAGTATCTCTTTCTTATACAGCGTCGTCTGGCTGGAAACTTGGGGGGGGGGGGGGGAGGGGGCACCGAAGGGACGAATGGTGCTTATCTCAGTTCTAGAAATAATAACTTCACTTTCAGTTCAAGGCAGTTAACCCATTGTATTCATCTTTATATAAAAGTTTTTTTTTTTTTTAACATATCAAAACGCACTATTTATTATACGACCATTTTTTAATGGGTCCAAAAGTACTCGAGGGGGGGGGGGGGGAATGTGAACTATAATAAGAAGGATTAGTATGTTTTCCTGCACTCTCAGGCCTACAGTTCGTGATCACGCAGGTTATCTCATGTAACGAAAACTGTAACTGAAGCCAAAAATAAATATTCCAAGAAAATTACAGCGTCGAGCAGGGAAGTTTCTGTCCGCCGCTTCGGTCATTCTTTACAACAGACGTTAATGATAAGAATGAATGATCATAGGAATGAGAGAACATTCGCCGCTGTGAAACCTGATGGTGTACAAAGAGGACTTGTTGGTGAGATCGTTAAGCGTTTTGAGGCTCGTGGTTATAAACTTGTTGCCGGAAAATTAGTATGGGTAAGTTAGGCCTGATATGATTGTATCCGTAAATGCAATACTCTGATACGTTTGTGGTGCGAGACAGGTGGGCAGACTTCAATAACTGATGCTTGGTGATCTTAACGAGTATTGTCTATATGAGGAATAAAGTCTGTCATGCAATTTTCACATGAGAGTTGAACAATAAGTGTTATGGTGTCGACTGGTAAGATCAGTGTGTTAACGAAAGAAAGGCACGCTCAAGGAAATTAGTAGTTGATTAGACTTTACCCTGTTTATAAAAAAAAAACAAAACACACATAACGGTGATATTTCCAGCATTTATTTCTTTTGATAACATATAAATTATGATAACTCAGAGATAGGATCAAGACACAGAGGAAATCTCAGAAATAACAGAACTGAAACTAATAAAACATTATATACTGGAAGTGGGTAGCTTACTCATTAACACAATTTTTGTTTGGAACTCCCCTAATCTTAGTATGGCATCCTCGTTTTGATAATTCTTAACCATGGCAACTTACATCAGTTTATTGACTCAAACATACATAAATGAATGAATGAGTTATCAGATGGTTGGAAATATTTGGAATAAATAAAGGTGCTGAGCTGTATTTTTTGTACTTATCATGAAGTGCACCCATGTAATATGTACACCAAACTACATGATGTTTTAATCATTTCCATATATATCATATAAGTGAAAAATGAAGCAAATTGTAAATTAAATGACCAGTTTTGAACTATTTATGTTTTCTTAAGAATATATTATCATTAGTTTCTAACAAAGTAAAAAAAAAGAACCACAGATAAGATTCTTGTTATATAAAAAATAGATATAAAAATATCTGAAAATAAACTGATTTATAGTCATTCTGTTGACAAAGCAAGGAGAAGACGCAGTTAAATAACCAGCAATAAATGGTGTCAGAGAGGCAGATCATAGCTGAAGCAGCAAAAAAAAAATTCTTCAGATTTAAATATTAAATAGGTTTCTCAAACTTTGAAAGAAAGCATAATGTAAAGAAAAAAAACAATGCATTCATAATGTAAAGAAAAAAAAACAGTGCATGCATAATGTAAAGAAAAAAAATATTGCATGCATAATATAAAGAAAAAAAACAATGCATGCATAATATAAAGAAAAAACCAATGCGTGCATAATATAAAGAAAAAAAACAATGCATGCACAATGCAAATGACCAAAATAGTTATCTCTCTCTCTCTCTTCCTCCCTCCCTAAACCCACCCACCCACACATGCTCATATATATACATATAAATGCATGTATACTTTGCTACAATAGTTGTTAACTAATGGCTACATCCATTAAATTCATTGAAATGAACACATAATCCCAGGAGTTTGCTGTGAAGATTCAGTGAATCTATTACAGCATTTTTAAGTCTTGCATCTCCTTGGAATATTGCAGAATTCACTTTATATGCTTTCAGACTTCTGAAGAGGTCTTACGCAGTCACTACAAGGATCTGTCTGACACACCATACTTTGAAACTGTGATACAGTACATGCACTCAGGGCCAATTTTTGCAATGGTGAGACTTTCTAGGATTTATCCAATGTAAAGTTAATTTGACAGTGAATTTGCCGGAAAGACCATCTATTATTTGTATAATCAGTGTATATCATTTTATTGTAGCATTTCCCTCAGTGTTTCAACTCTCAAAGTGTTTCATGCATACAGTGCGCTACTGAGATCTCAGTCCAAGATAGTGTTCAGAAAATCATATTTTGGTAAATTTTGCAGGTTATTGTTCGCTATTGTGTTTGCTATTGTATTGCTGGGTAAAGCTGGGGCGACCATCCCCAACCCAGTGCGTCACAGGTGGCAGATGGTGAAAGTCCTCCAGATATGGAGGATCCCTGTGAATAAGGAGTTATCCAAATAAGCAGGCGCGGACCAACTGGCGGTAGACTCAGAGAGCGAGGTGGGGTAGTAGGTGGCTCTACTACTCCTGTAAAGTGCCTCAGGTGCTCAGTGAAGGGAATACCAGGCGGGTCAGAGGCGCCTTAAAACCTCTTGCTCCCGCTGCCTTGCGGGTAGGACAGGGAGTCCAAAGGCTAGCGGAGAGTCCGTACACAAACCGACAGAAGGCAGTGGGAAACCACTGTTGTAATTCCCAAGAATAGTTATGCTTAAACAGAATAATCGATTCATCATGAACGACGTTAATGGATGTTCCTCTGGAACAGCCTCATCCGGTAGGGCAGCTCACGAGCCACAGGTGAGGCCAGATCGTCATCAAGCTACTGGTGGCAAAACTAACAAGTTCAAAATAGCAACATGGAATGTTAGAACTTTATTCCAGGCTGGAAAATTAGAAAATGTAAAGATGGAAATGGAAAGGACGAAGATCAACATATTAGGAATGAGTGAAGTTAGATGGACAGGTGCAGGGAAGATAAACTCAGATAAATATACAATAATATATTCAGGAAGTGAGAAACATTGAACGAGGAGTAGGAATTATATTTGATGAACAAACGGCAAGGACAATTGTAGGATATTTGAACATCTCGGACCGAGTCCTGCTAGCCCAACTGAAAGGACAACCAATAAACATAAATATTATACAAGTGTATGCTCCAACATTTGAAAGCTCTGAAGAAGATGTACAGTTATTTTATAATGACATAGAGACAGCACTAAAACACACAGTCACATGAAGTTACCATAGTCATGGGAGATTTTAATGCCAAAGTTGGTAAAGGAAGAACTTCAGACATCGTTGGTGACTGTGGACTGGGGGAGAGGAATGACAGAGGTTATAAATTAATTGAATGGGCAAGAATACACAGCATGGTTGTAGGAAACACCTGGTTTAAACAACATCCTCGAAGACTGGCAACGTGGTGCAGTCCAGACAAAAAGACTTTTAACCAGATAGACTACATATTAATCAACAAACGATTCCGCAATGCATTACTGACAACAAAAACCATGCCAGGAGCTGACTGCAATAGTGACCATGATCCACTCTGTGGAAAAGTTAGAATAAAACTAAAGAAAGCAGGCAGAAAAGTGAGAAACATCAAACTGAATATAGAACTTCTTAAAAATGACCAAGAACTGCGAGAACAATACAGAGTTATTATAACAAATAGATACAATGCAATAGCAAAGATAAATAGTATAGATGAACAATGGGAAATGTTAAGAGATTCTATCCACCAAACTGTTAAGGAGATAATACCACCAAAAAAAAGAAGCCCCTAAAAATAAATGGATGACAGACGACATCTTAGGACTGATGGACAAGAGGAAGAGGAGTAAAAATAAAGAGAAAAAATATAACAAGATAAATAAAGAAATAAGACGCAAATGCAGAGAAGCAAAAGAAGTGTGGTTAAATGAGCGGTGCAGACAGATAGAGGACTCTCATATTAAAGACAGCAAAAACATGCACAAACGAATTAATGAACTCACGGGCAGGAAAACAAAATATACCACAGGATGCCTGAAATCGAAAGATGGTAAAATGTTAATGGGAAAAGAAGACATTGTGGACAGGTGGACAGAGTATATCGGTGAGCTATATGGAGGAGAAAGACCAAAATTAACACCAGATACTGAAAACTGTGAGGGACCACCAATACTTGAAGATGAAATCATAGATGCCATCAAACACATGAAGAAAGGAAAAGCGACTGGGCCTGATAATATAAAAATAGAAGAAATAGAGGCACTAGAGGAGACAGGAATAAAAATAATAACCAAGTTACTGAATGACATTTACAACAGTGGTTATATTTCCAGTGACCTGATTAAATCCACGTATATAGCACTACCAAAGAAACCAGGTGCAAAGGAATGTGACGACCACCGGACTATCAGCCTCTCATGTCACATAACGAAGCTACTTCTGAGAATAATTATGAGAAGAACAAGGAAAAAGATAAAAATGGAAATAGCAGATGAACAGTTTGGATTTGTTGAAGGAAAGGGAACACACAATGCCATTTATGCTTTACGAACACTAACAGAAAGAGCTTTAGAAGTACAGAAAGATGTCTACTTATGCTTCATTGATTACACCAAGGCATTTGTCAAGGTGAAACATAATGAAATTATTAAAATGCTTGAAGACATCAATATAGACGGCAAAGACCTGAGGATTGTAAAACATCTATACTGGCAGCAAGAAGCAGCAGTTCGAGTTGAAAATAGAATTGGAAAATATCAACCTATAAAACAAGGGGTGCGACAAGGATGTGTACTATCTCCAGACCTTTTTTCTCTGTATAGCGAGAATATTCTAAGAACAATCATCACATAACCAGGCATAAAAATTGAGGATACAATATTAACAACCTTCGGTATGCTGACGACACAGTACTGATAGCTGAGAACCAACAAGACCTGCAAAATCTCTTGGATAAAGTCGCCAAAGAAAGTGAACAGAAAGGCCTTACTTTGAACATCAAAAAGACAGAGACTATGGTTATATCTAAGAAACAGAATCCACCAGCATGCAGTATAAAATTAAACGGAACTATTCTAAAGCAGGTGCAGAAATTCAAATACCTTGGAGCAGTAATAACTTCAGTTGGGAAATGCAGAACAGAAATTAGGAACAGAATAGGCCAAGCTCTTCTTCTTCTTCTTCTTCGTTCGCACTGTCTGTCTATATCTGCAGTCCTGTCTCTTGGATAAATTTCACTGTTTTTTGTAACTCATGTATGGAACCGTAGAGCTTATCTTCTTTAGTGGTTTCACTGGGCCAGTAATTATTTCTCAGTGTCTCGTAGTTGATGCAGTTCTGGAGGATATGTTCCACGGTTTGGGGCACCTGGGCACATGTACATAGATTAGTAGTACCAACCTTAAACTTTGTATACATATGACTTCGGAGTCGGCTGTGTCCTGTTCGGAGACGGAAGATGGTGACTTGTTCCTTTCTGTTTAGCATGTGATAGTCATCATGTGGTGGTGTTTGTGGCTTCCTGTAGGTTTTTATCATGCTTTTCTTCTGATTATAGGTGACTGGTATGTCTGGTTGCTCCATTTCAGTGCCCTCTTTGGCCAGATGGTCAGCTTTCTCATTGCCTGGTATCCCACAGTGGGAGGGAATCCATTGCAAAGTGACTCCATGTTGTAAGCCAATTTTTGACAAGGCATCCTTAAGGTCTGGTAGTTTGTTGCACTGAAGAGCCTCCAGTACTGATCTTGCATCTGTGAGAATTACTACAGGACATGTATCAATTCTGGAGTCTGATAGTTTTTCAACTGCAGCAATAATTGCCCTAACTTCTGCATCAAAGTTGTTGCAGTATTTACCAGTGGGTATGGAAATCTTGTCAGTGGTGTTGTTTGGATATTCAATATATGCTCCTGCCCCACCATTCTTTATGGCATTATGTGCAGATCCATCTGTATACACGTATCCAGGTGTCACATGGATATTTGTCATCTAGAACACTAAGTGTGGCTGTTGATCTTACAAGACTGCTCTGCATCTCACCATTCTGCACACCTTTCACTTCAGTCTGAATAGTTATTTGTGTATAATCTGCTTCTTTCCATGGTGTATGCTCTGGTACAGATGATAATGGAGTGACTACAGTTGGAAGGTCAGGTATCAGCTTACGCATACGCTTGGCCTGATGAATGAAGCTGCTTCTTTTAAGCCGTCCTAATGCCAAGTTATTGAATCTCTCCTTCAGGGGATGGCTTACAGAGCTAAGGAATTTTTCTCCCATGGTCATGACCTTTGTGTCTCTACGTTCCTTTAGCGGTTGAACACCAACTATTTTCTGCATTTCTACTATTGGTGTGGACCTCATGGCACCTGTGATAATCCGTAGTGACTGATTTTGAACCTTGTCTAGATTATGCAGCGTAGTGTTTGATGCTGTGCACCAAGATGTTGAGCCATATTCTAAATGTGGTAGAATACTTTGCTGATATACATTCTTGAGGATTCTTTCACTAGCTCCCCATGTAGTCCCACTCAATTTTCTTAATATGGCTAGTTTTCTTCTGGCTTTTGCTTCTGCACTGTTGATGTGTTGCTTCCAAGTCAGTTTTGAGTCAAGAGTCACTCCTAAGTAAGTGGGTTGGTTGTCCATCCTTAAGGGTATTTCATTTACAAAGATCTTACCTGCTTTCTGTTTAGATGAGAGGGTGAACAGAGTGGTGCTTGATTTCTCTGTGTTGATACTTACACACCATTTGTTTGTCCATGATGTCAAGATGTCTGCTGCTCTTTGGAGTCTCTGTGTAGCAACTGTCGCATATTCATCTGTACACCACATGACCAGATCATCTGCATACAGTGCTGCTTTGATTCCATAGGGAAGTTCCTTGACCAGGTCATTAATGAATACAAGGAATAGTGTAGGCGAAAGGACTCTTCCTTGTGGTACACCGTGTCGCAGAAGTACTTTCTGGCTTTGTGTCCATCCATTACTACTCTAGCTCTTCTATTGTGTAAATAGGACTTTATCCAGTTGTACAGTCTTCCATTCACATTGCAGTTTCTTAGTTTCCACAACAGACCTTTTTTCCATACTTTATCAAAGGCTTTCTTCAGGTCTATCCACGCTGCTAGTACAAGGTTTTTCTCTTGGAATGCATCCTCATCTCTTGAGAGAGATAGGTCACTTGATCTTCCGTACTGTAGTACTGCCTAAATCCTGCTTGTTGTGGAACGAGAAGGTTTTCACTTTCTAGGTACCATTTTAGCGTCAGGTCAATGATGCGTTCCATCGTTTTGCATAGGCAGCTAGTGAGACTGATTGGCCTGTAGCTGGAGGCAGTATCACTGTTTTTCCCTGGTTTTAGCAGTGGTACCATGCTTGCTTCCTTCCAGATTTGAGGTAACTTACCTGCGCTCCAGCACATATTGAAAATATCCAACAGCTTTCCCATTGCTGCCATTCCCAGGTTCTTGATCATTTCATTGGACACTCCATCTGGTCCTGGTGATTTCCTTGGTTTCAGTTTACTAACTGCTAGGTCTAACTCACTGCGTGTGATTGGTGCATCCATGACCTCCACTTTTCTGACTTGTTCCTCCTCTTTCTGTGGCTCGATGCGCACTGTACGCTCCTTCTCTGGATGGATATCAATGTTGCAGTCCTGTGCAAACATGCGAGCAAAGTGATCTGCTACCTGCTTACCTGTAAGAGTTTTCCCATCCTCTATTAGTGTAATCTTTGTACTTCTTCCAGTACTCTCATCATTTAACTGTTTGATTAGTTTCCACAGTAATAGGCCAAGCAAAGACTGCATTTCAGAGAATGAGAAACATATTAACCAACACATCCTTATCAATGAATGTTAGAAAACGAGTCCTAAAATGCTATATTGAACCTATCTTGTTATATGGAAGTGAATCATGGACAATAGGCAAGTCTGCACAAAAATCATTGGAAGCAGCAGAAATGTAGTTTATTAGAAGAATGTTGCGAATCCCCTGGACAGCAAAAATAACTAATGAAGAATGTATGAGAAGAGCTGGAGAGACAAAAAACCTTGTCAAAAAGATAAGAGAGAGACAATGTACTTTCATAGGACATGCAATGAGAAGAGGGGGCATTGAAAATATTATAACAACAGGAAAAATAGAAGGAAGAAAATCAAGAGGAAGACCAAGAGAAATGATACTGGACAGTCTGACGGGATGGTGTGAGAGGAGATCACCAACTGAGCTGATGGCCCGCATGAAGGATCGGATACTCTGAAGAAGCATAATAGCCAACGCCAGTCGGCACGGCACATGATGATGATGATGATGATTGCTATTGTGTTCGCAGTTGTCTTAACAAAAAGGAATGGAAAAACTAATTATGTCAGTCCATAAGAATAGTGAAGAGCAAAACCTTAATGCAAAGAAAACAAAATTGATGACAACTGACAAAACAAATAAGAGAGCTGAAATATTTATCAATGAGGAAAATTTGGAAGAGGTGGAGAGTTTTGAATGTCTTGGATGATTACTAATAATGGAGATACAATGAGGGAAATTAAAAGGAGGATATCTATCGCTCTTCAGAAAGTAAAACAACTAAAGAAGCCATAGAGAATAACAGACAGAACTACAAAAATAAGATTTTTAAGGGCATTAATCTTTCCCATCACAACATATGCCTGTGAGACCTGGACACTTAACAAAACAGCTGAGAAACACATAAATGACTTTGAATGTAAATGGTACAGAAAAGTTCCTCAGATATCATGAAAACAAAAAAGAAATATATTCATACTACAAGAACTTAATATTGAAGAAGGGTGGCTAGTAAAAAGGATTAAACAGAGAAAACTTAAATATTTTGGAAACATTAAACATCATGAGAATTTAGAGAAGACCGTCTTGGAAGGATACATAATGGGAAAGAGAAAGAGAGGAAGACCAAGGCAAAGATGATCGCAAGACATCACTGATAATCTGCAAATAGATGCATCAACAGCAGAGCATCTTACTTACAACTGAGAGGAACAACAACCAAGCTTGGACCATATTGACTTCTTCCTGTACATTCTTACGAAGTCTTACCTAATATGATTTTTTTTTACTGGCATGACTAATTAGGGCAATAGTTCTGTAGTAGTTTGCGCATTATTTCAAGTTACCCTTTTTTTGACAGATATGATTATAGTTCTTCTCCATTCTTTTGGGCAAATACCTGAATGCCATATCTATTTAAATAGTACATGATAGATTGTTGCACATTTCTTTCCTCCTGCCTTAATAAGTTCAGCTGTTATCTCATTACATCCCAGTGATTTACCATTTTTCAGATTCTTTATTGCCCATAAAACTTCTTCAATTGTTGGTTCGGGTTCTGTATGGAACTGTACTGGCTTCAAATTTATTTTAAAATCTAGCTCTTATATATAGGTAGTTTTATCAAACTAACAAATATGAGCAGTTTCTGACTTTGGAATATTAGAGAGGACACCTTTGCAAATATACCTCATATACAACATTATGATGTTTTTGCTGGTGATGTCATTTTTTTTCCTCTTGTGGTGGGTTTAGGTGTGGGAAGGCGTGAGTGCTGTGAAAATGGGTAGAAAAATGCTTGGTGTTACAGATCCATGTGAAAGTGAGCCAGGAACCATCCGCGGAGATTTGTGTATCGATATTAAACGGTAAGTGACTGAAGCTTCTCACTCTTACAGATATGTTACAGATGTTTTACAGAGAGATGTATAATGGACATTTCATATGCAAATAAGTATTAAACTTTGTTCTGTAATTATTGAAAAATAAAACCTGTGTGTATTATCACACACCCAAAAGAACTGATAGACCATGAAACCAACTTACCAATCCCACAACTAAATGTCAACCTAGATGAAATTACATTGAGTGAAAACTGAAACAGCAGTGAACCTTTGGCTAATGACAAAACTGCAGGTGAAATGTTAAAAGCTGTTAACAATGACAACATGAGACAATTACAGAGAATGCTTAATAAAGGTTGGAAAGAAGAAAAGGTCCCTTCTAAATGGAAAAAAAGGAACCATTGTTAGAATACCAAAAAAATGCAACCTTAGCAACTGCAATAATTGGAGGGGAGTAACCTCACTATCATTTGTGTCAAAAGTATTTTGCAAAGTATTTTTGGCTAGTAAAATAGGACTTGAAATTAACAAGAAAAAAACAAAAATAATCACATTTCTCATTAATCAAGAAAGAACAGCTGTTGAAGAAGTACACCAGTTTGCATACCTCAGCAGCTACATAGACTGGGATGGTGACACCAGAAAGGAAGTTAGAGTTGCAAAAACAGCATTGACCGTCAATAATCTTGAGAACATATGGCATTCAAAAGTTATAAGCACAAAAACCGAGCTAAGATTCTTCATCTTCTTATATCTTATATCCTTCCCATGCCGTTAAGTGTGACATAGGGTTCACAAGGTAGTTCACCAAGTTTTCCTGTTGTCGCCAAGCTTTTCAACCTCATCAAGGGATTTTATGCCTACTAAACTGGCTTCTCTTAACAGTGTCCTCTTTAGAGTTTCATGTGGTTAACCTCTTTTTCTTTGGCCTGTTGTGTTCCACTTCATAGCACATGTCCATCTCCTTTTCCTGATCAGCCATGAGAATGGTTGTTGTTCAGTCATCTGTCTTATCTCTGCGTTGTTCCACTTTATGCCAGTTATTTTCCTTAGGCATTTATTTTCAAAAGAGTCTAATTTCTTGTTTGTTTCTTTAGTTGTTTTCCAGCTTTCACATGCATAAATGAGGGTGGATATTACATTTGAACTGAATAATCTTAACTTGGTTTTTGTGCTTATAAGTTTTGAGTGCCATATGTTCTTAAGATTTTTGAAGGCCAGTGCTGCTTGACCTTAGAGGTCAAGCAGCTAGGTCATTTGTGCTCCCTGGACAGCAAAAATAACTAATGGAGAATGTTTGAGAAGAGTTGGAGATAGAAAAAAATCTTGTCAAAAAAATAAGAGAGAGACAATGTACTTTCATAGTACATGCAATGAGAAGAGGGGGCATTGAAAATATTATAACAACAGGAAAAATAGAGGGAAGAAGAACCAGGGGAAGACCAAAAGAAATGATACTGGACTGTCTGATGAGATGGTGTGAGAGCAGATCACCAACTGAGCTAATGGCCTGCATGAAGGATCGTGCACTCAGGAGAAGCATAATAGCCAACGCCAGTCAAGCACGACACCTGATGATGATGATAATGAATGCTGCTTTTGCAATTTTAGTTCTAACTTCCTTTCTGGTGTAACATCCTGGTCTATATAGCTGCCAAGATATGCAAATTGGTTGACTTCTTCAACAGCTGTCCCTTCTACGTATATTTTTCCTTTTTGATTAATGGGAAGTTTCATTATTTTTTTTTCCTTGTTAATTTCAAGTCCTATTTTACTAGCCATTGAAGACAGGGTATTTGTTTTTTCGTGCATGGAGTTCACATTGTCATTGATAAGAGTTATGTTATCTGCAAAATCAAGATCTTCCAGTTAGGACCCATGTACCCAGTCAATACCTGTGTTACCAGTGCATCATTCTTTCATTATGAAGTCTATGGCAATTCCAAAAAGCAAAGAAGAAAGTATACATCCTTGTTTCACAGCTGTTTCAATCTGGAACCATTCACTTATTCCTTCTTCTATGTTGACTGCACAAACATATCCATTGTAGAGATCCTTAATGATATTGACAGTTTTAGATGGTATTCCATATAGTCTTAAAATTCTCCACAATGAATCTCTGTGTATGCTATCAAATGCCTTTTTAAAGTCTATGAAGTTCAGTATTAATGGTTTTTGCTTTTCAGTATGTTCTTCATGTGTTGTTCTTAGAGTAAAAATCTGATTGAGACAGCTTCTCCCTTTTTGAAACCCTTCTTGTTCTTCTCTCATTGTGGTATCCACTATATTTTTATTTCTATTTAGAATGACTTTGCAAAATATTTTTGACACAACTAATAGTAAGGTTACTCCTTTACAATTATTGCAGTAGCTAAGGTTGCCTTGCTTTGGGTATTTTAACAATGATACCTTTTTTCCATTTAGAAGGGACCATTTCTTCTTTCTAAATTTATTAAACATTCTCTGTAATTCTCATGTTATCACTTTTTAATATTTCGACTGTTATTTCATTTTCACCTGCAGCTTTATTGTTAGCCATTAGATTCACTGCTGTTTCAGTTTCATGCAATGTAGTTTCATCAAGGTTGACATTTAGTAGTGGGATTGGTAAGTCGGTTTCAAGGTTTATCTATTCCTTTTGGTGTGGTTGATTAAGTATTTCTTGGGAGTGTTCAGCCCATCTTTGCTTTTGGTCTTTACTTGATGTTAATAAGGTTCCAATTATGCTAAAGATTGGTCTTTCTTTAGATAGTACCCGTTAGCCTCTTTTGTATGTTATATAGAGTTTACTGTCTCCTGTTTTTGATGCTTTCTCTGTCTCTTTCACCATATTGTCTGTGTGTTCTCTTTTATCCGTTCGTGCTGAACTTTTTTCTTTATTGTTTGTTTCTAAGATTATTTGATATTATTTATATATATATTTATATATACAAAGAACTAGACAATAAAGTAAAAAGGTCAGTGACAACATGACCCAACTACAAAGAATGTTTAATAAAATTTGGAAAGAAGAAAAAGTCCCTTCTAAAGGGAATCATTGCTCAAATACCCAAAAAAAAGGCAACCTCAGTGACTGCAATAACTGGAGGGGTGTAACCTTACTATTAGTTGTGTCAAAGGTGTTTTGTAAAGTGATTCTGAATAGAATTAAGGATGCAGTGGTTACTGCAATGAGAGAAAAACAGGCAGGATTTTGAAAAAGGAGAAGCTGTCTTGACCAGATCTTGTATCTAAGAATAATACTTGAAGAACATATTGAAAAGCAGAAACAGTTAATCCTGAACTTCATAGACTTTACAAAAGAATTTGATAGCATACACAAAGATTCATTGTGGAGAATTTTAAGACTATATGGAATACCATCTAAAATTGTCAACATCATTAGAGAACTCTACAACAGATATGTTTGTGCGGTCAAAACAGAAGAATGAATGAGTGAATGGTTTCAGATTGAAACAGACGTGAAACAAGGATGTATATTATCTCCTTTGCTTTTTGGAATTGCCATAGTCTTTATAATGGAAAGATGCTGTAAAGATAAAACCGCCATTGACTGGGTACATGGGACCCAAATGGAAGATCTTGATTTTGAGAATAGCATATCTCTTATCAGTAACAATATGAAATCGATGCAGGAAAAAACAGATTCCCTGTCTTCTTTGGTTAGCAAAACAGGTCTTGAAATTAACAAATACAAAACAAAAAATAATGAAACTTCTCATTAATCAAGAAGGAAAAATATACATAGAAGGAACAGTTGATGAAGTAAACCAATTTGCATATCTTGGCAGCTACATAGACCAGGATAGTGACACCAGGAAGGAAGTTAAAATTAGAATTTCAATAGCAGCATTGTCCTTAAAAAATCTTGAGAACATATGGCATTCAAAAGTTACAAGCACAAAAACCAAGTTAAGATTATTCAATTCATATGTGATATCCTCCTTCATTTATGCATGTGAAAGCTGGAAATCATCTAAAGAAATAGAAAAGAAATTAGACTCTTTTGAAAACAAATGCCTAAGGAAAATACTTGATATAAAGTGGAATGAATTCAAGAATAACGCAGAGATAAGACAGATGAGCAAACGACAACCTGTCTCTTGGGTAATCAGAAAAAGAAGATGGACATATGTAGGCCATATGATGAGAAGAAACAATCAGAGAATGCCAAAAACAAGCTATCAAGTGGAGCACAACAGGCTGAAGAAAAATAGATCGACCACGTGAAACTCTAAAGAGGACATTGTTAAGAGAAGCTAGTTTAGTGGGAATAACATCCCTTGATAAAGTTGAAAGACTCGCTGGGAATAGGAAAACTTGGCAAACAGCTATATGAGCCCTATGTGATGTTTAACGGCACGGAAAGGATGTAAAATGTAAGATAATGCAATGAGAGAAGAACAAGCAGGATTTTGTAAAAGGGAGAAACTTTCTCGAGCGGATCTTTACTCTAAGAATAATACTTGAAGAACATATTGAAGAGCAAAAACCATTAATCCTGAACTTCATAGATATTACAAAGGCATTTGATAGCTTACACAGAGATTCATTGTGGAGGATTTAAGATGTAAGATTATCACACTTGAGCTGTTTTTGTTTATCACTGTATAATTGAGTATTGTAGAGCAATTTGGAATCTCTAAAAACAACAAAGATACCACAGGCAAACATACAGGAAATCACAACAGAACTGAAGCACCTTACACTGTCAACAACGTGGCCCTACAATGGGTACCATCCCACTGTGGAATAGTTGGCAATGAAATAGCTGACAGCCTATCCAAAGCTGGCAGCAATCAAGATCAAACCAATCATCCAGTAAACTACCAAGAGGCAAAAACCATAATCCATAACCAGTGCAGATCTGAATGGAAAAAGAAACCGAAATGCAACAATGAACCAGATCCAATACACCAACTACAAAGACATCAGCAAACCATCCTCTTTCAGCCTAAGGATAGCCCACTGCAGACTACTGAGCCACCTGCATTGACTCAAAATGTCTCACACAGATGAGTGTCCATGTGGCATTGGAGTCTAGACTACAGAACATATCTTACAAGAGTGCCCAAACCATGCAGACCTGAGGCGTGAGACATGGCCAGAGGATAAAAGCTTGGGGCAAAAGCTTTGGGGCTCCTATCAGGATCTGGAGAGGACTGCAAGCTTTGCCATGTTGATGGGAATCAGGATCTGAAGTGACCAACAGCTTTGAACGCAGAAGAAGAAGAATGAGTATTGTTATTTTTTAAAAACATTGTGAAGTATTCCAAACACAAATTTATGTTCAGTAAATTTGTACTGTTTCTTTTTTTTTTTTTGGGTGGGGGGGGGGGGGGGGGGAAATAAATCGTTGACATTGATTTTTCCAGTCCTGATATATTTTCATCTTTGTGTCAGGTCAGCCTAATATTAGGTTTGTGACTAACAGCATCAAATTTAGCCTATTTTGCCTATTGCTTATAGCAGTTGTTAAAAATCTTACATAACATATGGTCATTTTATTTCTAGAATCTTCACTTTATTCAGAAAATCAGCTCTATTCAGGTACTATTTTGTGAACCCTTACACTTTCTCTTAACAACCTTACATTGGCAAACCTGCGTGGTATTACATTTGTACATTACTATATGACATGACCTTGTAGAATGCCAAATTTGTTCCCGTATATAGTGTTACATTACTTTTATTTTCTCCTCCCTTCTTGTGTGTATGTGGTAGAATTATCTGTTATAAATATTTGTTTCTGTTTTCAGCACCATATGCCATGCCAGTGATTCAGTTGAGGCAGCCAGTAGGGAAATTGGTCTGTGGTTTACAAAAGATGAACTCTCTGACTATGAACTTACCAGTAAACCTTGGATCTTTGAATAAAATAAGTTTTATGAATGAAGCAAGAACTTTATTCTGCCAATGAATGCTATTTACTTAAAAACATACTTTTCGACAATCATAAAAACCAGGGACTAAAGTGCGGTAAATCAGAATTATGAAATAAATGAAACAAAACACTAACTTAAGCCACAGAATAATAACATATGTTCATTACTATAAATCTCCAGACACAGTAAGCCAGCACATAGTGATGAGACCTATGCTCTAGAAAATACAATTCCTGTGATTTTTCTTAGAATTTTATCTGAGATTCAGATGTTTCTTCTATTACTTATGTCCAATCCTCTTATCATTTCATTTTTTAAAAATCTGGAACTCATTTTTAAATAATTTTAATGCTTATTACTTAATATGAAAGTTTGCTATTCACAATATTACATCTCACAAATGAAAAAAAATGTGCTGAATAACTTTATCTTTCACATGTAAATAATTTTTTACAATTTGTCAGTGTTTAAGGGACTTCAGTGAAGTATTAACTACACCAAAACTCATAAGCTAAACTTAGTAAGAGTCCCTGCCTCCTCCAACCTGTATTATCCTTCTCCTGATGTATGGCCTGCTTCCCTTCTAGTTGTGGTATTAACTGTTGCAATATGACTAAACACTGTCTTTTAGATAACATAATGTGCAGGTGCAGCAGTAGTATTTGTAAATGATTATCATATGAAACAATAATATTGACACCAAGCCTCTATCCCCTTTCAGGCTTGCTCTGCCTCAATAGCTAATCAGTCACTGCTTGTACAAGAAGGTGTATGGTTGCTAGTATTAGTCTTGCAACACTTAATGTAACACTGCACATGCTCTTGTTTGGAGAGATATCCACTGTGTCTGAAAGAAGAGATATTCACTGTGCCTATTTTCTTGATGTTCTAATCACTCACAGGAACAATTTTTGAATAAATAGGAAACAACAAGGCTTTCGTATGATAAAGTAAGAGAACATAGTTTTGTAGGATTAGACCTCGAAAAAATCTTAGACAAAGCACTTTAGTGAGATGTAAGAGAAAGAAAAATCACAAGAGAATTACCTGGGATTCAAACACGGACTCTGGTAGGGCAAGCAGCCATCTAGCCATGAGAGAACACCTTACTAACGAAGTAAGCAAATTCTAACCCCCCAAAAGAAGGTGTTTATTGGCCTATCCCATCAGTCATGTAAAATTACAGAAAAAATGGGTAACGAAAGTTGTGCCTAATTTGTGTCCACAATGTCTTAGAATGGTTAGTTTCATATTTTAAATCCACAAGAGTTTTATTTTATGCAATTAGTGATTATTTACTCATTTTGATTCTTGCTCTTTTTGTTTAATTTCAAGTTAGTTAACCTGTGATACACATTTTTTTATTCTTTCATCGATGTTGTCATTTCTCACAGGCATATGTTGTGATAGGAAAAATGCATGCCCTTAAAAATCTTATTTTTGTAGTTCTGTCTGTTCCTCTCCACAGATTCTTTAGTTGTTTTACTTTCTGAAGAGCGATAGATGTCCTCCTTTTAATTTCCCTCATTGTATCTCCATTATTAGTTAGTAATGATCCAAGACATTCAAAGCTCTCCACCTCATGCAATTTTTTCTCATTGATATATATTTCAGCTGCCTTATTTGTTTTGTCAGTTGTCATCAGTTTAGTTTTCTTTGCATTAAGATAAAGGTTTTGCTCTTCACTATTCTTACAGACTGACATAATTAGTTTTTCCACTCCTTTTTGTGTTGTGGACAGTAATACTGTGTCATCAGCATATCTAATCTCTGGTATTTCATAACTTCCAATTGTTATAGCATCATAATATTCTTTGTCTACATCTTCTCTGACATTTCTCATTATATTATCAGTATACAAGTTAAATAAGTAAGGCAACAATATGCACCCCTGATGGACCCTTTGTTTTATGTCAAGCCAAGCTGTTTCACCATTTATTTTTATTGCTGTCTGTTGGCCTAGATGTGGATCTGTGGCCTATGCTCTCAAGGGAGTAAAAGGCGATGATGATGATGATGGTGGTGGCCTAGATACAGCAGTGTCACGTATGCTGGAAATCCCATTTTCTCCATTATTTCCCAGTTTCTGGTGTTTTACACAATCAAAAGCTTTTGAATAGTCTATAAAAGATAAATATAGATTCACATTCTCTGCATTTCTCTATTATTAATCTTATGTTGAAAATATGATCTATTGTTCCTCTTCCTTATCTAAAACCAGCTTGGACCATATTGATTTCGGCCTCTGTTTTCTTTTGAAGTCTATCCAATATTTTTTTTTAACAGAATTTTACTGGCATGACTAATCAGGGCAGGAGTTCTGTAGTTTGTGCATAATTTCAAGTTACCTTTTTTTCTGGCATTGGTATGAATACAGTTCTTTTCCATTCTTTTGGTCAAATACCTGAATGCCATATCTTTTTACATAGTGCATGATATACTGTAGCAAAAAGAGGTAAACCATGTGAACTCTAAAGAGGACATTGTTAAGAGAGTGCAGTAACCATGTGAACTCTAAAGAGGACATTGTTAAGAGAGTGCAGTTCAGTGATCATAACATCCCTTGATGAGATAGAAAAACTTGCCGAAGAAGGAAATCTTTGAGAATTACCATGCAGGCCTTATGTGATGTTTAGTGGCACGGGAAGGATGTAAGATGTAAGATATACTGTAGCACATTCCTTTCCTCCTGTCTTAATGAATTCAGCTGTTATCTCATCACATCCCGGTGATTTACCATTTTTCAGACTCTTCATAAAACTCATAAAACTTCTTCAGTTATCGGTTCAGGTTCTTTCTCCTCCAATAATAATTCACACTGTTGATTTTCGCCTTCACAGTCAGTTGTATCACACATTCCTCTGCAGTATTCCTTCAGTTTTTCTAGACTTTCCTCTGTCTCTGTCAAGGTCTTCCCCATTTCATCACAAATTACATTTAGTTTAGGTGTGACACTTCTTGCCAATGTCTTCATTTCTTTAAACATTTCACTATCTCTTCCACACTTATGATGTCCTTCTGTTCTTTCACAACAATCCTGTATGTATTGTTTTTTGTCACTTCTTGTGTTTCTTCTTATTTGCAAATAAATTTATTATTTATTATTATTTTATTATTTGCAAATAAGTATACAAGAACACCAAATAAGTTTACTTGCAACATTGATTTCATTTAAAACATAGTGCACAAGACATCATAAACATTTTTAACCTCTGACTTTAAGGGCCAGTATTTCATGTCTTGACATTTTGTTAATTGACTCATCACCAGCTATTTCTACCAAAACATCATAAAATACGTCAGTAGAATATATATATATATATATTTATATGGTCACATATGCTTGTGATTGAAATATTCATGTCTGACAGTTTTCCAAGAAAACATTAATTTAACACTGAGTTTGTAGTGGCTTCTACAGGAATGAAACCAGGAAAATGCTCATAAATATTGACATCACTTGGATATGTATTAACAGATCTTGCAAATGATGTTAATTATTCAGTATAACTTACATCTGGAATACAGTTTGCAACTAATCAAGTTATTTTGAATCCCTTTCCCAAGATATATATTATATTATATATATATATATATTATATATATAGATTATATATAATTTTGTTATTTTTCCAGTTCATACCACTTTCTCCATTTTTGTCACTGCCCAAAACTTTCCACCTCATTAAAATTGACGTCTCGGTAGAGCCGAAGAACCTGTCTACACGCAACACGAAAAGTAAAGATTATGTGAGGTTTTATAATAATTAAAAGCAAAAGCTAACAGTTTATTTTTCCTCTGTGGCATTTTGTCAAGTAACAACACAGCACAATAACCTTGTATTTTCGGCACAGTAACAGAAACAAACACAGGGTATATAAATAGAAGCCAGAGATAGCTTGGCATCAGAAAACACTGAAAGATATAATGCGACTTCTTTTCTAGTGTGACCCTGATCACACTATCAGAAAATTGTGAGATTGCACTTTAAAAGAGTTGGAGACAAGTGTACTGGTTAAAAGCTACTTTTCTTTATAAACTGTATTAAAAAGGAGGTATGAAGACATGGTGTAATGCTTAGATACTTAATCCTCTTATATGAAATCAGTGACTAAAATTGTTTTCAGTAAGATCATATAATACCTCCCCCCCTCCATCCCCAATATTTTCAACCTAATTACCCAATGAGCCTTTTAGTCATTCATACTATACATATACTACTGGACAAAAGTTAAGGGCCAGTTTTTTCAGTTCTTACAAAAATAAAATCAACAAGCCATTAGTACCAAAGAAAACAGCATTTAAAACTGAACAAATTCAATAATTTCATTTGCAAATTGAAATAGGAATATACATACAGCAAGCTGGTGAAGTCACTCACCCCCGGTACAAAAATTCACAAGAATTCACAGCAAACATGTCAGCATTGCGTGTGGCCACTGTTCCCTGCCAGACATTCGACGCACCATTGCCTCATCGAGTTAACCAGGGTTGTTAGGACATTCTGTGGAATGGCCTGCCACTCTTGTTGAAGGAAAAGGGTCAGCTGGGTGACATCAACAGGTAGAGGATGATATGTCGAAACCCGTCTGCCTAGGACATCCCAAATGTGCTCAGTGGGCGACTGAGCTGGCCAATCAATTCTAATGATTCTTTGCTGTTGAAGAAAATCTTCTGTGACATGACCCCAGTATGGTCTTGTAGGATTGCCCCTGCACCTATGGCTTGCAAGGTAGACTGGGTTGTAGAATTTCATTCAGGTATCGCTGGGCGGTTATGGCACCATGAATGACATGGAGGGGAGTCCTGTCGTGCCTGCTGATGCCACCCCAGACCATGATTGATTCCCCGAACCGTAACGATCCTCCTCTTGGATAGTGGCATCATGGAGCTGTTCCCCTGGCCTTCTCCAACCACAGATTCTGTCATCATTGAAGAACATTGTAAACTAAGCCCATGGCACCATATATGTAAACTTAGATGGTTGCTAAGTCCACATATTGGGGTCAGTTAAGGGGGGGACAGGACCAAAACTCATCTGAAACCCACAGATCCATGGCCAATGTACTACCGTACTGGAGTGGCCATTCCTAAAACCAACCCTACAACCCAGGATTTCCTCATGCTACATGAAAGAATTAATCCATATCACATATGATTTTCATAACACAATATAATCAAACAGTGTCAGTTGGCAGGTGCGGAGTATTTCACGATACATAAAGCAAACATACTCAGCCCGCCATTAAACTCTGAAATTTCTCTCTGTCTGCATGCCAACAACCTTTCTATATATAGGACTCAAAGTTACTATGTGGGCGAGTGACGCCACTCCACGCGCTTGTGCTATTCTTAGTCTTGCGTCCTTGCCCACAGTATACTGAAGCGGGATTCGTCCATGAAAAGAATTTCACTCTGCTGGCACCTTATTCAACAGATGTGCTGCTGGCACCAGGCACCTCTAGCTCTGTGGTGAGCTGGAGTAAAAATTATTCTTATTGATGGTCGCTGTGAAGCCAGCCCAGATTCTCTTAAACATCTGTGAATTGTTCTGCGGCTAACACTGATTTTTGCCGTATTCATTAGCTGGTTTCTGAGAATGGAAGACATTACTGTCCAGTTACGAAGTGTTGATAGCTGCAGGTATCTGTCATCTTGTCTACTCATGCAACGAGGTCGGCCTGAACATTGCCTGTCTTCTACTCCTCTGGTTGGGCAAAATCGCTCCAAATGCCTTTGGATGGTAGAATGAGACATCCCTGAATGCCATGCAACTTCATGGCCACATAAACCACTTTCGACCTAGCCTATGACCCCATGACACTCAAAGGTGCTAAAACGCCTTCGCGATGGCATGGTGTTTTTCAAATGACAAAAATACTCCTAAACCGCTTTAATAAAAATGATTGGAAGGTGAGAAGTGTTCATTAAGAATGCCTCTTGCACGTGCAGCACAAATCAACACGATTTAATTACCTACTGGGTCATGCTGACATTTTTAAAAATGCACTAACATTTTGAATAGGACGATGCTACTGCACGTGATTTTTACACTTGTTGTGATGAACACTTGGTGTTGTTTATGCCCCGGCTGCATAGAGGATTGCCTGAGAATGCAATTTAATCAAGATTCTACAATAAATTTATTTACAGTTTTAGTACGGCAATCAAAATAAACATATGCTTGAAACTCATAACTGGCCCTTAACTTTGTCCAGTAATATATGTACATATGTTGTATTAGCAGATTCTTGCACTCTGTGAGATATTTTACAGGCAAAAGGGAGGTGATCAAGAAGGAGAGGGATGATGCAAAGTATGAACGGATGACAGGTCAACAAATGATGAGAAATGGCCAATAATTAACCACCTTAAAGAAAAAAAACAACACATAAAACATCCTAATAAAACAACCAAACAACATCTTTTCACAAGGTCACCTAGTTATAAGACAGGGACTGCCAGTCCGTTGCTGTACACTTCAGTACCATATGTCCAAGAAGTGAACAAACATTTGTCAGGCAGAAATATCTCAGTGAAGCACACAATAGAACATGCTCTCAAGGAGTTTTGGCATCATGAAAGAAACAGATTAACCTCCTTTTCAAGAGATCATATATTCAATTTAAGATTAATAATAGAGAAATGCAGAGAGTTTAATGTGAATCTATATTTAGTCAGGGGTGCATATTGTCACCTTATTTATTTAACTTGTATACTGAAAATATAATGAGGAATGTTAGAGAAGATGTAGACAAAGAATATTACGATGCCATAACAATTGGAGGTTATGAAATACCAGAGATTAAATATGCTGATGACACAGTAGTAATCAACAAAAAAAGGAATTGAAAAACTAATTATGTCAGTCCATAAGAATAGTGAAGAGCAAAACCTCTTATCTTAATGCGAAGAAAACTAAATTGATGACAACTGACAAAACAAACAAGGCAGCTGATACACATATCAATGAGGAAAAACTGGAAGAAGTGGAGAGTTTTGAATATCTTGGATCACTGTTAACTAATAATGGAATACAATGAGGGAAATTAAAAGGACATCTATCGCTATTCAGAAAGTAAAACAAATAAAGAATCTGTGGAGAGGAACAGACAGAACTACAAAAATTAGATTTTTAAGGCCATGCATCTTTCCCATCACAGCATATGCCTGTGAGACCTGGACAAAACAGCTGAGAAACACATAAATGCCTTTGAATGTAAATGCTACAGAAGAGTTCTTCAGATATCATGGACACAAAAAAAGAACAAATATAGCCATACTACAAGAACTTAATATTGAAGAAGGGTGGCTAGTAAAGAGGATTAAACAGAGAAAACTTAAATATTTTGGACACATTAAACATCATGATAATCTCAAGAAGACTGTCTTGGAAGGGTACATAATGGGAAAAAGAAAGAGAGGAAGACCAAGGCAAAGATGGCTGCAAGACATCGTTGATGATCTGCAAATAGATGCATCAGCAGCAGGCCATCTTGCTCACAACCGATAGAGGCCTACAGGAGTGCTGTTAGGGAGGCAAGGTTCTGAAAGGGACATGCAAATGAATGAATGAATGAACCTCCTTTTCACCACAGAATCTGAACAGGATGAGAGGAACATAATATGGACTTCCACATTCACAAAGTAAAGAGATGTAACTTCATGAAGCAAATGATACTGACAAGAATGATAAATGTAACAAATTCTTGTTGCATTTCTCTGTGTTGTTGGCAAAGCTGTAGTTCAAGATTGCTAGTTCAGTCTGTTGCAGCAGTCTTGCTCTTTTTATTTTTTTTAAATTTGAAGCAATTTACGTATTCTTAACCTTCATGGTTAGATTAATAGTAAAATAAGTGTCCTGCTTCAAACTGGAAGCAGTTGTTAAAGCTCCTTGCTGAGACATTCTGTATTTTGTTAGTGAAAAACTTTGCTGAATCCACATTCAAACAAGCATGTGAACAGAAAAGCAATGAAAACTATTTTGTCTTCAACAGTCTGGAAAATCTCTTAGGTACACAGACCTTTATCCAAAATACATTGAGTGAATTTTGCTCATTTCATTGTGTCACTCTGAAGCGCTGGTAGGATTTCCTGGATTTCAACCTCAACAAACCTATGTTGTACATAAAATTGATCTGGAATCCATATTAATCAGGTTAATAAACTTTTGTTTATCTGTTTTAGAGAAACAAATGTTTCAGTACACAATCCAGTCATTGTCCTTCAGCTCCTCAGCATCTGTAGCAAGGATTGGGAATTGTTAAAATCTCAGACATCTGCTGTTTTATGAGTACACTTTTAGTTAAAAAAAAAAAAAGGAGCAGTGGCTTCTTTGCTGGATTTGAGATTACTGAACTAGCCCTGAAGGGTTTTTATTGAATAATTTGAGTTGATTGAAAATGCACTGTAGAAAAGGCACAACTCTTCTCGTGCTGCAGGCTGATGTTCCCATTTGTGCCACACAAAAAGTGCGGGTCTTGATATGTATATGGGGTACAGTTGGAAAAGTGAATAGAAAAAAGTATTTCCACTTTAAAAGTATACGTATTATGCATTGAAATAGCTGTAAATGTAAGATTTCATAAATGAAGAGTTTTTTAGGAAAAAAGTAGTAGTGTGATGATTTTAGCTGATAAATGTGTACTGCTTACCATCGGCGATGCCTAGATGTACAATATTTACCATCGGCAATGTCTAGATCTACTTAGATTTCCATCCATTTTGTCGTGTGGTGGCATTCTCACTAAAATAATGTCTGAAATAACCTTCTAACTACTTATTCTAACTACTTATAAACCCAGTCCATTTAATAGGTCTAGATCTACTTCAGGTAAACACTTTTCTTCAAGACAACTTCATAAAGAAAACAGTGGGGATTTCTAGGTTCTTCTGTTGTGCACTGAGGTGAGGCGGCTCTCCAAGGGCAGTTACCGTCACCATTTTTTTTTTAATCCTGGGGCACAACCACCTTTTCTGAGACTGATGATGACAGGTAAACTTATAATTAACTACTCTTATAACAACTGACAATGAATCATTTAAGTGCCCTCTCAAGTTCTTAGCCATTAGGTGCTCCAAATGAATCAAACAATGACTTCTATAAATTGTATGGAATACATTTTTTCACACGAGCAATGAGCCCTTTATATCTCTCCACCATTGTGGCACAAGCAACTATGTTCTTTAATGATATGGAGTTTTCCAAAAGGTAACTATTGACTACCTAAGATCTTCTTATATCTTATATCCTTCCCATGCCGTTAAACGTCACATAGGGCTCGCAAAGTAGTTTGCCAATTTTTCTTGTCTTTGGCGAGTCTTTCAACCTCATCAAGGGATTTTATGCCTGTTAATTTGGCCTCTCTTAACAATGTCTTCTTCAGAGTTTCATGCAGTCTGCCTCTTTTTCTTTGGCCTGTTGTATTCCACTTGACAGCTTGTTTTGGGATTCTCTGATCATTTCTTCTCATCAAGTGACCAGCATATGTCCATCTCCTTTTCCTGATCACCCATGAGACTGGTTGTTGTTCAGTAATCTGTCTTATCTCTGCATTGTTCTTGAATTCATTCCACTTGATGCAGAGTATTTTCCTTAGGCATTTGTTTTCAAAAGAGTCTAATTTCTTGTCTGTTTCTTTAGTTGTTTTCCAGCTTTCGCATGCATACATGAGGGTGGATATTACATTTGAATTGAATAGTCTTAACTTGGTTTGTGTGCTTATAACTTTTGAATTCAATATTTCTTAAGATTCTTGAAGATCGATGCTGCTTTTGCAATTCTGATTCTAATTTCCTTTCTGGTGTCACCATCCTGGTCTATGTAGCTGCCAAGGTATGCAAATTGATTGACTTCTTCAATATCTGTCCCTTCTATGTATATTTTTCCATTTTGATTAAGGGGAATTTTCATTATTTTTGTTTTGTCCTTGTTTATTTCAAGTCCTATTTTGCTATCTGTTTTTTCTTGCATGTCTTTGTATAAACCTAAAACCAAAGAAATCAAGACACTTGTCACTCAGAAAGGGGAAAATGGCAGAAATATCATACGAAATTAGTGTATAAGTATATAACTATACACGAAGCACTGCAATAAAGCTGTGATACCAGAATGTATAAACTAGGAAAAAATAGGAGCAGCTTTATTACTTAACGATTACAAAGTTGTGATGTTTCGGCATGAGCCTTAATCATACAAAAACATACAAGACATATACAAAACATACAGGACATCTTCGTCCTGTATGTTTTTGTATAATTAAGGCTCATGCCGAAACGTCGCAACTTTGTAATCGTTAAGTAATAAAGCTGCTCCTACTTTTTCCTAGTTTATACATTCAGAAATATCATACGCTGTGGCAAATAAAAAAATTAATGAAATAGATTAGTTCACATCTAGGGGAATGAAAAGGATGTTAAATCTAGAATAACCAAGGCCAGTATGGCATTTATTCAACTTAATAAAATATAGGCATCAAAACAGGAACCAAACTTAGGCTCTTTAATACAAATGTAAAGATTGTCCTACTATATGGTTTGGAGATATTGGTAATGACTAAGGCAACACAGCAGAGGATATAAACATTCAGAAACCACTGACTGAAGAGGATTTTAAATGTTATATGGCTGGACAAAATCAGGAACAAGAAGGTCTGGGAAAGAGCCACATACAAGGAAACCTGACATGATCATAACACGACAGACTGTCATGGAATCATCAAGGAAACAAGGAATACCTAGACTTACTTGGAGATGGGAAATTATGACAGTGTTCAGAGACAAGGGATACACATGGAAGGAAGCAGAGAATAAATCCAAGAACACAGATGACTGGAGGGAGTGAAAGGTGATCATCATCATGTGGCAAATGAAAATCAAATAATCAAGTGAAGAACTTGATGCTTCCATGAAAGACATGGATGCTACAAAGCAAGACACTGAGATGGCATAGAATGGACTGAGCATTATAGAAAGGTATGGTATCTCCAGTTCAAGCCCTATACGAGGGTTTTCAGTGCAAAGTGATCTGCTGAGAACACACCTCCAGCAGCTTTAGGGTACAAACATGAGTGAAGCAGGGATGTGTACTATAACCAACATTATTTATCTTGGCAGTAGTCTGGTTAATGAAGGAGACATCAGAGAAACACAGAGAATTACAATGGACCACTGACACAGTGGGTGTCTGAGTGGTGAAGTGATTAGTGCACTGGTCTCTCATGGCGAAGGTCAGGGGTTCGAATCTGGCCGGCGGCACCCCAGTCACCCAGCTGTAGAAATGGGTACCCGACTTCTTCTGGAGTTGGGGAAGGAAAGGCAGCCAGGCATGATACTGACCATATCACCCTCTAGTGTGCTGACAGGTCAAGGAAAATATGGGCACTAACACCATATCCTTATGTGCTTCTAAGGCATGACAGGATTACCTTTACTTTACTTTTTACTGAACACAGTGGTGGAAGACCTTGACTTTGCGGACGACATTTGTCTACTATCAAGCAGCCACAAAGATATGCAAGATAAAATAAACAAGCTAACTCAGAATGCAAACAACATAGGACTAAAGATCAACGTAGGAAAGACAAAGTTAATGAAGCAAAATGTGAACAACAGAAATGTACTCAGAGTAGATTAGTGGAAGAGGTCAATGAATTTGTATACTTTGGCAGTAGAGTAGTAGAAAATGGAGACAGCACAGAGGACATCAACAGTAGACTTACTAGAGCAAACCAGGCTTTTGCAGTGCTGCAGACTATATGGAATAGAAAACAAGTTGAATTCTTTCCAGACTAAATGTTTACGAAGAATTAGAAAAATATTTTGGCCAAACACCATAAGAAATAACATCTTATTAGCAGAAATGCAGATGAAACCACTGACAACAATTATTGAGGAAAGACGCTGGCGATGGTTGGGACATGTGCTCCGAATGACTGACAACTCACTACCAAAAATAGCACTAAGATGGACACCACAGGGGAACAGAAGTAAGGGTATACCCAAAGAGACATGGAGAAGAACAACAGAAAGGATGTTGAGCAATAGAGGGCTCACCTGGGCAAGAGCAGAAAAAAAGGCGAAGGACAGGCATTTGTGGAAAACCCTTGCGGAAGCCCCATGTGCCCTGGGCACTTAAGGTTCAGAGAGAGAGAGAGAGAGAGACTATATCTTATATCCTTCCCGTGCCGTTAGACGTCACATAGGGCTCGCAAAGTAGTTCGCCAATATTTCCTGTCTTCGGCGAGTCTTTCAACCTCAACAAAGGATTTTATGCCTGTTAACCTGGCCTCTCTTAATAATGTTCTCTTCAGAGTTTCACGCGGTCTGCCCCTTTTTCTTCGGCCTGTTATGTTCCACTTGATAGCTTGTTTTGGGATTCTCTGCCCATTTCTTCTCATCAAGTGGCCAACATATGTCCATCTCCTTTTCCTGATCACCCGTGAGACTGGTTGTTGTTCAGTCATCTGTCTTATCTCTGCATTGTTCTTGAATTCATTCCACTTGATGCCGAGTATTTTCCTTAGGCATTTGTTTGAGACTATATGGAAATCTAAAAAACTAAGCATAAATATGAAAATCAGGATATTTAAGAGTAATGTTCTAAGCGTACTATTCTATGGAAGTGAATGCTGGAAAATCACCAAAACCATAGAAAACAAGTTGAATTCTTTCCAGACTAAATGTTTACGAAGAATTAGAAAAATATTTTGGCCAAACACCATAAGAAATAACATCTTGTTGGCAGAAATGCAGATGAAGCCACTGACAGCAATTATTCAGGAAAGATGCTGACGATGGTTGGGACATGTGCTCTGAATGACTGACAACTCACTACCAAAAATAGCACTAAGATGGACACCACAGGGGAACAGAAGTAAGGGTATACCCAAAGAGACATGGAGAAGAACAACAGAAAGGATGCTGAGCAACAGAGGGCTCACCTGGGCAAGAGCAGAAAAAAAGGCAAAGGACAGGCATTTGTGGAAAACCCTTGCGGAAGCCCCATGTGCCTTAGGCACTTAAGGTTCAGAGAGAGAGAGAGATCTCTAGTTCATGCTGATTCCAAAACTGCTGTGGATTACTCAATTATGAAATAAACTGTCATATAGCAGTAGAAAAACCAAGCCATGTTTCAAAATTCAGTATCACATGGAGATAGTGGTTCATCTCTGGGAAGGGAAAGGAAGAGCAAAAAAATTCAACAACTTAAAGATCTCTGGGAGTCATGACCTAACAACTTACAAATCTCTGGAAGTCATGATTCAACAACTTATAAATCTCTGGGAGTCATGGTCCAGAAACCTACAAATCTCTGGGGACTCATTACCCAACAACTCACAGACCTCAAGGAGTCATGACCTAGACAGACTTACACTACTCTGATTGCTTCACTCTACATGGTGTTTTCTGCATGTTAATGTGCTGCAATGCAAAACAAGATCAACTAAATCTTCTGATTACATTATTTGAACATAAGTATAGTCAATGCCACAAAATTTATTGAAAAGTTGTTTTAAATAAATTATCTAAAATGTACAGTTTATTTTGTCTGGTGTTCATCTAGTCCAGGCATGGGCAGCCTTTTCTGTTCAGCTGGCTAAAAAAGACTTTTCCTATATTCATGTGGGCCACACACTTTAAAAATGTCAAATTTACATATATATATATATATACACACACACACACAAAGAGTGAGGAGGATTACATCAAGTTATCAAGCTAGGCTATTGTAATTCTACAATGTAAAAATCAATACTGTTAACATTTCCAGTAAATTATACAGTTCTTGAAGAAACTACCTAGCTTGGCCAGATGTGTCCTACTGGCCAAGGGTTGCTCATATGTGTTCCAGTCTATTTTTCTGAAAGTACCATTAATTACTATTTGATCTCAGAGTTTTCTGTTACCATCTTACATTTTCTATGTGCAAATTCAAGGCATAAAATGACTGAAAAATCAGAAATCAACAACCAACACATTTTAAAAATAATATATCACTTCAAAAACTTTGCAGACACTGAAAAATTTCAAAGAAAAAACAGTTAAGTAGAATTTCAGTTACTAAAATTGTTGTTCTAATGTAATACAAGAACTAAAGAAATAACAAGTTAATCTTTCACTTGGTCTTTAAAAATTTTATATAAGGATTATAACAGTATATATATATTATATATATATACTTATTATATACTTAATATATATATATATATATATATATATATATATATAAAGAGATTCATAAGTTGTTGAATCATGATAGGCAATATCACAGAAAAACTGAGCACTTTATAAAATCCTGGTAGGTATAATAATGATAAAATTCAGCCTCCATTTACATATTACAAAAAAGAACATTTTCTTCCAAATAATAAAACATCTATTAAAATAATAAAATCTATGTTTCTATACCTTTCAAAACAATATTTTATCACTATAAAAAACTGTTTCTTAACAATGGCAATATATATATATATATGTTCAATACCAACAGTAAATCTATGTAACACTTACGAATAACACAAACCTCTATGTCTATGCTCCTGACAATAATAGATCTGTTTCACATCTATGATAATAAAAACTCATATTTACTGTATCTTGTATATGATTATAATAAACCTGTAATAATAATATTGCATAAATAAACCTGCATAAACACCTGTACTAATACAGTTACAGGAAACCTGCATTTTAAATCAACAAAATCAACAAGCAATAAAAACTTTTTTTTTCTACCTATATCAACAATAAATCTTAATTTTTTTCTTCCAATGACAATAACAAACATGTATTTGAGACCCATAAATTATTGTCAACAATAAACATTTTCTTTATACAAATTACAAAAATAAATCTGTATTTTATGCTGATTATAACAGCAGACCACTATTTCATATTAATGAACACATTAAATTTCTATTTTAAATTATTAAAAAATAGATCATAGCACAGAGTATTAATTGCACATAAAACACTATCAAATACCACAACAAAGAATAGTCTGTAGGCATGAGCCTACATCCAGGATTCATAATGAAAACAATAAAAGATATTAACATTTTTGGGCCAAAAAAAATTTTTTTTACAGACTCCGGTTGGACGAGCAGCCGTCTAGCCACGAGAGAACAGCTGCTCGTCCTACCAGAGTCCATGTTCAAATCCCAGGTAATTCTATTGCGACTTTTCTTTCTCTCTCATCTCACTAAAGTACTTTGTCTGATTTTTTCGAGGTCTAATCCTACAAAATCGTGTTCTCTTACTTTACCGTACAAAAACCTTATTGTTTCCTATTTATATAAAAAATTGTTTAACAAAACTGAGTGTCTTCTTGATGACTGTAAGAATAGGAAAACAGTTTAACATCTTTATTACAGTAAGCCCATAAGCAAGCAGAAATTCTCACATTCAAGGGTGTATCCACGAGTGTAAAAAAAAAAAAAAGAAAGTACAAGAGATTATCCTTCACTATTCTCTGACGTGAAGCTTAGAACTCCTGTTATAAGACTTCTTCTGAGTGGTGATACAGAAGCACCAAGGCATGCAAGGGTTTTACAACTTAATAAAGTGACCACAAGTACAAAACACAACATCCTCTATGAGGAAGACTGAATATACAAATACCAGAAGATCTCAGTTAATGAAACAGATATGATATATGCTCTCAAAGAACATCTGGAACTCAAAAATGAAATGCCCAATCAACTATCACAGAATCAACCCCACAATAAATGCAATAGCCAATTCTTCATCTATGAGTGAAGAGAATTTTATCAGATGATAACTGTGGCTCCAAAAATATCCTCCTTATCAATTAATATTACAAAATTTTTGTTCTTTATAAGAACTGTGGACCTCTTTTCATTAGTTTTGACCCAACAAAGTATGTGAAACTTCTACATTGGATAGTGTTGCAACTTGTTAGCAGAGACTGCTTCGTATGGAATATAGCTGTCCTGGCCTTGTTTATATGTACTCATACATGGGCAGTTTCTTCTTGTTTTCGCTTTTGCCTTAAAAAACCGAGAATCCCTGTGAATGGGACATATTATGTCCCACTTCATCACCTGTAGCAGAACTTGCTGCTGTGCCTGATCCAGTACGTCTGCATGAGTCTACATCTGAATATAAAGCAGTGTGGGCATTTCATGTTACTGTCGAGAAGATGTGATGACCCATCTTAATTATTAGAATGTTTGGAACGTATGAATGAACTTGCCATGTGGTAGGCCAACCTGCCTGTAGTCAACATTTCATCACCATCTTTATTATCATCAAGTCCATCGAATAAACATCATATCAACTTGTCATGCTGGACAGGCTTGGTCTCCCATATCTGTTTGTGTCAACACAATGGTTAGAAAGAATCTGGGAGTGAATATGAGCCTGAAGACGGTGTGTAACTAATGCAGGATAACTCAGTATTCAGAACAATGGTGCAAAGATAATATACAATTCAGTATCAACTGGTGCCCTACAAGGCACTTGCTATCTCATACTGTATTAGCAAGTGACTGCTCCTAGTCACCACTCATCATCAGATACCCAAAGCCAGACCTCAAAATGAGCAGAGGAAACTGGAGATATATCCCAAGTGTGGAAATTATTTGAAAATTAAGGTAAACATACTGTGATGACATATATCACATTATGGAACTCACATGTGAATTCCTCATGAAGAGTGAGGATAGTTTTGGGAAAGGTGATTGTTTTCGTTTCCCTGACTACCGGGCAGGTAATGCAGCGGGGGCAGTTACATTTTCTGGTGCCAACATATGTAAGGCTCTGCTTCAAGTGGCTGTGGACAAGGATGTCCTTAAGGTTTGGCTCACATCTGTATGCCAACAAAGGTGGATCAGAGAAAATGTCGCGAGTATCGGGGTCGAGTTGGATTAGTGGCAGATGACGATAACGAATTTTCTTAACCATCTGACCATGTGGGTGGAAAGGCAGTACTAATTTAACTCTGTCAGATGGAGTAACAAGCTTTTTCCTGAATACTTCTATGTGGCTCACTAATTGGATACGGTTGAAGGCTTCTCGAAAGACCTTTTCTGGATAGTGGCAATGACAGAAAAATTCTAATAACTTGTTGAACTGATCTATAAAGTCCAAATTATCCTGACATATGCAGCGAAGATGGAGGAGTTGGGAGTATGGGATGAAGCTCTTACAGGCTTCTGGACGGGAGGAGGTGTAAGCTAATAGGTATGGCTGTCAGTGGCCTTGTAAAATACAGAAGTGACATGCCTGTTTGTGTCAATAAAAATTTTAATGTCTAAAAAGTTGACAGACATGTCAGAAATTTCATAAGTGAATTTTATGTTATTGTTGAGTGAGTGGCGAAATCAATAAATTTTTAAAAATCTTCCTGTGGCATACTTGTGACTCCAATGCCATCATCGATGTACCTTTTATAGAATTCTGGAAGTCTGCCAGTGTAGGTTTCCCATAATTTGACTTCCCTAATCGTCTATTTCACCTTCTCCTGGCTAGGTCAACAGTTCTCCATCCACCACCCCCCGTTACAACCCACCGACCACATATCACAGATCTCCATTTAAACAGTCTCCACGTTCTACTAAATCCATTCCTGATACACACTGCCGGACAAGCCACATCTTACAATTTACAGCTAAGTACTCTAATTTCTTTTTTTTTTTAGTAGTTTTCCTGTGAATCTATACTTTATCTCCTCTCTCTATTTCTTCGTCCTATATGTTTTTGTATGATTAAAGCTTACGCCGAAACGTCACAACTTTGTAGTCGTTAAGTAATAAAGATGCTCCTACTTTTTTCCTGATTTATACATTCTGGTATCACAGCTTTACTGCAGTGCTTTGTGTATAGTTGTATACTTATACACTAGTTTTTGAGTGTTATTTAGTTTATTGCAAATTTTTTGCAATCTACACCTGAGCATTTTCAAACACAAACTCAAAAAAAGTAGTGGTCATTCATAAAAACTGTATCAGGTATTGTAAAACAGTTAATAATTATACTCAGAAACAGCACAGCCAGAGCTGTGTGATGATCACATTCATTTGTTCACTTTAAACTCTGCACAAACATAAATTCCAAGCAATTAAGTAAATTTACAAATCAGTAGAAAAACTAATGCAATTCTTTTTAGCTTTGCTTAAATGTATATTTTTACATTAGAAACAGCATTAAAATTGTCAAAGTCCTTAGAGCAAATATATACATTCATATATCTGGGCTTACTAACAAAAATACATCAGGAATCAAGAATATAATACACCAAGGCAAAACACCATTTAATAAAAAATGTATTTAAATACTATGCAAAACATCTTGAGAACATATGGAATTCAAAACTTATAAGCACAAAAACCAAGTTAAGACTATTCAATTCAAATGTAATATCCACCCTCATTTATGCATGCGAAAGCTGGAAAACAACTAAAGAAACAGAAAAGAAATTAGACTTTTTTTAAAACAAATGCCTCAAGTGGAATGAATTCAAGAACAATAGAGATATGACAGATGACTGAACAACAACCAGTCTCATGGGTGATCAGGAAAAGGAGATGGACATATGTTGGTCACTTGATGAGAAGAAATGATCAGATAATCCCAAAACAAGCTATCAAGTGGAACAAAACAGGCCAAAGAAAAAGAGGCAGACTGCGTGAAACTCTGAAGAGGACATTGTTAAGAGAGTCCAAATTAACAGGCATAACGCTGTTGGCGAGATCTTCAGCTGCCGTGCGTGGAGCGGTGCTCTTCCCGGCCAATGAAGAAATTTGCAAATGAGGTTGCCGCGCAGCATCACTGCGGAAAAGGTGGTTGAAAGAATAAAGCGAAGCAAACAGTCAAATCACGGCACCTCTGGTCTGGAGGTCGGCCACGTCCTGAGTGCAGTCATATCGTGTGAAATGCATGAACCGGTTTGTCCCAGAGGTTAAGTCACTGCTGGCTTGACTTTTCAAATGCCGCGCGTGGATTGAAGCTCCTCCCGGTTAAGGAAGTAAATGCGGAAATAAAGGTTGCTGTGCGGCGCCGATGGGAAAAGGTGGTGGAAAGTGAAGTTTAACCTGGTATGTCCAGTAGTATCGCTACGAGAGCTATACCACGGCACCTCTGCTCTAGAGGCCGCCTACGTCCGAAATACACCTACACTGGTGAAATATGCCTAAACCGGCACACACCAGGGGTGGAACTCGATGGCTAGACATGTCATGCCACCTCCGCTCTAGAGGTCGGTAACGCCTGATAAACACCCATACTGGTGAATTTTGCCTAAACCGGCTCATACCAGGGGTGAATCTTGAAGGCTATGAATGTCACAGTACCTCTGCCCTAGAGGTCGGTCCCATCCCAAACATGCCCATACTGGGAAATGCCTAAACCGGCTCAACCCAGGGGTAGAAGTCACTAGTGGCGAGGATTCGTCCTCCTGGACAAAAGCTCCATCCTGGTCACAACTAGGAAGGGTAGCGGCCACGACCGCAAAATGCTGAAGTCGGAGACACTGGACCAGGGAAGTCTAGATAGGCAACCACCTCTCACCCGGCGGGGATGTCTGCGTATCCTAATCACGCTGAGGTTTTCCGGTGAGAAAGTCCAACCCTGGACTGGATGGGCAACCACCTCTCACCCGGCGGTGATACACGGGTATCTCATAACACGTCGAGGTTTTCCGGTGAGAAAGTCCAACTCTGTCCTGGGTGGGCTAACGCCTCTCACCCAGCGGGGATGCACTGATATTCCAAACACGTCGAGGTCTTCCGGTGAGAAAGTCCAACCCTAGACCAAACTGGTGCAATGAAAACCACGGTGTCACGCAATCCCGCTTCCGAGACCCACCAAGAATACAGGCTAAAGCACTGTGATACTCTGAACCCCTTGTGGTCCTTCGTGGAACTCATGTGGTCTATTTTGGACCACACAGGGGACCACCGGACCTAACGAGGACCACATGTGTGAATTCAGTAGGTTCACAGTGCGGTTTTTGGTGGTAGAAGTGAACGAAGAAGAAGAAGAAGAAGGAGAACAGGCATAAAATCCTTTTATGAGGTTGAAAGACTTGCTGAAGACAGGAAAAATAGGCGAACTACTTTGCGAGCCCTATGTGACGTTTAACGGCATGGGAAGGATATAAGATATAAGAAGAAAACATCTGTATCATTGAAAATCAGAAAACAAATACTAAAATAACATTTGAGAACTGATTGGTCCATAATTATAAAAAAAAAACAATATAAAAATCACTAAAGGCAGCTAAAATGTGATTAAACATAAACGTGGCAGCCAAGATGACAAACAAGGAATGTGTGGCTAATAGAAATTAATCTAATTAAATTTATTAGAATATGACAATCAACATTTACTGGACATGTAATGGGAAAAAGAGGGCTTAAAAATGTGTAAAGAGAGAAAAGATAAATGGAAAGGGCTGCAGAGGCAGACCAAGAAAGAAAATCATGGACAGTTTAAAGTAATGGAATGTCACAGCCACTGTGCTGACGGAAAGCATCAAGGACTGAGATAAGGGAGAACCATGGCTGTCAATGCTTGCTAGCACTGCATCTAATGATATTAAGTCAGGTTTTCAGCACTTTCAGCTCTTTTCAACAGTTTCATTCACATCTTCATGTATCATCACTTCCTCTCTAGTTCTATGTCTTACACTTTTTTTTTTTGCCTATCTTTTTCCGGTGGTACTTTTTGGACAATTTATCCTCTCTTCTGAAAAGGGCAGGGTGTAAGCTTAGGAAGGAGATCACATGAAATGACCCAATGAAGCTTCCATCATATCATCTGACACTGCATACAGGACTTGACGGAGCTGATTAAGTTTCAGGTACAAAAGGCATTGACGACTTCAAATAAAGTTTTTGAGATAGAAAAACAAGAGAACACAGCAGATCTATGCACCTACAACAGAGAGAGTCAACTTAATGACTGCCAAAGAACAACTAGCTCAATATGTTATGCTATGGTATGTTATAGACTGATCATCATCACTGCACTCCAGATACGTCCATAGGTGCTCTGATCTCCTCCTCAATATATCCCTCAATGTACAGCGACTAAGTATGCCATTTCAGTGTTGACTGGCAAATTCCTCTAACATGCCAGGAATACTGCTAGGTCCCTGCAATGCCATTCTTCACTCTCAACTTGTACATCCCAGAGAGCAATGTTAAGTCACCTCTCTCAAAGTCATCTGTTCTTCCAAGCTCTTTGTGAGCATTAACACTGTCAGCACGATCCAATGGGTGACCATCATTTGTGGTGGCCAAATCAGCCAGTCTGTCAGCTCTCTCACTGCCCTGGACTCCAGCCAGTGTCTGCTTACTAATCCTATCTGAACCTTTTGGATCATGCTCACTGAGTCACTCAGCACAAACAAAGGTATAATCCTGTGATTCCAGAAAGATAAATGCTTTTGTCATTGCCATGATCTCCTTCATCATGATGCTGACTGAAAGAGAACAGACACCACTGGCTTCCTGGACTGTTCTGCCATCAGAATGTGCGATGAATGGTCCACTGATGGCATACATCAGACCCATCCACCATCACAGCATGTGTGTCATTTGAGTTTTTGCTTATGACAGCAATGACCTCCATATCAATGACAACCAGCTTCTGCAGCTTCTGTAGGGTGTAACAATGACAGAAAAGATGTCTCTGAAACTCAAATATATATGAAAAATCCGGGTTAATGACTGCCTTGCTAGAAACCTTGCCATTTAACCTGACCTCAACCTGAGTTCACTAAAATCAGACACAACCTGACAAGAAATTTTCATTGAGCAACTCCACTCATCACTTGTTTCAGTGTAGAGTAATGCAAGCACGGCCATTCCTCCTGGCAACACCGCTGGCATCTTTGAAGGAATAAAATATATAATTTTATCATCAGCTTGTAGCTGTGCAGTAATGATGAAACTTTTATTCTTACAGGTGTTTGCTGAAAAAATAACAGCACCTTTAGCATGTTTCACAGTGACCAAGAGTATACAACCATCAACACTGTTAATACTCTGAACTAGTGTTTCAAAATGAGGAAGCAAGTACATATTTCTAAAATCTTCTTCTTGTGGAATTTCAAATAATAGAAAAGAATCAATGGATGGGTTTGAGGTGTTACATATACACAATGACAAATCAATATCATCGGCACAAACTGAGAACATGGCATATGGTGTGATGCGATCGTACATCTCTAACTCTGTCATGTGATCACCTTGACCTTCAGCGTTGTATTTTATGGTCACAGCAACAAAGAAGACTTGGGACTGTTGCACAAGCAGATCCATTTTTAGAGTCTGAGTTCTGCCCTAAAAAAAAAAAAAGAAGCCAAAACATGTGACTGTAGGTAACAAGTACATGCCAGGTTCAGCTGTACTACATCTTTTTAAAATGTAATTTATGGCATTTTATCCACTAAAAAAAAAACCAAATACTTGAATGAGAACATCAGTAATACTGACAGTCTGTATTTCTAAAACAAAAAAATAGTTTCTCTGTATTCAAAACTAGAAATGTAAAACCAGTTCTAAATTTGTTTGAAAATGCTGATAAATTCTGGAATACTACTCACTGTATCTGTAAATGATGCAGTGTAGTTAATCATAACAAATCACAAAACAGATTTTTCAAACATTTCAGCATATGACTGTATCTAAAGTTGATTTTCTCATAATATGGCTGTCTAGACATCATTGTGGAAAATTTTAAGAATATATGGAATACAATCTAAGATTGTCAATATCATTAGAGACCTCTACAATGGATATGTCTGTGCAGTCAACACAAAAGAAGGAATGAATGAATGGTTCCAGATTGAAACAGACATGAAACAAGGATGTATATTATCTCCATTGCTTTTTGGAATTGCTATAGACTTGTTAATGAAAAAATGCTGAACAGGTAAAACAGACACTGATTTGGTACATGAGACCCAGCTGGAAGATCTTGATTTTGCAGATGACATAACTCTTATCAGTGACAATGTGAAATCAATGCAAGTAAAAACAGATACCCTGTCTTCAATGGCTAGTAAAATAGGACTTGAAATTAACAAGGATAAAACAAAAATAATTAAACTTCTCATTAACCGTGAAGGACAAATATATGTAGAAGGAACAGCTGTTGAAGAAGTAAACCATTTTGCATATCTTGGCAGCTACGCAGACCAGGATGGTGACACCAGAAAGGAAGTTAGAATTAGAATTGCAAAAGCAGCACTGACCGTCAAGAATCTTCAGAACATATGGCATTCAAAAGTTATAAGAACGAAAAGCAAGTTAAGATTATTCAATTCAAATGTAATATCCACCTTCATCTATGCATGTGAAAGCTGGAAAACAACTAAAGAAATAGACAAGCAATTAGACTCTTTCGAAAACAAATGCCTAAGGAAAATACTCTGTATAAAGTGGAATGAATTCAAGAACACAGAGATAAGACAGACGAATAAACAACAACCTGTTTCAATGGTGATCAGAAAAAAGAAGATGGACATATGTCGGTCATGTGATGAGAAGAAACAATCAGAGGATCTCCAAACAAGCTATCAAGTGGAACACAACAGGCCGAAGAAAAAAAAAAAAGATCGACCATGTGAAACTCTAAAGAAGACATTGTTAAGTGGGAATAACATCCCTTGATGAAATTGAAAAACTTGCTGAAGATGGGAAATCTTGCCAAAATACCATGCGGGCCCTATGTGACGTTTAGCGGCATGGGAAGGATGTAAGATGAAGACATCTCTTCAGTGAAGCATAATTTTGATTATAATTTTAAAACAAATATTTCTGCACAGCAAAGATATCCTGATAATTTATTGATATTTGAAAAAAAAAATATCTTCACTGTATCACTATCTCAGTTTCTCTTTCTTGTAATATCAGCATTTTCTGACTATCCAGGGGCTCTAGTAAAGCTTATAAATAACCCTATAAAGTCTTATATACAAAGGGTTATGTATTCAGTAGTACATAGATTTTCTCATTCATTCATTTGCATGTCCCTTGCTGAACTTTGCCTCCCTAACAGCACTCCTGTAGGCCTCTCGATTGTGAGCAAGATGGCCTGCTGCTAATGCATCCATTTGCAGATCATCAGTGATGTCTTGCAGCCATCTTCGCCTTGGTCTTCCTCTCCTTCTTTTTCCCATTATGTACCCTTCCTAGAGATTTTCTACATAAACCAATATCATATTTTCCCATGATAATCTTGTTTGTGAGGCTGGATGTCAGAATTTGAATATGGAGTTATGACTGTCCAGTTGCATGGGCATACTGGGCTATTGCTGATAGGTCCCAGAATTTAAATGTTGTCAGTGTAAGTCTTCTCTTTGTGGTTTAATAATGGCCAGTGTGGGTAGGAACCCCCAGGGCTTATAGTGGTGGTAAAATGGCCCTGTGTGATGTCAGTATACACTGAGAGGAAACATTTTATCCACTTCATGATCAACACACACACGTGGGACTACATTCAGATAAACAATGGTAAAAGCAATGAAAAAATATCTGAATGTTGATACAAGGCTCTTTCTATGAAGCAGACGGTGGATTACTCACCAGCCAGGCTCCTAGACTAAGAGCCTCTGTATCCTCCGACCTATATATCTCTCAATATATGGCCTACTTCCCTCTGGATATTGATTGTTACATCTAATAAATGAGTTTGTATTACACAGACTAAACACAGCTTGTTCTTTTGGATCAAAGAACACATCATGTTCTTGTGAATAATATAACATGCTAGTGCGGCAATAATAGTTATTTATAAATGATTGTCACATGAAACAATTATCTGTATTTGCAGGGGTTTTTTTTTCCATTATGCTGGGCCCCTAGGCTTAACCCTAATCTGCCACTGGAAATAAAGTCCAGAATGGAAAAAAAACACTGCCTTTTTTCTTAATTTAATTCAATGTTTTTACATTTTAAATGATGGCAACCAAAGGACTGATATGAGAGACAGCCAAGGAGATAGTGAAGAACAGACAGAAACAGAAATATCTTGCTACCAGCAACCTCACGTATCTTGGACACTGATGAGACAAGAGTGTGAGATTAATATTTTAAAAATAGCATGACATGTATGTAGTTCCATGAAAAGCATAAATATATCATAGTCTTATCTGACACCTGGAAGATACTATGTAAGGTATTGTTAAATCTCTTTCTACCATTCTTCTTTTCTATGTTCAGATCCTCTGTTCTTCCCTTGTACATTAGAAACTGAAAATTTTACATGGTCTGAGAAATCTGAAACCAATAGCAAAAATATTTGTTTCTTTGAAGGTGAAAAAAAAAATGGCACTGATATATGATGAAGCAGTCCTTCCTGGTGGTCATCAGAGCTGAACCCAACCAAGGAAGTGGATTACATGCTGAAAGGAATCAAGTAATGGAAGTTGGTTCCAAACTTTTCGGACATTCTGAATTATTTCTTGCTCTGGTCTGATGAGCTCATTTCATTATGCCCTTTAAATTAATGCCTCTCTGGTTATCACTTCTGGATTTCACATGTAATTTTTTGGTCCTGGCTTTCATGGAAGCCTTTCTGTGGTATTCAAAACACATCAATTATACCTTTAATTATTTGTCAGTGTGCATTTTTCTATTCTTAAGAAAACGGATTATTTACCAGCAAAAAAACTATTCTTAACAAAATGGATTATTTACCACCAAAAAAAACTATTCTTAACAAAATGGATTATTTACCAGCCAAAAAACCCCCCATTTTTTAATAATCTTTCAGGGCATGACCAGAAGACTGATTTTATATTTTCTGCTAGAAAAGAAGGTTTGACTTCCAAATGTCACACAGGGAATTAATGACATAAATGAATGTGTTTATACCTGACCAACGCTCTTCCTCACATTCTGAACACTAACTAAGGAAAGCTTTTCACACTTCTTGAAAGATATTACATCATTCAATCTCATAGCTGGAATGTTCATCTGTGATGACAACAGCTGCCTCTGAATCTTGTCATTTAAACGTCCAAGTGCAAAATAGGCAAATATTATGCTCTCAGTATCATTGGCAGTTGGAGCCTCGTAGTCCTGACAGATGCAGATGTTTGGCATTATGCGAGGAACTTCATCACATGTTCTGTTGGCAGCAATGGGTTCAAAGAGACCCTTTTGAGACACTCTGAACTGTGCTTTCACAGGTCCACTTTTACTGCCTGGATCTATGATATAGTTCAATGTGTGATGAAGGTCTAGAAAACTGACTAATCTAAATGTGTTGATATCAAGAGAATGCATGGCTTTAACGCCTAGTCTCCAGGCAACATTTTCGGGAACTATGAAGATCATAAATGGATGGAAAAGTTCAACACGAGCTTCCTGCGTAGCATGCATAAACCTTCCATAGGAATTCCCGTGATCTGAGAATAGTATAGTTAATGTATTCTGTAACGATGAAGCAAATTTTATGTATTCTCGCAGAGACTGGTCCAAAGTTTGTACCCTGCGTCCGCTGTCTTCATGAGCTACGTTTGTCATTGTAAAGGTGAAGAAAAGCTGCCTTCTAGATTCCATTGCTTTCTGATACAGTTGTAGATATTCCAGCAGATATTCATGCTGGTGTCTGCCATTAAAGCACACTGCATCTGGTCCATGAAAATGATCAGCCACACTATTTGCTGCTAAGACTCTGCACATGGCTAGTGTGATGTCTACAGTGTCCACAAAATTTTCTGAGAGCTTCTCCCACATTCTGGTCCAAGTTTCCTCATGACTACTGCTCTTGTTGAGAAAATGAAGATCTTTTGATATACCCCATTCCCAAAGATAACATAAATCTTCAATCAAGAGTGTATGGTAACCTCTGTTTTTGAGCTTTTTAAGCAAAACTGAAAAGTTAAGTGGCAGTGGAGGTATTTCTTGAGTGCCAAATGGTTTTTCTGATGGATCAATATCACCTGAAAAAATTGTCCGTAAAGTCTCATATGTTCTTGACCTCACAGCCTGCAGTAACTGGAAGTCTAGAACTGATGGTCCAGAACCTAAGAAAGAACCTATTTCTCTCAGTACTGAGACAGTTTCTGGCAATGACCGAAAGAAATGCTGATGGGATACAGAATCAACTAATATCAAATTAATGTTAATATTGTTCTCCGATATCTGCTTCATTCTTGAAACTGGAATCTGCGCAGGTAAAACCAGAAGTTGTTCTAAGTACATTTTCTGTTCCTTATCATAGTCTGAGGCAAGAAAATCCTCTCCATCACCACCAAGTACAGGATGTCCTGCTTCACATCTGATGAAACAGAAACCATATTGTTTAGATGCAGCTGACAGATCTGAAGTTTGAATAAAGTCAGTAAGCTTCTCTGAAGTCTGTTGTGGTGTCCCTGACTCCTTCCAGATCAAATGTCCTGTATGTTCATCAACCATGCCAACTGAAAGAGGAGACGAACAAGCCTTGTTCTTTGTTTCATTGCATGATACCTCCCATCTTCCAAGCCCAGACATCTGGAAAAGAGAAACATCCCAAAAACAAATTCTTAACAGTTCCTGATAATATTTGTTTTCTAAAGTTGCTGGAGGTAGAGTTATTTGGTCAGCATTTGACAGTATCAAGAATTAACAAAACTCTTTGACACTTTGGTATCATGTATCAATAAATTCATGAACACAAGAAAAGATATTGAAAACATGTATCCACGTTAGTGAGCAAAAAAAAAAAATTATTTTAATCTACTTCCATCAGTCCACTTATAATAAAACCTAGTAATAAAATCTTAGTTTTGAAACAGAGTGAAAACCTTTCTTATTAACACCACAATCCTAGAATTATGATGAATTTTGTTTTGTCACCTAAAATCCTTTCTCAAAAACCCCACAATCTTCAAAATAAATTTTTACTAGTCAGTTAATGCAGAATTAGTAATCAATGTTGGCTCTTCTAATCTTTGAAAATGATCTTGAGGAAAGTATTTCATTGGCATAATTGCCCCAGTAATAACGAACTGTGTTTGCACTGCAAGATGCACTTGTCCCACATAATCTTCTAGTTAAAGCTTCATTTTGTCCTCTATAATTTTTTAGTTTCACTAATCAGTACAATAATTTTTCAGTCTCATTTTTGCTTAATTCTGAAACAGCTTTTATTGAAAAAACTAAAGCAAACTAAAATAAAAATAACAATTACAATGATAATTACTGAGGTATAAAAAAACAAAGCAGACAACGGAAACATTATTCCTACCCTGAGCTCACAGAAGTTCACAGTTTCTTGATGGGAGCATGCGGCTTTAGGACCAGAGAAGAAAATCTCCTTTGCCAGATCACAAGAGCTTGGCTCCGGTTGTATTCGCTGGCAGTCAGAAACTTGGACTGTCTTCAAATTAATCCTTTCAGAATCCCGAAACAATGAAAAGATTTCACATTCTTCAGCTGTTTTAGTTCTGTGAGATTTTTTATACAACCTTGCCCATTCTTGAGATATGAAAGAAATTCCTTGAAGTTCCTGCCCATGCTGTGAGAACTGGGTCAGTGTGGTACTAATGTAAGAATAAGTCACTAATAATAGTATCACCAACAGGATACACAATGTGATAGGGTAACGAGTTATGATTTTTAATAAAATCATTCTCCATCGAATAAACTTTCTATGTATAGCCATCTGCAAAGAAAGAAAAAAATTAAAATGGAAAACTTTTTACACTAAAGAAATCATCAAAACTTCAAAACTTAAGAAATCCACTCACACATGTTACCAGTCTTGAAGAAAAAGATATTTTTAAAATTCTAAATATCTTGTTTTGAAAATAAAGGCAAAAAGATTGCCACACTCAGGCTGACTTTAATTTTCTTCTTCTCGCTGGATTTTTAGATGATAGATTATGACAAAACAGAAAATACATTCTCTTTTTTAAAAGTATATACTAACTGTGTCTGCCACATGGCAGTGGTGCCTCGTCATGGCACGGCAGCTTGCATACCCTGATCACCTCCAAAGCTATACCAGTGGGAGATCTACTCTTGGCAGGTTCAACCAAGCTAGGAATGTCTGCGCAAGAAGGAATATGATTAAACTAGCACCCCGGTCCTCCAGACCCCATGTCCTTTAAAAAAGAACAGTGTTATGAAACAGACAAGAAAGCCTTAAAATCAGATTGACATAAACGGTACACAACCTTGGAATGCTAAAACATATTATGAGAATTAGAACATGGAAATATGGAGCTTAAACAGACCAGCTGCAATAAAAAAGCTATCAAGAGAAACAAAGAATTATAATATGGACATTACAGCAATACAAGAAATCAGATGATTAGGACAAGATGTAGAAGAGGAAGGAGTGAGAATAATATATGGCAGAAATACACAGAAAAGACATGAATTGAAGACAGGTTTAACAATCAAAAAGAATATATGGGACAGTGTCACACACCAATGAAATAATCAGCACTTTGAGAGTGAAAGGAAAATGGAAGAATAACTTTGATCAATGCACATACACCAACTGACGAAAAAGATGACACCAAGGAAAGATTTTATGATCAGTGTATGCATTAAAACAAAGTTGTATTCCTTTATCACTGCAGAATTCTTACTGTGAACTTGTTGTCCCCTACTTGTTCATTTGTCTTTTCTTACTAGTATTTTGTCAACTCAAACATTCATCAATAAGTTAATTAAAATGTCTGAGCCCATAGTTTTGGTACATCCTATCTATACAGAACAGATTAATATATATTTTAAACTGAAGATTTTTAACAAGTGAAAATGTGCATTGCATTCAATAAACTTACACTACTCTTGTGTTTATTTTAAGAAAAGAAATTATTGAAATAATCAAATGCATCAGCCAAGTTGCAAATCAAAAGCTAATCTTTCAGGTCTTTGCACTTGCAAAATCATGTACAATTTCATCCAGATTTGTACTTGATCGACAGAACTGATAGTCCATTTAGTCTTTCTCTAGATACACATGATTTTTTTTTTATAAGCTTCAGTTTACAAAAGTTCATCTCAGCATTGGTCATAGTTACTGGTATCATCAGCCACAGTAAATGATACATTTCTTCAACACGACATTCATAAATGATCTTCAGTATATCTAGCAATCCAGTTTTTGAGACCTCAACTCTGCTCAGTAGCTTCAGCTTTTATAAAACTCAAGTGTGTCAATGTCAGATGAATTGTTGAACATCAGAACAGTTTCTAAATCTTTGCAATACTGTAACATTGACTTGACTCTGTCTGATTAACAAGACCATTACTATCATACAAAAAATGTAAAATGTGAACTGTGACTTTGTAGTTGTTCAAATCTTTTTTCTGCTGAACCAACAGCTGCTTTCATTACTGCATTAAAAAAATTCAACTTCAAATCTCTTTTCAGGATTACTAGGAAAAGTGAGTATTGTCCTTTACTTTCATAAACATCAAATCGTCTCTTTTCCTTTTGACTCCAAATCAGCCTTTCCGCAGTGAATCCTGGTGGCAATCAACAGCACCAGCAAGTTCTTGGATAGAAATGATCACTCTGAACCTATTTTTCCATTATTTCTTCTGAAAGTATATGACCTGCATTACAGAAGTGGTGGCAAATTGTATATTGAAATTTTCAGATTGTAACTATCTGCTCAAATATCGTGGACACAAAAAAGAACAAATATATCTATACTACAAGAGCTTAATATTGAAGAAGGCTGGCTAGTGAAGAGGATTAAAGAGAGAAAACTGAAATATTTTGGACACATTAAACGTCATGATAATTTAGAGAAGACCGTATTGGAAGGATACATAATGGGAAAAAGAAAAAGAGGAAGACCAAGGCGAAGATGGCTGCAAGACATCGTTGACGATCTGAAAATGGATGCAACAGCAGCAGGCCATCTTGCTCACAACCGAGAGGCCTACAGGAGTGCTGTTTGGGAGGCAAAGTTCCGCAAGGGACATGCAAATGAATGAATGAATGAATGAACTATCTGCTGATTGGATTTACTGCACTGAGTAAAATGAATTCACAGTCAGAAATACGAAGAGTGACCTCATCAGTTTTCATTTGCAGATCATGTGATCCTTTTAAATTGTCATCTTCTTTGATAAACACTAAAGCATCCCACAACTCACCCAGCTGGTATTGACTCTAATCTCCCATTGTGCATCATAAACCTTTCTCAACATCTGATTACACAGAAATTTCATAAGAACATTCCACATGTCAGTAGACAATGAGAAAAAAATTATAAAGTGTTTGAAATGTGCTGACAAATGCAACAGCATCAATGGTATATTTTGCAGCGTCGCTAAACGACTGGATTCAAAGTATGAGAACTACATGGAACACAAAATGGTAATAGCTGTTTGTTTAGAATATGCTTTTGCCTTCTGTTGTGCTGTCTTAGCATACTGGAACCATTATCACAGCTCTGCCCACAAATATCAGCGATCTTAATGTTGAGATCTGTAAGCTCCTGTATTATTCCACTGTTTAACCCTGCACCAGTTTTCCCAAGAAAATTTTCATGTATTGTTCCATTAGTTAATACACGAATAATTAGTGTATAAATATATGACTAAGCACATGTGTGTTCGTTAAGTAATAAAGCTGTTCCTACCTTTTTCCTAGTTTATATATTTTGTTCCATCAGTTCTACAGATGAAATGCACAATAATGGACATCTGCTCTTTGTGGTTACAGCTGAGAGTCCAAAATAACTGAACAGTACTTGGCCCTTTGTAACTCCCTGAACTGTTGTGAACTTTTTGTTGGCTACCTTGGATTAATGATTTGCACTATCAAACAGTGTAAACAATTCTACTATTTTCAGGAAGTTACCATTGTCATGTGTATTTACTGTAGACACTGACAGCAACACTTGAAAAGCAAGATTCTCAGAAGATGTACGCATTATTGCACTAACTGAACTAGCTCTGATCTCCAGTGCTGAACTTCCTCATCAAAAGCACACTGCTGAAGAGAGTCCATAGTTTTATTAAATTTTATTCTGATTGCTATCTCTTGCCATATATAAAAATGCAAAATGTATATTTTTTTTTGCTTTTGATTTCTCATGTATTTGCAACAAATTATTTTTGTTCTTTTTTCTTTCCAGTCTCTGTATCCTGTCTCTGATGTTATGCTTCTTTCCTTGGTCGTTACTAAATATTCTATAGCAAAGAAAAAAATAAACACAGTCACTGTGTGTTATATACCAATCAACTTCTTTTCTTTTCTTTCGCCATTCTTCAGCATTCTTCAGTAGTAAATGCTTGAAAATTTTCTTGAACTTCACTGACTCGGAATTCTTACATCTTTATTAGCACTAAGTCCGTTTAAAATCAACTGTGCCATTACAGCATCATTAATAATTGCTGGCCAGTAATACAGAAAAAGGGAATCGTTAAAATACCCAAAAAGGCAACATCAGTGACTGCAATAACTGGAGGGGTGTAACCTTACTAGCAGTTGTGTCAAAGGTGTTTTGTCAAGTGATTCTGAATAGAATCTACTATCTAGTGGATAATGCAATGAGAGAAGAACAGGCAGGATTACAAAAAGGGAGAAGCTGTCTTGATCAGATCTTTACTCTAAGAATAATACTTGAAGAACATACTGAAAAGCAGAAACCATTAATACTGAACTTCATAGACTTTTAAAAAAATATTTGATAGTATACACAGAGATTCATTGTGGAGAATTTTAAGACTATACAGAATACCATCTAAAATTGTCAACATCATTAGAGATCTCTACATCGGATAAATTTGTGCGGTCAAGACAGAAGGAATGAGTGAATGGTTTCAGATTGAAACAGGCGTGAAACAAGGATGTATTTTATCTCCTTTGCTTTTTGGAATTGCCATAGACTTTATAATGAAAAGATGATGTACAGGTAAAACTGGCATTGATTGGATACATGGGACCCAAATAGAAGATTTTGATTCTGCTGATGACAAAACTTTTATCAGTGACAATGTGAAATCGATGCAGGAAAAAACAGATTCCATGTCTTCCTTGGCTAGCAAAATAGGTCTTGAAATTAACAAAGACAAAACAAAAATAATGAAACTTCTCATTACTCAAGAAGAAAAAATATACGTAAAAGGAACTGCTGTTGATGAAGTAAACCAATTTGCATACCTTGGCAGCTACACAGACCAAGATGGTGACACCAGGAAGAAGTTAGAATTCGAATTGCAAAAGCAGCATTGTCCTTCAAAAATCTTGAGAACATATGGAATTCAAAAGTTATAAGCACAAAAACCAAGTTAAGATTATTCAATTCAAACGTGATATCCAGCCTCATTTATGTATGCAAAAGCTGGAAATCTTTTGAAAACAAATGCATAAGGAAAATACTTGCTATAAAGTGGAATGAATTCAAGAACAACACACAGATAAGACAGATGAGCAAACAACAACCTGTCTCATGGGTGATTACAAAAAGAAGATGGACATATGTAGGCCATGTGATGAGAAGAAACAATCAGAGAATACCAAAACAAGCTACCAAGTGGAGCACAACAGGCCGAAGAAAAACAGGTCAATCACGTGAAAGTCTAAAGAGGACATTGTTAAGAGAAGCCAGTTTAGTGGGAATAAAATCCCTTGATGAAGTTGAAAGACTCACAGAGAACAGGAAAACTTGGCAAACAAGTATGCAAGCCCTATGTGATGTTTAACGGCACGGGAAGGATGCAAGCTGTAAGAATACAGATCATCAAGTTTGCCGGTCTCTGTATCATCATATGCTCTGTTTCAGATGATTCTTCACTTGCTCCACAACATCTGCTGCTTTAGCATCAGTCAATAAATGACTGTGATAATGTTAAATATTAATCCACATCCAAACCATTCTGTATATCGATCACTGTTAGCTTCATTTCAGGTTCTTCATTTGATGTGTTACTGAACATGACCTGATAAAGTGGACGACAGTAATGAAAAGAGTGGTTGCACAGACTCAGAATGGTCTTCTGCTAAGTGTTGACTTTCAAGCAAAGCTGCCTTATTCTCTCTAATTTTTCTATAAGCAACATCAGACAGATACTTATGGTAACTTGTTGCTGAAGATTTATGTATAAACATTAACAACACTACCTCTGTAATTTTACTAACAACAAATTTGGTATCAGTTTTGTGACAGAGTTAACTCACATCTGACATCCATTCATTCATTCAGTTGCATTTCCCGTGCAGAACTTTGCCTCCCTAACAGCTCTCCTGTAGGCCTCTCGGTTGTGAGCAAAATGGTCTGCTGCTAATGCATCTATTTGCAGATCATCAACGATGTCTTGCAGCCATCTTCGCCTTGGTCTTCCTCTCTTTCTTTTTCCCATTATGTACCCTTCCAATAAGGTCTTCTCTAGATTATCATGATGTTTAATGTGTCCAAAATATTTAAGTTTTCTTTGTTTAATCCTCTTTACTAGTCAGCCTTCTTCAATATTAAGTTCTTGTAGTATGGATATATTTGTTCTTTTATGTGTCCATGATATTTGAAGAACTCTTCTGTAGCATTTACATTCAAAGGCATTATGTGTTTCTCAGCTGTTTTGTTAAATGTCCAAGTCTCACAGGCATATGTTGCGGTTGGAAAGATGCATGGCCTTTTATTAAAAATCTTAGTTTTGTAGTTCTGTCTTTTCCTCTTCACAGATTCTTTAGTTGATTTACTTTCTGAAGAGCAACAGATGTCCTCCCTTCAATTCCCCTTATTGTATCTCCATTATTAGTTAGTAGTGATCCAAGATATTCAAAACTTTCCACTACTTCTAATTTTTCCTCATTGATACATATTTCAGCTGCCTTATTTGTTTTGTCAGTTGTCATCAATTTAGTTTTCTTCGCATTAAGATAGAGGTTTTGCTCTTCGCTGTTCTTATGGACTGACATAATTAGTTTTTCCATTCCTTTCAGTGTTGATTACTACTGTGTCATCAGCATATCTAATCTCTGGTATTTCATAAAATCCAATTGTTATGACATCGTAATATTCTTTGTCTACATCTTCTCTAACATGCCTCAATATGTTTTCGGTATACAAGTTAAAGAAGTAAGGCAACAATATGCACCCCTGATGGACCCCTTGTTTTATTTCAAACCAAGTTGTTATTTCACCATTTATTCTTACTGCTGCCTGTTGGTCTAGATACAGCAGTGTTGTTAATTGTATGTGTTGAAAATCCCATTTTTTCCACTATTTCCCAAAGTTTCTGGTGTATGCCTTTGAGTAGTCTATAAAAGATAAATACAGATTCACATTAAACTCTCTGCACTTCTCTATTATTAATCTTATATATTATTTGACATCCACATTTAATTATATCCAGTATAACAAAGTTTCATGTTTTATTGTCAATACATGTGGAATATGTAGGTAAATATATCCTGTCTTTTGTGATATTATTTAAAAAGCACATACAGGTGCTCAGTGAAGGGAATACCAGGCGGGTCAGAGGCGCCTTAAAACCTGTCGCTCCCGCTGCCTTGCGGGTAGGACAGGGAGTCCAAAGGCTAGCGGAGAGTCTGTACACAAACCGACAGAAGGCAACGGGAAACCACTGTTGTAATTCCCAAGAATAATTATGCTTAAACAGAATAATCGATTCATCATGAACGACGTTAATGGATGTTCCTCTGGAACAGCCTCGTCCGGTAGGGCAGGTCACGAGCCACAGGTGAGGCCAGATCGTCATCAAGCTACTGGTGGAAAAACTAACAAGTTCAAAATAGCAACATGGAATGTTAGAACTTTATTCCAGGCTGGAAAATTAGAAAATGTAAAGGATGAAGATCAACATATTAGGAATGAGTGAAGTTAGATGGACAGGTGCAGGGAAGATAAACTCAGATAAATATACAATAATATATTCAGGAAGTGAGAAACATGAACGAGGAGTAGGAATTATATTTGATAAACAAACGGCAAGGACAACTGTAGGATATTTGAACATCTCGGACCGAGTCCTGTTAGCCCAACTGAAAGGACAACCAATAAACATAAATATTATACAAGTGTACGCTCCAACATCTGAAAGCTCTGAAGAAGATTTACAGCTATTTTATAATGACATAGAGACAGCACTAAAACACACAAAGTCACATGAAGTTACCATAGTCATGGGAGATTTTAATGCCAAAGTTGGTAAAGGAAGAACTTCAGACATCGTTGGTGACTGTGGACTGGGGGAGAGGAATGACAGAGGTTATAAATTAATTGAATGGGCAAGAATACACAGCATGGTTGTAGGAAACACCTGGTTTAAACAACATCCTCGAAGACTGGCAACGTGGTGCAGTCCAGACAAAAAGACTTTTAACCAGATAGACTACATATTAATCAACAAACGATTCCGCAATGCATTACTGACAACAAAAACCATGCCAGGAGCTGACTGCAATAGTGACCATGATCCACTCTGTGGAAAAGTTAGAATAAAACTAAAGAAAGCAGGCAGAAAAGTGAGAAACATCAAACTGAATACAGAACTTCTTAAAAATGACCAAGAACTGAGAGAACAATACAAAGTTATTATAACAAATAGATGCAATGCAATAGCAAAGATAAATAGTATAGATGAACAATGGGAAATGTTAAGAGATTCTATCCACCAAACTGTTAAGGAGATAATACCACCAAAAAAAGAAGCCCCTAAAAATAAATGGATGACAGACGACATCTTAGGACTGATGGACAAGAGGAGGAGGAGTAAAAATAACGAGAAAAAATATAACAAGATAAATAAAGAAATAAGACGCAAATGCAGAGAAGCAAAAGAAGTGTGGTTAAATGAGCAGTGCAGACAGATAGAGGACTCTCATATTAAAGACAGCAAAAACATGCACAAACGAATTAATGAACTCACAGGCAGGAAAACAAAATATACCACAGGATGCCTGAAATCGAAAGAAGGTAAAATGTTAATGGGAAAAGAAGACATTGTGGACAGATGGACAGAGTATATTGGTGAGCTATATGGAGGAGAAAGACCAGAATTAACACCAGATACTGAAAACTGTGAGGGACCACCAATACTTGAAGATGAAATCATAGATGCCATCAAACACATGAAGAAAGGAAAAGCGACTGGGCCTGATAATATAACAATAGAAGAAATAGAGGCATTAGAGGAGACAGGAATAAAATTAATAACCAAGTTACTGAATGACATTTACAACAGTGGTTATATTCCCAGTGACCTGATTAAATCCACGTTTATAGCACTACCAAAGAAACCAGGTGCAAAGGAATGTGACGACCACCGGACTATCAGCCTCTCATGTCACATAACGAAGCTACTTCTGAGAATAATTATGAGAAGAACAAGGAAAAAGATAAAAATGGAAATAGCAGATGAACAGTTTGGATTTGTTGAAGGAAAGGGAACACACAATGCCATTTATGCTTTACGAACACTAACAGAAAGAGCTTTAGAAGTACAGAAAGATCTCTACTTATGCTTCATTGATTACACCAAGGCATTTGACAAGGTGAAACATAATGAAATTATTAAAATGCTTGAAGACATCAATATAGACGGCAAAGACCTGAGGATTGTAAAACATCTATACTAGCAGCAAGAAGCAGCAGTTCGAGTTGAAAATAGAATTGGAAAATATCAACCTATAAAACAAGGGGTGCGACAAGGATGTGTACTATCTCCAGACCTTTTTTCTCTGTATAGCGAGAATATTCTAAGAACAATCATCACAGAACCAGGCATAAAAATTGGAGGATACAATATTAACAACCTTCGGTATGCTGACGACACAGTACTGATAGCTGAGAACCAACAAGACCTGCAAAATCTCTTGGATAGAGTCGCCAAAGAAAGTGAACAGAAAGGCCTTACTTTGAACATCAAAAAGACAGAGACTATGGTTATATCTAAGAAACAGAATCCACCAGCATGCAGTATTAAATTAAATGGAACTGTTCTAAAGCAGGTGCAGAAATTCAAATATCTTGGAGCAGTAATAACTTCAGATGGGAAATGCAGAACAGAAATTAGGAACAGAATAGGCCAAGCAAAGACTGCATTTCAGAGAATGAGAAAAATATTGACCAACACATCCTTATCAATGAATGTTAGAAAACGAGTCCTAAAATGCTATATTGAACCTATCTTGTTATATGGAAGTGAATCATGGACAATAGGCAAGTCTGCACAAAAATCATTGGAAGCAGCAGAAATGTGGTTTATTAGAAGAATGTTGCGAATCCCCTGGACAGCAAAAATAACTAATGAAGAATGTATGAGAAGAGCTGGAGAGACAAAAAACCTTGTCAAAAAGATAAGAGAGAGACAATGTACTTTCATAGGACATGCAATGAGAAAGGGGGCATTGAAAATATTATAACAACAGGAAAAATAGAAGGAAGAAGATCAAGAGGAAGACCAAGAGAAATGATACTGGACAGTCTGACTGGATGGTGTGAGAGGAGATCACCAACTGAGCTGATGGCCTGCATGAAGGATCGCGTACTCTGGAGAAGCATAATAGCCAACGCCAGTCGGCATGGCACATGATGATGATGACAAACAGAAATATTAGAGTATTCTGTTTGAAATTATACACAACATTCCAATTACATCAATTTCTGTAGTAACACCAATAACAATTAGGACAAGGAATTCCTCCTTAATAAAATCTGCAAGTGTGTTGTGACACTATAAAAATATAAAATGTTATAATTTCAAGCACAGATTCCTGTAACTTTCCCCTTCTCATCTTCCTGGAGCATCAATTCCTGTAAAAAGAATATGTATCTAGTGTTTCATCTCTTCCTGTGTATTTTCCACACACTGTTTTCTTAATAGTTAAACTGTTGATGTCACATTAGTTACAGTATCTACTAATAAATTAATTACCACTCTTGCAAGACATGATTTAGTTATCAGTTCAATTCACCTCAGTCTTCTATCTTCCCTCTCTTGATCTGAACATAAATTGTACCAAAATGCCACTCCCCACATGGTGCCCTTAGGCAATACCTGATTTGCCTCATGTCCTGGGATAGGCCTGATAGTAAGCACTGAGAAAAAAGAAAATGCATAAACTAAATATTGATATTAGAATCTGTTGCTTCAAAGGTCTGCAGTTGGTTAGCTGCACTGAACTACTGCACTACCAGTTTTGCTTCTGTGATTCTTTTACAAATATTTTGCAAGTATTATGTTTTAATTTCACTGCTTTTTTCAATCCATTGGTTTACATATACTTACATATGCTTGTTGAAATACCTGACATGCCCAGCATGATAAACTCCTTTCATAAATCTGAGTTAAACGTAGCAAAAAAATCTAATATTATCTCAGGTTGAACTGTCTTCATTACATAAGATTCTTGTAGCAGAAGCACTTCTTTATGGATTTCTTACATCTTACATCCTTCCCGTGATATTAAACGTCACATAGAACTCACATGGTAGTTTACCAAGTTTTCCTGTTTTATACGAGCTTTTCAACCTCATCAAGGGATTTTATGCCTACAAATTTGGCCTCCCTAAACAATGTCCTCTTTAGAGTTTCACGTGGTCAACCTCTATTTCTTTGGCCAGTTGTGTTCAACTTGATAGCTTATTCTGGGATTCTCTGACTGTTTCTTCTCATCACATGACTGACATATGTCCATCTTCTTTTTCTGATCACCCATGAGACAGTTTGTTGTTTGCTCATCTGTCTTATCTCTGCGTTGCTCTTAAATTTGTTCCACTTTATACAGAGTATTTTCCTGAGGCATTTGTTTTCAAGAGTCTAATTTGTTGTTTATTTCTTTAGTTGTTTTCCAGCTTTCACATGCATAAATGAGTGTGGATATTACATCTGAATTGAATAATCTTAGCTTGGTTTTTGTGCTTATAACTTTTGAGTGCCATATGTTCTCAAGATTCTTGAAGGTCAATGCTGCTTTTGCAATTCTACCTTCCTTTCTGGTGTCACCATCCTTGTCTAAGTAGCTGCAGAGATATGCAAACAGGTTTACTTTTTCAACAGCTGTTCCTTCTACCTATATTTTTCCTTCTTGATTAATGGGAAGTTTCATTATTTTTGTTTTGTCTTTGTTAATTTCAAGTTCTATTTTGCTAGCCAGTGAAGACAGGGAATCTTTTCTTGCATCAAATTCACATTGTCACTAATAAGAGTTATATCATTTGCAAAAAATTCACATTGTCAATGATAAGAGTTATATCATATGCAAAACCAAAGATCTTCTAGTTAGATCCCATGTACCCAATCAATATCCATTTTACCCGTGCAACAATGTTTCATTATGAAATCTATGAGCAATTTCAAAAAGCAAAGGAGATCATTGTTTCACGCCTGTTCCAATCTAGAGCCATTCACTCATTTCGTTTCTGTGTTGACTGCACAAACATATCCATTGTAGAGGTCTCTAATCATGCTGACAATTTTTTTTTATGGTATTCCAGTCTTAAAATCCACCACAATGAATCTATGTATGCTTTCAAGCGCGTTTTTGGTCTATGATATTCAGAAGTAATGGTTTTGCTTTTTAATATGCCCTTTAAGTATTATTCTTAGAGTAAAGATAGCAGGATAAAAATCTTGATTTAAAAAAAATGGTTCATTTTATTCAATTATTTGAAGGAAGTCACATTATCAACCTCCGATGGACAAAACTACTTCTAATCTCTTACGCGTTCGTGGATTTGGGTCATCAATTCTGTTGTCTTCGTTGCAGGCTTTCCTCCTTTTGTTCGAAATAATGTTTTTCATTATTTTTTTCTCACTTTCGTTTTCTATGGATTGATAACTCAAAATAGGCAGAGGAAGAGCCCATTTGTTGAATAATTACAGACGACTCACGTTTCATTCCCACATTTTTGCTGTAAGAGGGCAGTGGATTGACAGATTGCTCGCAGGAGAATTTCACTGCAATGAGGACATCCCCATATCTACTCTGCTGCCCATTCAGTAAGGTGTGTGCACTTATCGTCTCTGTCGCATATTGATTATGGGTTTGTCGCTTCCGTTCATAGAGGAGCTTATTCTCCTTCATCCTGCTTTACACTCAATTCCTTCATTCTGTTGATGTCGGAGTTATTTTTTCATTCCACCTCCTACTCCCCGTAAATTTTGCCCACATCAGCCTTCAAGATATCTAACTTGCTCAGTCTCAGTACACCTTGAGTGGAGATCTTTCCAGCCAGTCGGTCGGTCTGCTCATTACCATGAACTTCTACATGCACATGGCAACTGATTCATATTAGGCCTGTGAGTTTGCGAGTATGTTGACCTACTCCCTACAAAGCGTGTCCCTATGGAAGCATGCCAACGGAGATCCTGCTTATGGAGTAGGGGAGCTTGTGTAGATCAGTGATTCTTAAGCTTAGGCCGTGACCGTAGGTGTCTCAGGTAGGGTCGTTAGCAGGGCTGGCCCTAGGAATCTTGCATCCTCATCCATTTCTCAAATTAGTACTTAATATTTTAAAACTGATTGTGTTAAATAAACTTCATCATGTTCAACCATTAGTTTTAAATAGCATTAATAACAATTTATAGATAAATGGACACAAATCATAAGAAGACTCGGCTATACACTTATTGCAAACTGAGAAACAATTTAAAAGAAATAAATGTTAAAATATATTACTTACATCGTCATAACGGTATTCATAAGTACAACGAAAAGCTTTTAAAACACAAACAATGATTTTTATGTTTTAGTTTTTAGCATCCTTGTCTCCAAGTAATTTGCATTTTGTTTAAAACAAAAATTTAGAGTTTAAAAAGAAAACTTTCTTGCTTTCAAATTAGCAAAATAAAAAAAGAGGTCAATATAGTCTGATTTTAGACTGATTTAATGTTCATTAGAAACAATAGCAAGTATTTCCAATCGAGTTGTTACCATTGTTGACCATAAATAAGTTAACTAGCAACATTAATTTCAAATAAAATGTCAGTCAATCAAGTGCCGTGCCGTGTAGCGCAAGCGATCATTTCTTTCCACAGCTCTCTGTCTTTAGACTTGATTATGAGATCCGCTGGTGACTTTCTTCCTAGCCACACTGACAGCCAGCCTAGTAAATTCTTTCTCTGTCTTCCTCTGTCTCTTCTTCCCTCAGTTTTTCCAGTCCACAATGTGTTCCAATTTTCCTCTTCTCAGAAAATGTCCTACAAATTTCGCTTGTCTGCCTCTGATCTTTGCTGTAATTTGCCTTTTAACTCCAGCCTCTCTTAAGACGTCTTCGTTGGTTTTCTTAGTTGTCCATGGTACCTTCAAAATCCTTCTTATGAACTGCATAATTAATGGCCTCCATTTCTCGTTCTACTCTCATATTCATGGACAATGCTTCACATCTATAAAACAAAATTGGCTTGATGTAACATTTAAGTGCTCGGAATTTTGTTTCCATTGATATGGATCTGTTGCACAAGATGTTTCTCATTGTCTGGAATGCTGACTTGGCCTGAGCATGTCTACACGTGAAACATAGTGTCATATAACTAAGACCAATAAAAATTACAAATCTTTGACTTTAAGAGGATGCGTTTTTCATTTTCATTTCTTTTTATTTTCAGGGCCGGTCCTAGGATTTTTGCCTCCCTTTTGCTTCTCCATGCAGGCCATTACCTCAGTTATCTCTTCTCACACCATCTCGTCATAGTTTCCAGTATCATTTCTCTTGGTCTTTCCTCTGGCTCTTCTTCCCTCTATTTTTCCTGTTGTTATAATATTTTCTATGCCCTCTCTTCTCATTGCGTATCCTATGAAAGTACATCGTCTCTCTCTTATTATTATTATTTTTTTTTTTGGACAAGATTTTGTTGTATCTCCAGCTCTTCTCATACATCCTCCATTTTTGCTGTCCAGGGAATTCGCAACATTCTTCTAATAAACCAAATTACTGCTGCTTTCAGTGACTATTGTGCAGACCTGCCTATTATCCATGATTCACTTCCATATAACAAGATAGGTTCGATATAGCATTTTTAGGACTCGTTTTCTAACATTCATTGATAAGGATGTGTTTGCATAATATATTTCTCATCTCTGAAATGCAGTCTTTTAATTCTAAATCTAAATTTTAATTCTAAGTCTAATTTTAAATAGCATTAACAATTTATAAATTAATGGAAAAAATAATAAGATAAATTATTTTTTTCATTGTCATTGTTGTCGCCATCGTCATCATTATCATCATTATCACTGTGAAGATGATGTGTAAAATTGCTAGTTGAAAATAATCGCGAAAAATTCTTACTCTTGGTTAGACTCAGATGGAGAGACTTGAAAGGATACAGATTGAAGTAATGAGACTCATTCTTGAGTGCACAAAAGACATACCGTGATGTATCTTCTTGATTTTCCAACCATGACAGACAGAGCAAGAATTTACCTGGCACTTGCATACCTCCGAGTCAGTGCCACCCATTGCACACTTAGATTATGAGTAAAAAAAAAAGGCACCAGATTAAAAAGAGGAAAATTCTGCATGAGGCAAGCAGAGGACATTGTTCAACAGGTCTGTCCACCTGACATAGAACCTGATGAGGAATAGGTTTTGATGCCAGCGCACTGCTACACTTCCTTCTCAGTGTATACCACATTGGATAGGGAATACAGACAGCAAAACCAATGGCTGTGGAGGCAGAGGTTGAGGCCTTGATTGCCAAGAACTCTTCTGAGTGTGATATGGTCATCCACACAGATGAGTCTGTTATCAGACACAGGCAAAGCGCTTTTGCTTTTACTGTGCAGGTCGGAGGGAGAACGGTGATGGAAGACAGCGGTGCTTTTGCTTTGACCACAAGTAGCTTGACTAGCAGGTCATGACAGTGACCAAGATAATGGTATGGCTGGAGACATGGACCTTCACCCAGGTATCTCAGCATCTCAATGAATATGCTCAGGAAGATTGAATCGGGCTGGGTGCGAAAACAGTAGTTAGAGTCACTGAGAAGATCACATTTGACAAAAATCTGTTTAATTTTCGTGCCAGGTCATGCGGGGGTGAGAGGTAATGAACGAGCGGACAGACTTGCTGCAATGGCTACAGTGGAGGGTGGGCAGGAAATGGACCGGGCTAATATCGTGAATGCACTCAGAGAAGCTGGTCGAATTACCGATTCAAGCAACAGTCCTGAATTTGCAAACATGAACAAGTTGCTGGAACATAACGTCAAACGTGGAGTGACCAGACAAGTGCGCTTCAGTGGAAAGCAAAGAAGACTGGTTAATCAACACAGAACCGGTATCGTTAACCACCAAACACTGGTGGGAATACTGAAGATGAGATCGGAGCACTTATGAACTAATCGTCCGATGTGCAATGAAGATGATCCATCGACTAGCTACTCGTAGCTAACGAATGGCGAAAGCTATTTGACAGAATATTGCGACTCCTTGAAGTGAAATTTGCTTTTGTAGTTTTTATAAGTTTCCACTAGACATTCCAACATTCAACTCTAGAAGTTATTTTCCTTTTTTATATTTTTGTTTCTTTTAATTTCAGCTGACATATGTCAGCGAGAGAATAGAGTTACAAATGAAGTATTAGGAGTAAAAAAAAAAAAGGGCACACAGAATGAGAGACCTTTCATATTAACAAAAGTGTTATGATGAATAAAATCACCGGATTATAAATGAACTGACCGTTGCATTTATCTTTTTCATTTATATCATTTCCTTTTTTTCTTTTAAGGTAGATTTTTAACCGGTTAGTGGCTCATCATCATCATCAGGTGCCGTGCCGACTGGCGTTGGCTATTATGCTTCTCCAGAGTATCCGATCCTTCATGCAGGCCATCAGTTCAGTTGGTGATCTCCTCTCACACCATCCCGTCAGACTGTCCAGTATCATTTCTCTTGGTCTTCCTCTTGATCTTCTTCCTTCTATTTTTCCTGTTGTTATAATATTTTCAATGCCCCCTTTCTCATTGCATGTCCTATGAAAGTACATGGTCTCTCTCTTATCTTTCTGACAAGGTTTTTTGTCTCTCCAGCTCTTCTCATACATTCTTCATTAGTTATTTTTGCTGTCCAGGGGATTTGCAACATTCTTCTAATAAACCACATTTCTGCTGCTTCCAATGATTTTTGTGCAGACTTGCCTATTGTCCATGATTCACTTCCATATAACAAGATAGGTTCAATATAGCATTTTAGGACTCGTTTTCTAACATTCATTGATAAAGATGTGTTAGCTAATATATTTCTCATTCTCTGAAATGCGGTCTTTGCTTGGCCTATTCTGTTCCTAATTTCTGTTTTGCATTTCCCATCTGAAGTTATTACTGCTCCAAGGTATTTGAATTTCTGCACCTGGTTAGTGGCTACAAGTATTATATTTTAATATCGCTGGTTTTCTTTCCATAATGATTCTGTGGACAAATTCCGTGGACTCTCGGCACAGTCTTGACATAAAGTACCGAAACCAGAGGTTTTTAGATTTGGGTGAGTAAAAATGTGCGTAATTTATTTATTTATTTTTAAAATTTCATGCAGTTTCTACTTTGCTCATATTTATTGGTAATGACAATATTTTGACGTAAATAACCGAGAACTGAGGCTAGGGCGGATAAAGTGTGTATTTTGTTGTTGGTATTGAAAGCGTTTAGACATTAGATATGCGTGTGTGTGTGTGTGTATTAGTCTAATTGTTATTCGCGCGCGCACACACGCGCGCACACACACACACACTTTATCCGCCCTTGTCTTAGTTCTCGGTTCTTTACGTCAAAATATTGTCATTACTAATAAATATGACCAAAGTAGAAACTGCACGAAATTTAAAAAATAACTTCTTAACATAGTTGTGTTAAGACTCACAGTGAGTCAAGGTCCTCCCTGAGTCCACTAGAGCCTGAGTGATTTTTGTTTCAAGAATATCGCAGCATGTGTAAGCTTGAAACTCAAGTTTTAAAATGCACAATTACTGAAGTATTAAGTGCCGTTACTTGAGCGTTAGCTAAAGTCTGTGAAATATTACTGTAAAACACTGCACAAAAAACTATATTGTCTCAAAAAATAATCTGGTCATTTTAATTCACTTTAAAAAAAAGTTAGAATAGATAGCTCCAACGACACAGACTTTGGATTGATAGTTTGGAATTTTTAAAAAATCCTGATTCTTCAATAGCTTTAACCACACCTGCACTGAAATCTTCATTTCTCGTCAATGTTTGCTACACTTAGTAACTAGATTTCATTATCATCATCATCATGATCACATCTTTGTGAATTGTTTCATTTACTCTGGATGTTCCACGTTGAAAAATAAATATTTTCACGTTGAAATTGTCATGTAAAACCGTGTCTTCACATACATAGGTGTTCCATAAGTATCTGTGCACTAACCCAGTATCGATTCCGGCATCGTAGTGGTATCTTAATGTCTGCGGTATTTAGCCATTTGGCCACAGTCACCGATTAAGCGTGCTGATTAAAAAAATATTACGTATTATAAGCTAATCAGACACGTACCTTATAACACATATTGAAAGTGATGTCCCTGTGTGTCTATGCAAGCTTGAACATGTTTAATTTTATTCGTAAACACTTCTCTTAGTTCCGCTGGTGAAATTTTTCTTATGTTTGGACGATTTCGATAAACTTCAGATCGTGTATTTTGTGCGTTAACACAGCTCGAGAGGTGAAATCAGGCCTCATCTATTAAAAAGGTAACATCAATAGTATCAGCAGTTTTAGTATGAATAAAATTTGTAAACCACTCACAGTAATGGAGTAATGTTTCATGATCCGCCGGCAGTAATTGTTAGACAGATGTTACCTTCTATGGTTAAATTTTCTCTGACAGCTTTATGCGTTGTTGCAAGCCCGATACCTTGCTGTTGTACTAACTTACACATAGAGTCAGAAATGTTCGACAACTTCTCCTTGTTAAGTTTAGATGGTCTCCCATTACGGTGTGTATCTGACACTGAGTCTTTTTCACAAAATTTCTCAGTAAGTTTATAAACTGCATGAGGTGCGGGTGTTCCTGGGAATTTTTCAACAAACTGCTCCCGCACTAAATCAGTGTATCGAAATACGTGCTCAACAAGAAAAATACTTTCCTCCAGTGAAAGAATCATAGTGATTTAAACAATTAGCCCGTCGTGCGCTTCAGCAATTGCTTCCCTGCTTAACAAATGAATACACAAAGACAGGCTAAATACAATGAATGTTACACAACAGCAGGCTTCAACATACTAACATACGCAGATATGGCTAGATAACGCAGTCATTAAGATATCACTACGATACCAGAATCGATACTAGGTTAGTGCACAGTTATTTTCCGAACGCACTGTATTAGGCATGTAATTAGCAACATTTTGCAAAGGCTACTTTATTAAGATCCAGTTGGAAACAACTTTCATATATTTGTATAAATTGCTTATAGAATCTGTCACCTTTATTGCTTGTTTACCCGAGATAGTAAAACTACGCTAGTGTGAATACAATTAATTACTTTTATACCATTTTTTAAAATCGGAATATGCAGAGCAAATGATTAAATCACGAAAGATAATTTCTCAAAACTGAGTTACAGAGAACTTTCAGATATTTCTCACCTGTTTTGTTTACGTGTTTAATCACATTCAGTGGTAATATTTTGTGCATAAATTAAGTTTTTTTAAAGCACTTTTTCATCCTTTCTCCAGTCATTTTGACGGGTTACAAACAGGGCCTGCCGTAGGAATCTTGCCTCCCGTGCAGTAACATACCGTGCCACGCCATCCAATTCTCAAATTAACAGTTAATATTTTAAAACCGATTATGTTAAGTAAGCTTCACCTTGTTCGACCAGTTATTTTAAATATTATTAATAACATGTTTATAAGTTAAATAAAAAAATCATAAGATAAAATATAAATTTATTACAAAATGTGAAGTTGTTAATGAATGCAAGTATATTACTTGCATCGTCATAATGCTCTTCACATGTAGAACGAAGAGCTTTTAAACTACAAACAATGGGTTTTATACGTTTTAGCTCATTTTGAATTTACTCTTCATGTTTTAATCCTTTTCCCAAGATAATGTTGGACTGATCTATCAGTATTCATGGTCAGCCATATGCCGCACATATAATTTCTTGACATAGAATCTACATCATCCACGTGTCACATATTTTTTTTCGACACAAGATCTACATCAGTGTTTCCCAGGCTGGTTTAGTCTGCCGCCCCTTTTTCTCCTACCACATCCTCAACCCCTCCCCCCTCCAACCCTCATGTAGTACTCGTACAATGACCTACTAAACTAGGATATGTACTACACAACTAAAAACTTCAGCTAGCAAACCAGTTTATTTAACAATATGACAATATATATTTCTAACTCACCTACTGCATTATTTTCTCAACTTTTAATGTGATGGATGAGTTGCATGTAGGGACACAAGTTTCTCAATATCAGGTTGAAAAATGCTAATAAGGAAGGTATTACTGTCCAGTCTGCTTCCTTGTTTTTCCTCAACGCCCCCTATTCCGTTTTCTTTCACCGCTCCCTGATCCTTTCAAACGCCCACATGGGGTGTTATCGCCCACTTTGGGAAACACTGATCTTCATCAACCTTGTGTCACATATAATTTACTGACATAAGATCTACATCAGCCAGTGTCACATAGATAATTTCTTGACACAGGATCTATATCAACCATGTGTCACATAGATAATTTCTTGACATATGATCTATATCAACCTTGTGTCACATAGATAATTTATTGACACAGAATCTACATCAACCATATGTCATATAGATAATTTCTTGACACAGAATCTACATCAACCATATGTCATATAGATAATTTCTTGACACAGAATCTACATCAACCATATGTCATATAGATAATTTCTTGACACAGAATCTACATCAACCATATGTCATATAGATAATTTCTTGACACAGAATCTACATCAACCATATGTCATATAGATAATTTCTTGACACAGAATCTACATCAACCATATGTCATATAGATAATTTCTTGAAACTTTGCATCAGCCTGCCTCTCACGCCTACACCTTTTTTAATCAATCAATCAAGTGCCGTGCCGTGTGCCGTAGGCGATCATTTCTCTCCACAGTTCCCTGTCTTTAGACTTGATTATGAGATCCGCCGGTGACTTTCTTCCTAGCCACACTGACAGCACATCTAATAACCTCTCTCTCTCTCTCTCTCTCTGTCTTCCTCTGTCTCTTCTTCCATCAATTTTTCCAGTTGCCACATTGTGTTCCAATTTTCCTCTTCTCAGAAAATGTCCTACAAATCTTGCTTGTCTGCCTCTGATCTTTGCTGTAATTTGCCTTTTAACTCCAGCCTCTCTTAAGAGAGGTTTTCTTAGCTGTCCATGGTACCTTCAACATCCTTCGTATGAACTACATTTCTATGACCTCCATTTCTCGCTGTACTGTCTTATTCATGGACCATGCTTCACATCCAAAACAAAATTGGCTTTATGTAATATTTAAGTACTCGGAATCTTGTTTCCGTTTATATGGATCTGTTGCACACGATATTTCTCATTTTCTGGAATGCTGACTCGACTGGAGCACGTCTGCTTTTTATTTCGTTGTGACATTTCCCATCAGCTGTTATACTCGTTCCTAAGTACTTGAATCTTTCAACTTTTTAAAAATATTTGATCTGAATCAGTTTATCTCCCTCATACATATTTTCTTGGCGCTACATGTTTCAACCTTTTTCATTTGCCTCACAAGGAACTAAACACAAACAAAAATAAAGAAACGAAATCGATGTTCACTATTTTTATTATCACATAAATCAAAGTCAGGTGTTAAATGTGCTAGGGAAATATACAACAGTGTAAACAGATTTATATTCATACAATCATTCTTTTATAAAAATACATTGCTACAAGTATTCAGTTATCGCATGGAGGTCATAGCAGAAACAAGTGAATAGTGTCAGAGAAGATAGAATTACAAATATAAATTCATAGGCGGACAGAGGAAAGACAAGACAAATTAAGACAAGTTATAAGCAAACCTTATGACCACATCACACTTTCATGTGCCGATGGTCTTGGAAATAGGAGCCTAACACCATATCTCCAATATGCCTTCATGGCATGAGAACGAGAATTTTACCTTTACCTTTTATAAGCAAACGTAAAATAAAATATAAAATTCTATTCTATTTGTTTGTGTTATGCAGCTATCTTATATGTTGCGGACAAAGTTTAGTTGCTCACTTCGAACCAAACTTCCTCCAAAAAGTTACATTTTTGCGCCGTAAATGGTCATGATAACAAATTAATGACTTATTGTCTTCTTTGAAATAGGTCACATTTGGATCATCTTGTTCTGACAGGGGATAAAATAGGTTATATATACCACGTTTCTTCTTTTTTTATTTAACTGAACATATTACTTTCAGTTGGAAACAGAACACTTCACACATTACCCAAATACTGAACTGGCAATAGTCCAGAACATTCTACGGGGTGATTTATGGGCAAATGTCTACCTCTAGTACTTGTTTCAGTAGTCTCACGAGAGTTTTATTAAGCAGGTTTGCTGATATCTACTCTAGTAACAACAAGAACCACAGCAACAAGAATAAGAACAACAATAACAATAACAGCAATAATAATAATAATAATAATTCCGTACCCTCTGTTAGCATTTTACATACAGACTACATCCCAAGTAACCTACGTACATGTAAATAGGTGAGAAAAATGGCTTAGCTTATCGTTTCTGATACTTGACTGACAAGTCTTATACATCATGTGCCAATAATGAGTTTGTGTTAAATCTGAAACATCCATTTTTTCTTTCGTTCATCACTTATGTGAAAAAGCTGGTCATATTTTCATTTTTTGTAATCTTTCTTTCAGGTTAATCTTAAGAATGTAATTATAATGTCAAATATGAAATTTTGGTGTTTTCTTCAACAAGTCTGGTCAGTCAAAAGCTTCTCTTGCGTTTCTTCAACTTCTGTGTTACTAAAGAAGAAATCTCTTGATTATTTTTGTACATTAATTCTGTAAATGTGTTCGTCACATGCGTTCATTTCCTCCAAAACTACGAGACTACTAAAAACTAGTCTACATTTAAACGCATAAACTTTAAAAAGTTATAGTCCAGACCAGTGGTTCTGAAACCTTTTTCACATCCCGGCACACTTGAGCATTGCAAATCTCTGTCACGACACATTTGTGCTCTTACTGCTGGTATCTTGTATAAAATAGTAACTTTATAGTAGTTTGCAGTTTACATTACGCTTGCTATATTCATATTCTGTTACAATAATTTTTTTGTTTATAGCAAAACATGACAAAATGGAAGAAATTTAAAATTCTATCTTACAAGCTCTTTATTTTCAATATGAAATGTGAGTTTGACTGGAGAAATAGATCTTTTTTTTTTTTACTCATGGAGAAGTACTGAACAAAATACTCGTAATTCATGCTGCATAAATATTAGACAGTCGAACGTTGTTATATAAATATAATTGTATAGGTAGGCAACTGTGAGCTGTGATTTGACTAATTTGTTCTTATTTTTATAAAAATTTGGCGACAGATTTCTGTTCCTCTTGTGCACACCAATGTGCCGTGTTTGAGAAACCCTGGTCAAGACGACCCATCAGAGCAGAAAGACTGATATGGGAATCCTGTTACCAAAATCTGAGGATGATTCACCTCTGCACGCGACGTAGTGTCTTGTGTATTTACAACTGCAGATGAAAACCAGGTATAATAACTATTTTTTAAATTCGTGAATGCCTTTCTTGAGGTAACTAGTTGAGTTAGGAAGAGGCTCCACTAAAGTGTAATGCCAAAGAAGGTCTTCTGTGCATTTGAAAGATATTTTCTGGCCAAGAGTTTGATTATCAGATGTTCCTAGTATCTTGTATTCCTTGACTTCGCCTTTTTCATTCAAGTATGCAATGACTTTCTGATCACTCTGTCTCGACCTCCGAATCAGGTAAGTCCCTGGCTCTTTCTTGGTCTGCAGTAAGAGAATAAGTTGTTCCCTGTCTGGGTTCGTGTCTGTGATAGTACACATGGACTCTAGTGATACTTTCGTCTGTGTACAGTTGACGTATTCAGAATTATCACAGGTGCTTTCACCTCCTTCACAGACATCAATGTATGGAGGAGGATGAAGTGAATCAGACTGCAGATTTCCGGCTGAACTAGAAGAAGGCAGAGACGGCTGGGGATCTGTGGGATGTCTTTTTTTAGGTTCTCGAGGAGCTTTCGGTGATGGAGTAACAACAAGCACCTCGTCATAAGTATCTTCAGTCTGGTGTGCTGTATCGTTTTTCTTTTTCTGAAACTCTATTTTACTTGATAAAGATTTTCTGAAAGAAGATGCATCAACTGAACCAATTGAATTATCGTCGTCGTCATCATAATCATCATCATGTTCTGTGTCCCTTTGTGTGACAATTCCCGCAATATACTCGTAGACCCGTGTCTCTAAAGAGGCATAATCATCGTCATCATTTATCAATGATTTCATTTTGCTTTTTTCTGCAGGATCTGGTTTTGGGATATTGTTAGCGGCATAAAGCTGGTTTTTTATTGCCTTCATCCACTCTTTCCTCTCTTCGTCAGTGGTGCACGCAAATGTTTTAATTTCAATGGACTCTATGTTTGACGCAGGCACAAGAGAGAAACACCAACTTTGACCTTTGAATTCGCATCTAACAACCTGATTATATCCGATTAAGCAAAACTTGGAATTGGGTGTTCGGGAAGTCTCATTTGTGTAAATGTACATTGAGTCGTATGTAAGAACCACAAAGCGAGTTGGCCATTTTCCTATGTTCAGTTTTTTGCCTTTTTTCCGAATTAATCCGTTCTTAAATACAGTTTCCTTAAGCTTGATGAGATCTTGCGCTGCCAATGTTGACTTCTCTTTGCGGTAAAAGTTGGGCGGTGTTGAAGTCATGGTGACATGAGAATTAAATTATGCCGAACTGTAAAACATAAAAAAATGGCAATTAGAGAATGTACGAAATTTTGTATAATTATAAGAAGAAAGAAATGAAGCAGAGATGTCCACGTTAAGGCCAAAGCTGGCGATCAATAACCAGACTAAGTCTTTGCCTGACAATAACGTGTGTTACAAGGTATAGATGTATGTGGTGAAGAACCTAAGCATTGCTACTCAGGAGAGGGGATCACCACATCCTCTTTTGTGCGCCCCAAAAATGAGGACAGCTGTGCTAGCTAGCACACATCATCATCACCTCCAGGTAGATATTAAAACACCCAGACTCAGTAATGTGTCACAGAGTCGTATTTTCTGTAAAAGGAATTATGTCCCCTGTCGGGTAACGCTGGCGATCATCCTACTCAATCACATGTTGTCTTTGGCGTTTCCGATCAGTTCAGATGCTTTTCTTTTTTTCCATGTCACTTAGTCAGTGTTCTTTTCCTTTTTCCCTTGAATCTTCCAGCCGTTACTAGGTTCTCCAACTTCTGTCTTCTCGTGACATATCCAAGACATTTGACGGACTTTCTCCTATAGTTTTAACTAGTTTTCGTTATTCTAAAACTTCTTGGACATCTCTTCGTTTTTTTTCACCTGTTCGTCAGGGCATTTGTTGCATCTTTCTCCAAAACCACATCTCTGTTGCTTTCAGTTTCTTGGTCATTTTTTTTGGTTGTTGTTTTTGTTGACAACTATACAGGAGAGAGAATAAAAGTAAGCATATATTTTGTTTATGAAGAGGGCCAAAATCCCTATGTTATTTTAATTCAAAATACATTTCACTATTCATTTTCTTTTCTAGTCATAATGAGCATAAAAATATGAAGCGTCCAACTTTTCCATATGTGCGCGTAATTATCCGGGGCGATTTTCGAAATGTGTACCTGGTGAGGAAAAGGGGCAAGTGAGAATGAGCTAAATAAGAATCTGAGAATGAGCTAAATAATAATTGTTTCCTGATAATGAAGTAAAATAAAGACAGTTCTCTACGGCTTTCGGACAAGTTCCAAACACACACGCACACAAACACATACACACACAGAGTAGCAAATGCAAGCATAAACGTCATCAAATTTGCAGGTGATAGAAATGGAGATCCAGTAAGAAAACATGTCTCTGTGGGACGAAAAGCTCCCCATTGTGACATAGCAGTTCAGTTTCAGAATCTTTTTCATTAAGTCGAAATTTTCATAATACGAGACCAGTCTCCAGATGCTTCACCACTTACTGAACTACATAATATACATAATACAGAGTTGTGGATTTTATGCCAGTGAACATGACTGTATTAAGTCAGTGACATTTCGAGGCAGCTGACATACTTATATACGTTGTACTCAACAGCTAATACGTAATACAGTTTTTTGTTGTTCTGCTACAAATAATCCGTGGGGGGGGGGGGGGGCAGTCATTTGGACTTATTTGTTTTCTTCTTATTCTCTGTTTCGCTTGAGACGAAGACGAAAAATTGACATCATTTATATTGTTTTTCTCATATTGTAAAAGTCCCTTTCCTCTCCCCGAAAACCTTGTCCTAGAACTGAATGTAACCTAACAGGCGCCCGGTTCTCCCGCGATAAAAAAAAAAAATTAGCAGGCAGTTTACTTTGTTAGTAGCATGGCTACCTGAATCACAAGTGGAATGTATGTTATCTTCTCTTGGAAGTAAGACCTTAGTCTGTCTCTAACCGCATTGAGTCCCATAATTATCGTCTGTTCACTTTTCGTGAGTTATGGCTATCTGTAAGGAAAAATGCTTCAGAATACCTGCACTAGCAGTCTTCCATACATGAGAAATCTGGGGTGGATCTGACGACCTGCATTACCAGTCCTCCATACATGACAAGTCAGGGGCAGATCTGTACACCCGAGGCCGACCTGGATCTCTTTTTTTTTATGTATAAAATCGGAAAAAAGTAGGAGCAGCTTTATTACTTAACGATTACAAAGTTGTGACGTTTCGGCGTGAGCCTTAATCATACAAAAACATACAGGACGAAGAAATAGGGAGAGGAGGTAAAGTATAGATTTACATGAATACTGTTTTAAAAAAAATTTTTTTTTAAAGGAGTACTTAGCTGTAAATTGCAAGGTGTGGCTTGTCCGGCGGTGTGTGTCAGGAATGGATCTGGTAGGACGTGGAAATTGTTTAAATAGAGACCTGTGACATGTGGTCGGTGGGTTGTAACTGGGGGTGGTGGATGGGGAACCGGGGAGGGGAGAGAGAGTGACGCACTACTGGCCTAGCTAGGAGAAATTTGAACAGGTGATTGGGGAAGAGGTGTTGCAGAGAAAATAGCAGGGTTGCAGAGTGATGCTGTGAGGAAGTTTTAAAAGTAAGAAGGGGTGGATTTAGTGGAGAGATACTATAATGATTGAAGAAGATGATGTTACGTGTAACTAAACAGCGAGTTTAACCCATGTGGTTCCAGCGTCCCATAATTTTGAATGCAGCGGTTCTCAAGTGCCAGGCGGCTTGTGTCATCTGCGTGACATTGTTTAATGGCTGTTACCAGAAAATCAGATTTGCCTCTGTGGTTGGGGCCATTGAAATGATTTGGGACTGGTTTCGAAGCATGCTGGGCGATGTCATACAGTGTTTTTGCATGCGGTCCCCTAATCTGAGGCCAGTCTCACCGATATATGTTATCCTGCATCTTTTGCACACGATGACATATATCACATTTCGGGACTCGCATGTGAATCTCTCATGAAGAGTGAGGATAGTTTTGGGAAAGGTGATTGTTTTCGTTTCCCAAACTACAGGGCAGGTAACGCAGCGGGGGCGGTTACATTTTCTGGTGCCAACATATGTAAGGCTCTGCTTCAAGTGGCTGTGGACGAGGATGTCCTTAAGGTTTGGCTCATGTTTGTATGCCAATAGGGGTGCTTCAGAGAAAATGTCACGAGTGTCGGAGTCGAGTTGGATTATCGGCAGATGACGATAATGGATTTTCTTAACCATCTGACCGTGCGGGTGGAAAGGCAGTACTAACTTAACTCTGTCAGATGGAGTAACAGGCTTTTTCCTGAATACTTCTTTGCGGCTCACTAGTTGGATACGGTTGAAGGCTTTTTTAAATATCCCTTTCTTTTCTACAGACAGAATTATCTCTCTCTGAACCTTAAGTGCCCAGGGCACATGGGGCTTCCGCAAGGGTTTTCCACAAATGCCTGTCCTTCGCCTTTTTTTCTGCTCTTGCCCAGGTGAGCCCTCTATTGCTCAACATCCTTTCTGTTGTTCTTCTCCATGTCTCTTTTGGTCTACCCTTACTTCTGTTCCCCTGTGGTGTCCATCTTAGTGCTATTTTTGGTAGTGAGTTGTCAGTCATTAGGAGCACATGTCCCAACCATCGCCAGCGTCTTTTCTCAATACTTGTTGTCAGTGGCTTCATCTGCATTTCTGCCAATAAGATGTTATTTCTTACGGTGTTTGGCCAGAATATTTTCCTAATTCTTCGTAAACATTTAGTCTGGAAAGAATTCAACTTGTTTTCTATGGTTTTGGTGATTTTCCAGCATTCACTTCCATAGAGTAGTACACTTAGAACATTACTCTTCAATATCCTGATTTTCATATTTATGCTTAGTTTTTTTATTTCCATATATTCTGCAGCATTGCAAAAGCCTGGTTTGCTCTAGTAAGTCTGCTGTTGATGTCCTCTGTGCTGTCTCCATTTTCTACTACTCTGCTGCCAAGGTATACAAATTCCTTGACCTCCTCCACTAACTTGCTATCTACTCTGAGTACATTTCTGTTGTTCACATTTTGCTTCATTAACTTTGTCTTTCATACGTTGATCTTTAGTCCTATGTTGTTTGCATTCTGAGTTAGCTTGTTTATTTTCTCTTGCATATCTTTGTGACTGCTTGATAATAGACAAATGTCCGCAAAGTCAAGGTCCTCCAGCACTGTATCAAGGGTCCATTGTAATCCTCTGCGTTTGTCTGATGTTGCCTCCTTCATTAACCAGTGTACTGCCAAGATAAATAATGTTGGTGATAGTACACATCCCTGTTTGTACCCTAAAGCTGCTGGAGGTATGTTCTCCACAGATCACTTTGCACTGAAAACCCTCATATAAGGCTGTGATTACATTTACTATCTTGTGGGGGAGGCCATGCCATCTTAGGATTTTCCACAGTGCATCTCTGTTGACACTGTCAAAGGCTTTCTCAAAATCTATGAATAATGCATATGTTGTGCTATGCCACTCATTTGCCTGTTCTAATATTTGTCTAAGTACAAATATGTGGTCTATGCATGATCTTCCTTTCTTAAATCCTGCCTGCTCTTTCCGAAGTTTTTCCTCAAGTATTGGTACAATTCTGTTGATGATTATTCTGCAAAATACTTTACTGGTGAGTGGCAGTAGGGTAATACCTCTCCAGTTCCCGCATTCTCTGAGGTCACCCTTCTTTGGTAGTTTTACTATAAGCCCAATTTTCCACTCCTCTGGAGCTTTTTCTAGATCCCAAATTTGTTGTAATATCCGGCAAAGTTGTTTTGGTGTTTCTGTTTCTTCTGCTTTCAACATCTCAGCAGTCACTTCGTCTTCACCTGGTGCCCTGTCTGATTTTAGCTTCTTTATCGCCTCCTTTACTTCACTTATTGTTATTGGTCCTGTATTGATGTTTAGTTCCATTTTTGCTTCAGGTATGTCTATTGTTTGTGCTGCTTGTGTTCTATTTAGTAGGGTGTTAAAGTGTTCCCTCCATCTTTCAATTTTTTCTCTTTCTCCACTGACCAGTTGTCCATTTTGTGTCCTTACTGCACTTTCACATCTTGTGTTGAAACAGACAGAATTATAGAAGCTACTTTCCATCTTTGGGCAGAGTGTGGAAGTGGAACAGCGGTAGCAACTGACCATTTTTTAGAAACAAACGAGCAACACGAACGATCCCTACAAGAAGATAATTAAACGACATAAACAACCACGACTAAGGACAAAATGACAATATGAGTGGCCGCAAGGAAGAAAAACAGGAAATATATGGGCCGTGACAAGAAACAACTGGTGACATGTGACCAAGACAAGAAACAACTGGTGACATGTGACCAAGACAAGAAACAACTGGTGACATATGTGGCCAAGACAAGAAACAACTAGTGACATATGTGATCAAGACAAGAAACAACTAGTGACATATGTGATCAAGAAGAGGAACAGACGGGCAGCACATAAAATTGCTACGGGAAACACTGAGACAAAATGAAGACACACAAAAAATGAATTTACCTTCTTGCTTTACCGCGAGTAAAAAAAAAAATCGTACCACCCTGGTACACGTCTCCGGGCTTTCATTTATTGTGTACACAGTAAACACGCATTGCCACCGTGATAAATATTACACGTATTATGCATATCCGGTATATGCGCCTGCTATGTTATAAGAAAAAACTGACATCGTTTTAGCACACAAGTCTATGTAAAGCGGCTTCTTATATACTCGACAGTGTATAGACGGAGGCGTGTGGTGAAGTTTCACGAAAACAGGTAGAGGAAGGAAGGAAGGAAACAAACAAATATGACGCTACCAACAAACGGAAATAATTATGCACTAAACATGGACGCATTTAGGTGGGTAAATGGTACAAGATAACTGTGGCAGCAACTGCTGCAAAACTGGTACTATGAGAGTAGAGTTGACGGGGGCCGTCTCAGAAGTATATGATGCAGTTAAAAAAAACAGGTAGAGAAAGGGGGACCGTCTACCTACCTAAATGTGACCTTGTTTAGTGAATATGTTTATTTCCTTTTATTGGTAGTATCATATTTATTTGTCCTTTGTTTTCATTACTGCTGGCACTCCTTGCTAATTTTTCTTCAATCCTTTCTTCCTCTATCTGCCTGTTTCGTAAAACTGAACCACAAGCTGTGTCTGACTCTACTACCCTAGTACCAGGTTTACAGCAGTAACTGTCACAACTATTCAGACATAGTGACGTTGTAATGAAAGCATTGAACCACATTTGGAAAAAAAAACCCATGTCTTCTTAACTCGGATTTAAAGTTGTTAATTTCGTTTTCGTATTGACTGTGCCGTTGTACAGACAAATAATGTGTCACAGTGTAACTGTGTTAACAAATCATTTGATGTTTATGTTACTGTATTTGCTAACTGTGTTTGCATTGACAAATAATTTGCTGATTTTGTGGTTGTACTGACAAATAATTTGCTGATTGTGTGATTGTACTAACAAATAATTTGCTGATTGTGTGATTGTATTGACAGTTATGGTGATTCAGTCAGTAATTTCCATGTCCCTTGTGAAACTTTGCCTCCCTAACAGCTTTCCTGTAGGCTTCTCGGTTGTAAGCAAGATGCTCTGCTGCTGATGCGTCCATCTGCAGATTATCAACGATGTCTTGCAGCCATCTTTTCCTTGGTCTTCCTCTCTTTCTTTTTCTCATTATGTACCCTTCCAAGAACGTCTTATCTAAATTCTTATGACGTGTGTCCAACATATTTAAGTTTTCTCTGTTTAATCCTTTTTACTAGCCAGCCTTCTTCAATATTAAGTTCTTGTAGTATAGATATATTTTTTCTCTTTGTTGTGCCCATGATATTTGAAGAATTCTTCTGCAGCATTTACATTCAAAAGCATTTATGTGTTTCTCAGCTGTTTTTGTTAAGTGTCCAGGTCTCACAGGTACATGTTGCGATGGAAAAGATGCATGCCCTTAAAAATTTTATTTTTGTAGTTCTGTCTGTTCCTCTCACAGCTTCTTTAATGGTTTTACTTTTTGAAGAGCGATAGATGTCCTTTTAATTTTACCTGATTGTATCTCAGTTATTAGTTAGTAATGATCCAAGATATTCAAAACTCTCCACCTCTTCCAATTGTCCCTCAGCGATATATATTTCAGCTGCTTTGTTTGTTTTGTCAGTTGTCACCAATTTGGTTTTCTTCGCATTAAAATAGATGTTTTACTCTTTACTATTCTTACCGACTGACATAATTTTTCCTTTCCTTTTTTGTCTTGTGGACAGTAATATGGTGATTATGCCATTCAAATAACAAGGCTCGCGAAAATTATTATATCACATTTGGATTGCTTCATATCTTGGGGGTAAAGATGAGTATGTTACACAACACGATTATCAGCTGGTCAGGGTCCTATCCCGCTTCTCTTTTGGTGATCCTAGTAACCAATACGTGTGTTGGAGGGCGCAGTGGCATCGAAGTAGTGGAGTATGGCGAGAAGTTTGTTTCTTGGTTTTGCTCTGATCTTTCAGGGAAGCTACTGTAATTCACCCCTACCCCCCCCCCCCCCGACCAAGCCTATACCTCGCATCATCACGACAGTTCAAACTTCCTGAGAGATGAAACAATAAGTTTTGTTGTGCTGAGTGACAACCATTCATTTTTTCGGTCTGTGACAAGTAGCTGTCTGCTAGTTCCGATATTTCTAACGAGCCACCGCCCAGTGCTAGCGGTTATATCCCCTGCTAAAGCCTAGACTACATTTCATGAAGAAAGAGCAGATAAACGTCTCCTTTTGGTCACGTATCAGAATTGGCTTTCCTTGGTCACAAACTCAACAGATCTGATTAACAAAAATTCCTCAACAACGACAACAACACTATTTGTGCTTCTCATAGACTCGATTGTCAAAGGTAAACATTGTTCACTAGGTTGCTGTTGCTGTCTTGAGATTCAGAAATCATCAAAATATAGAGAAATGGTACTCTAAGCACTGTGAAATAAAATAACTTATCTCAACAATAGTTTATTTACCTCTGAGAAGACAAGAGTCAACACGTACCAATGTTGTTAGAAGCCACAAAGAAAAGATTTCAGATATCCAAGTAAACCATGTTTATGGCAAGGACAATAAGCAAACGATTCTGAACCACAGAGTAGACTAACTGATATTCAGGAGCCTACAGTATTACCTCAGTTTTTATATATTCCGTCGAATTTATTTCCTGGTACACTTTCTCAAGCTCGACTGGTACGAAGTCCCCTTGTCTTCACGCCCGCCAAACCAGTTACATATCGTCACTGAGCCATTTGTCACGCTCATGACAAGCTCTACGTATATTCTACATCCGTATACCTGCACACCTACTTTATTTTTACAGTTATTTAGGCTCTATGACCATGAAGGTCTGGTTTTGAATGTGACATACAAGAAGTTATGGTGTGTACTTTCTTTTTATGACTACACTGGGTCTTTGCGAAACTTGATAATAAATGTGTTACACGAAAACGCTGACTACTGTACGTGTGTAAACTTGAAAGTGGTATCTGATCTCTACTACACTCAGAAATAAAAACTTAGTACATAAATGTCATATACTGACAGAGGCAGTGGGAGCAAACATTTGTCCTAACGTACTGGGTGGTTTCTGAAGCCAGTTCACAATAACCGGCCAGCACTCTCTTCTACCTCTTTGTGAATCATCCAGTAACATGCTGTATAACATATTCGGTCTGGGTGGTGGGACGTGGCCCCAGGGGCCATGGAGTCTATTGAGGAATTCGTTACTACATAAATCATTATAACTCACTCTGTAATACTGTAGCACACTCTATAATATTGTAGCACGCTTTGTAATATTGTAGGGACAATTACTCTGTTACATTGTGGCCCACTCGTCTACATTGGGGCACTCTGTAATATTGATACACACTCTGCAACAGTGTAACACACTCCGTAATATTGTAACCCACTAGAAACATTCTAACCTCCTGTAATATTGCAACCTACACTGGAATATTGTAACTGCCTATGCAATATTGTAACTCACGCTGTAACATTATAACCCACTCTGTAGTAATACATCCTGTAACACTATAATCCACTCTGTAACATTAAAACCCACTCGTTAACATTATAAACCACTATGTAACACTATAACCTACTCTGTAATATTATAACTCATCAGACAATTTTAATATATTGTGATTCATTGTGTGATTAGTTTACAAACGTTTGCTGCTCTACATATATTATGAACTGACTACAAGACAAGAGAAGAATATAAACAAGCACTTCATTTTGGTGACTACAAAGTGTATGCATGTAGGTCGTGTATGTGCATTTCTGTGGGTCATTGAGAAGTCATTACAACATTATTCTTTACGTTGTGGTATATTTTGCAATTTTTTTATTTTTGTGCTAATTTTCATTATATAGAATGAAAATTAGCACAAAAAATAAATAAACAAAATTACAAAATATGAATCACATCTTAAAACAGGTTATAGCTGTTTCCTGTATGCAGGAAACTCTTTACTGTAGAGAGCGGAACAACAACACAATTCCCTTCAGATCATCATTGCCCCCTCTCCCCTCAGACAAAAGTGTTTCGGCCCTATTAACTCCTGACACTCTAGGGAGGTCATGACTCCCAGAGGTCTTGTGAGTTGTTGCTTTTTTCCGTCCCGGAATTGAACCCGTGATCTTCCAATTGGCACTGCTCTTTGAAGTGCATCTTAGCGATTTAGCTACGGAGGACCGGTATTGGTTATGATAAACGAAATTATTTATGTTCTCAATGCTTGTTTCGCATGCTCCACAGCCAGCATGAGGCATTTTCTGTTGTTTTTGAAAGGCTTTTCAATGCCTTTGCTCGTGCTTGTCCCTTTAAGCCCAGTTCCTTACTTATGGTGATGTTGGTACGAATCCTCTCGAACCCACTTCTATTTCTTTTACTTCTGCCCCAGTTGCTTGGCCAGATCATTGTACTTCTCACATTTGAATAAATGCTTTCTCTCTCTCTCTCTCTGAACCTTAAGTGCCCAGGGCACATGGGGCTTCCGCAAGGGTTTTCCACAAATGCCTGTCCTTCGCCTTTTTAAAATGCTGCTCCTCTATTATTATTTTGTATGGAACCACAAGCTCGATCATTGTTAGTTCGTTTTGCTATGGAGTACACCACAATGTCCGGTCGCATTCTGTGATCTTGATGGCAGTCGGGCATTCTCTTCTTCCTGGTAGATCCGCTGTCACATCCCAGTCGTTTCCACCATCTAGCAGTGAATTTAAGGGAATGTCCCTGATTTCAATATTCGATGTCGTACTAGCGCCTACTTAGGTGGGATATCAACCCTTTTGCTGTTGTTTACTTTGTCTTTTACCCTGTCTACAGTGGGTACTAGTTCCTGCAGCAATCTGTTGTGCCACTAGGTGTAGCGTCTTTGGGCTAATGATACTCTGCATGCTGACAGCACGTGATCCAATGTTTGCTTTTCGTTGCAGAGAGAGCACTTTGTAACTTTTGGTGCACCCCATTTGTGTAGGTTAGAGTCTGTAGGCAGCAGGTCATAAGTAGGTCTGAATCTCATTGGTTATTTATCTTTCTTTCGACTGCCTCTACTGCTCTGGAACTTACTTCGTAAATGAGTAGTGACAACATCAATTTTGGAATCAGTATGAACTGGAGGCACATTATTTTGAACTTCCCCAGTAGCCTGCTTTTGTCTATGATGTTCAATCAATTCTGTGCCATTTCTATGACCTGCTTCACTGCGTGTGAGTCTTTCATGGATGCATCGTATACTTTGCCAAGGCCCTTCGCTGGCTCTTCTCCTACAGTTGGGATTATTTGATTTGCCACTGTGTACGATCTTTCTATCACTTTCCCCTTTATAAATGACAGGCTTCTTAATTTCTTTGATTTGAAACTCATGCGGCACCATATGATAAGGCTATCCAAACGCACTAACGTCCTTTGTGTCTGTGCGTCACTGGTTGTTGTTACTGTTGTGTTGTCCATGAACGCTTTTAGTTGTGGCATCTGGCATCCAATTCTGAGCCTTGGCCCTTCTGCTACTCCTTATGCTGTTTTCATGATTACTTGCATAGCTAGTACGAACTGTATGGGAGATATTGTACAGCCCATTGCAATTCCTGCCTGGAGCTCGATCCATCTTGTAATATATCCTGATGTTCTCTCACAAGGAACCCTGTGAAGTACATTTTCAGCATCTTCGTGATTTTCTTTGGCACATGATACATGTCTCGTGCTAGCCGTATCATCTGGTGCAGTACTGAGCCATACGCCAGGTCTTGCTTTCCAAGAATACCCAAATCATTGAAGAATGCTCAAGACATCCTAGTGAAGCTGGAATTCCACCCTTCTGCACGGATGTATCAAAGTACCCATTATCTAGAAGGTATGTTGTTAGTCTCTTTGCCATCACGGAGAAGAACATCTTTACTTCTGTAGGGAACAGATAAGCTCATAGTCACCTGGGTTGGTTGGCAGCAGTAAGAGTGGGAATAATGGGTCAGTTTTCATAGGTGCGCAACTCTGAGAAAAAACACACTTACTGGCCCAGTATATAAAAATAACATTATAGAATTTGAATCGGTCGGGAATTGTACGCTGAGCGGATCGGAGGATGTCATGTTATCGTTCGAACACGTATTAGAGTGTATTTCGTCTATGGATAAACATGTAAGTGTAGGATTAATATTGGGGCTTATATTTCTATCATGTAGACGCGTGCAAGACTGTGCTGTAGACCCCTCCGTCCATCCCGACCCATTTAGGTATGATTAGGATATAGGATAACCGAAGAGTACATGAATAATTATAATTCTAGTGTAACATATTTGTCTATGTAAGTTTTAGAGGTTTTTGGTCATGCAATGATGTCTCATGTGTGCACATAAATACGTATTTCTGAAATTTATGATTATGTATGTTGCAACAATTATTGCCAGTTAGTTCCTTATAATATACAGATACTCAATCATTAATGATGAAGATTAGAGATTTTATATGATTATGTACAAGGGATAAAAATTGATTCTTTAGAAGTTCCACTGTCGATCACTTGTGCTTATACGACCTCCCTGTAATTGCGAGTTGTTGTTCTTTGCAGCCGATGCTGTAGAAATGTTGAGGCACAGCATCATACCGGCGTGGGAGCGGGTTATGGTAGCTACTTTTTCAGTCCCGGAGTACAGTTAAAAAAGCAGAGGGTGTGCAATGCTTCTTTAGCAGACTCCACCATCATGGGGACTATGGCGATCCCTGCCCTGTTAGCCAGGCTATGCCTGTTACTGGGGGTACCACGGAGAGGTCGGGCAGGGTCTTGGTCAGCTATGGGTCACTAACCCTGACGCTAGCATATCAGCTATGGACCGATGATTGCTTCATCGGGCGTCTTCATCCCCCCCCCCCCGTACTGTCGATCAACATAATCTAGGAATCTGAATATTTAAGGAAATCATTTTAATGATTATGTTGTTAACGATATAGCTGATGAATAACAGTATAAATTGATGATCCTTTATTTATTATGATAACTGTGTAAAATGACGATTAACAAAAATGTAAGTTTATGATTATTCGAAGAAGAATTGTTTAATTGTGTTTTCTTTTCATGTGTGTAAGATGTCGATGTGTAATTGTATAATCACCTTCTAACCATACCATAGCAAATCAGAACAACATAAGCAACAGTATAATTAACAGATTATTATTACCTCCATTAAAAAATATGTTTTTCCATACACCCACATTCAGAAGTGAGATGGGTCTGAACTGGTTGATCTCAGTGGAATTCTGCTCCTTTGGGATGTATATTCCGTTAGCCTTTTTTTTCTATTCTTAACTTATGAATCCCTTGGTCCATGCTGCTCGTGGGAGTTTATGGAGCTTCTTTAGTACTTCGAGGGATCTTTTGTATAGTACGTAAGGGACACCATTTGGGCCAGGTGCTGATTTAGTTTTTCCTACCATGTTCTCTACATTTACATTTGCTGACTGGTGCACAGGGCCATACTAGACCTTTCTCATCTGCTCGAGAGGTGTATGCTGATATCAGAGTATGTCTTGCTCAGATGTTCCTCTCGCACCTCCTTACCTACTTTCAGCGTACCTGATTTTGGCTGTTCAAATAACTGCTTGACAAACCCGACTGGATCTCTGTAGAACTTCTCTCTTGCGTATTAGGTTTCCCTCTTCTTTTTACATAGTCTTTCAGCTCTGCAAAGGGCATTGTTCTGGGATTTTAGATGCTGCCAAACCTGTCTTAATCTTTCCTTTTCTGATTCATGTGCCTTCTTAACATTTTCCGGGCATGGTTCTTCTACTGTCTTATTGCTTCTATTTTCCTGTCTTCTGGACCTTCTTGGTGTTACCTTTTCTCTTTTTATCGGTTTGGTTCCAAACTCTTTGTGGCAGTGAAGATATATGATGTTACCGAATGCTTCCAGTTTTTGCTCAAGGTTTTTCCCTCTCAGTTGTTTCTTTGCATAATCCTGTGTCCTGCTTTTCCCACATGCTTTTGGCACTTGCTGGTGGGAAGTCAGTCTTGTCTCTGGTCTCGATGGAGGGCTGCATTGCCTCCCTGCTGCCTAACTCAACCTGAATATTCTCTGTGCTGTGAACTGTACCTAATGTTTGAACTCACCCCAAAACGACCGACATATGCCAATCCTCCTTGTCCCCAAAATGCGGCCGTAAATCTGTAATTTTTTAAAACTATTTTTCTCTAATGTGCTGCCAATGTAGAAATTAAAACTACTTAAAATATATGACTATTGAAATAGAAATTAATTTCAAAATATCTCTGAGTAAACAAATCACATTTTATCTAGATAAAGTCTACTGTTGTCGAAAAATTGGAGAACTTATTTTACCAAGTTCGACATGAAGATAAGAGCTAACCTGGTATTAGGTGTACCCTGGCCTGGGATAAAGTGACAGGTGTAGATAGGCGAGACAAGGTGTGTTAAGTGACGTGTTGGTAGGTTCAGTACTGGTACACACACTTACATATTTATATATGTGCGCACGTGGGTTTATATGTATATTTATATGTGTGTGTTGTTAAGCATGAGTGTTTCTAGAATGTTCACAAAGGGCGCGTAAACTTATGGATTTCCTTGTAACTTTCTGTAACTGTTCTTGCTGTACTCCAAAATATGCAGAAATTAGCTATTTTCTGGAACCAGAAGAACTGAAACGTTAGTCGGAAACAAATTCATGTTTCATTTCTTTTCCCAACATATTTTGACAGATTACAACGACGACAACAACAATTAATAATAATAATAATAATACGAGCACTCTAACATGCGGTATGAAAACGAAATGGTAACATGTCTCTTTTCATTTCGTCAGTCTAGAACTTTCACACTTATTGAGACACTCTTTCTGAGAACTGAATACAAAATTTCCCAGCTACCAGGACGTGAAAGGCACAAAGAAAAAAAAATGTAAGGCGACACTGCATATATTGACTTTACTTTTGTGTATGGTAAGAATGTTTTGACACCGATTCAAACTTCCCACTGCTGGGTCAGCTTTTTATTTCGTAAGATTTATTTATGTATGCAAGCATGTCTGGCGTATCCTGCTACTAGACTTAGTGAACAGAACGGGCTGGAAGGGGGGGGGGGGGGATAGTTTTGCACTATAGTTTTTTTTTTTTATAGAATTCCTCTCGGAGGCTCTTCCTGCTACAAGTGAAGTTGATCTAAAATCACATGATATAGACACATGAGAAACGATTTATGTTTGGTTATAAAGTTCATGAATGGAACAAAATAATGAGGAAAGTGAAAGTTTGTGGACAGGCTTAATTTATATAACCCAGTTACTACACAGTAGACATACGGGGGTATGGGGAATAGAACGCAAATTAACCTGAAATGAAAAACATAAACAATTATCATAAATTATGTATACAGGAAATTTCACTCAAGAGTGATATATATATATATATATATATATATATATATCACGTCAGTGATAAGCTTCTTCCATAACCTAAAGTAGCTTGCGTATTTCAATGTTATTATTATAACTGATGCTTGTACATGATATAAGAATAAGCCAAAATGTGAAAAATCAGAGCTGAATGTACAATAGTTTGAAGAAAACAAACCAATAACGGATTTCGAAAAGGTCCAAGGAAATTCAGAAAATGTCCAGTTTATCCCACGTATTCAAGTAGATCCAGTAATGTCGATGAAGGCAACTGATCGCGAGCTGCCGCTATTTCGCTTTATGAAATATGACGCATTGCTGTGGTTCGGTGAGTTTCAAAAGGTAAGGAAGGGCAGCCAAAAAAAAAAAAAAAACCCCGACTAAAATGTAAAATGTTTTCATTATTTGGTGTCTGGGATGGGGTGAAATGAGGGGGGGGGGGCGCAGAAACTGTTTACTGTCTTTCATTGCTCGAGCATATATATATAGATATGTGGTTTTCACACGATATTCTGTTTTCCCTTTGTGCACTGACATAAATATATACAATGCGTCTCGTTCTGCATGCAGATATTGTCTGTGATCAGGGGAGATTTCCCAAACACAAATGTGTCAGGTATTCATTTTATTAATTATGGTGACTGGAGCTCGCCGACAGAAGACAATTCAATATCTATTATACTACTCTGACTTTGCTGTAGCGATAAATCACGAAATAGGAAAAAATTTAAATATATTTGGTTTATCAGGAAGTACTTAAACAGCGATGCGTTATCGAACTTAAAGTAGAAAAATGTCTTTCACAGTGGCGGTAACTCATCAAAAATAACAGGAGAAGAAATGAAAATGTGATTTTTACTTGAATTAATTACTTTATTATATTGTATTATTTATAATTTATAATACATATTAGTTTATCTTCCCCAAGGAACAACATTAGCAATCCTTGGTTATTCTTCAATAAAAAAATCGACATTTTACCACACAGTCCCGTGATGTGCGAGTTTTACCATACAAAGTCCCGTGATATGTGCTTCACTACAACCACTACTTCAGCTTAAACTTATGCCTCGGAAATGAACGAGAAACAATCTGTACAAGCATTGACACCAATTTTCCCTGCTCTTATCTATAAGGCAGTAAAGCTTATCGTCCAATGAAGAAACCTGGAAAATTATTTTCTTAGATTCGTCCAGGTATGACTAATACAGGTATGCAATATACCATCATTTATTTTAAATTAGACACGCTTGTGATACTGTCCTTCTATCAAACAGGTCAGAAGAACAGCAACAGTAATTCTCTCAACCAAAAGACACAGCGAAACTCAGAACCTCTTTTTAAACACCAGTAGAACCAAAGTAATGATAACTAACAAAATGAGAAGGAAACACAGAATTACACTGGACCATCAAGAACTTGAAAACAGTAAATAAATTCTAAGTTCAATCATCACCACCAAAGGCGACTGCACGATGGAAATGAAAAGAATTGCAGTTATATCAGTGTAAGGGACATAACTTTGTTTTTACAGAGTGGGCATTTATTATGATTTTCTTTTTGAACTTTTCCGTGGTCGGTCGAGATACCTCTAGAATGTCACGTGGTCTGAGAAACCCACGACAGAGAACTGTTGGAGAGACTGTGTGGGTGGTCTTTCTACGCTTCGATGATGTCTCTGTCATAGTCTGCAGGATGAAAATACTAAGAGTAATTTTAATCTGGAACTTACCAAACAGTTCGCTGAATTCAGTGAGGTAAAGGAGACAGATATAGATGACTTACGGCATTCTTACAGTACAGTAATAATTACAGCAGCTAAAACAAGTGCTGGACTGCAAACAACAAATAGAAAAGCATGGATATCAGATAACACATGGAAGTACATACATGAAAGATGAGCAGCCAAATTAGCCATGTTGAATGTAAAGTCAGATCTTGAAAGAGATTTAACAAAAACAACATACAAAGAACTAGACAATAAAGTAAAAAGTTCAGCTAGAATGGACAAAAGAGAATACATGGACAATATGGCAAAAGAAGTAGAGAAGGCAGCAAAAAACAGGAGACAGTAAAACTCTATACAACATACAAAATAGGCTAACAGATACTATTGCATCCAAAGAAAAACCAATCCTTAGCAAAACTGGCACCCTATTAACATATCAGGTAAAAACCAAAAGTAAAGATGGGCCGAACACTTTCAAGAAATACTTAATCGACCACATCCAAAAAAATTGTTAAACTTTGACACTGAATTACCTCTCCCACATCTAAATGTCAACCTAGATGAAATTACATTGCATGAAATTGAAACAGCACTGAATTTAATGGCTAACAGCAAAACTTTCTTCCTCTGATGATCTGAAGGAGTTGTGTTGTTGTTCCACTCTCTGCAGTAGAGAGTTTCCTTCCATGCAGAACATGGTGACGCCATTGACAATCTGGCATGACCGACGGACACTGGGAAAGACCAGAATCCTCACTGGGAAAGCGTCCCTGAACTGAGTTGTCCGGGCCAGCAACCTTGTCAGCCGTCATACTATCAGCCCTGTCAGCCGTCATACTATCACTACAAAGTCCAAAAAGAAGAAATGCTCTCCGAAAAGGGGGGGGGGAGAGAATAATGGATCCACAGAAACGACCATGCTCGCCCCAATTAAATCGAGAGAACAGCGGATGGAGTATCCATGCATCTGTGTCAAGAAATTTAACACTCAACGTGGCATGAAGATACGCAGAACAAAGAAGGGATGTGGTGGTTCCTTGCTGCCCAATACTCAACAGTGCACTGTGACGCCAGTCTTAGATAAGACATTAGAAGATCTCTGTCAGGATATAAACCACAGCACAGAGAATATTCAGGTTGAGTCAGGCAGCAGAGAGGCAATGCAGCCCTCCGACGAGATCAGAGACAATATTAACTTCCCACCAGCAAGTGCCAAAAGCATATGGGAAAACCTGGACACAGGATTATGCAAAGAAACCTTGAGCAAAAACTGGAAGCATTTGGTAACATCATATATCTTCATTGCCACAAAGAGTTTGGAACCAAACAGGCAAAAAGAGAAAAAGTAGCACCAAGAAAGTCCAGAAGACAGAGAAAAATAGAAGCAATAAGACAGTAGAAGAACTATGTCCGGAAAATGTTAAGAAGGCACATGAATCAGAAAAGGAAGGACTAAGACAGGTTTGGCAGCATCTAAAATCCCAGCACAGTGCCCTTTGCAGAACTGAAAGACTATGTAAAAGGAAGAGAGAAACCTGATGCGCAAGAGAGAAGTTCTACAGAGATCCAGTCGGGTTTGTCAAGCAGCTATCTGAACGGCCAAAATCAGGTACGCTGAAAGCAGGTAAGGTGGTGCGCGAGAAACATCTGAGCAAGACATACTCTGATATCAGCATACACCTCTCGAGCAGATGAAAGGTCTAGTGTGGCCCTGTACACCAGTCAGCAAATTCAAATGCAGCCCACCAGCCTTACAAGAAGTAGAGAGCATCGTAGGAAAAGCTTAAGGCAAGTCAGCACCAGGCCCAAATGGCGTCCTTACACACTATACAAAAGATGCCCCGAAGTACTAAAGAAGCTCCATAAACTCCTACGTACAGCATGGACCACGGGACTCATAAGTAAAGAATCGAAAAAAAGGCTAATGGACTCAAAAGAGCAGAATTCCACTGAAATCAACCAGTTCAGACCGATCTCACTTCTGACTGTGGAAAGAAAGATATTCTTCTCCGTGATGGCAAAAAGACTAACAACATACCTCCTAGATAATGGTTACGTTGATACATCCGTGCAGAAGGGTGGAATTCCAGGTTCCTCAGGATGTCTCGAGCATGGTTCACTGATTTGGGAAGCTATTCAACAGGCAAGATCTGGAAAGCAAGATCTACAGGTAATATGGTTTGACCTAGCCAATGCGTATGGCTCAGTACCGCACCAGATGATATGGCTAACACTAGACATGTATCATGTGCCAAAAGAAATCACGAAGATGCTGAAAATGTACTTCATAGGGTTACTCGTGCGATTTCGAACATCAGGATATATTACAAGATGGATCGAGCTCCAGGCAGGAATTGCAATGGGTTATACAATATCTCCCATACAGTTCGTACTAGCCATGCAAGTAATCCTTAGAACGGCATAAAGTATTATCATGTTACTGCTGCTGAGGAATATTATTTGCTGTAACTCAACTGAACCTGTATTCTACTGGGTGATTAGTCTTCTTGTGGAGTACAATTTCCTTTTTCATGTTAGAAATTACTTCTTGTTGTTGGTGCTATAGGACAACCTAATTTTCTCTGTTACACGCTAAGAAAATCCAACAAGACTCAGGCTTCCACTCCACAGAATAATACTGATACAATTTAAGAGAACTTGGCAGTCTCCCAACATAAAAAAACTCATCAAACAGTGAGAGTTTCAACAAAGCCAGTGGTGTAGTTTTTATACTCAGACAATAGTTTATTGATGGGAAAAATGATGGATGAAATTATGAGGGTGGAAACGTAGCCCATAAGGATGGAAAGACGTTTACAATGACAATTCCCGGCGTGAGAAAACTCTACGCCATATAGGAGAAAACCTTACAATGCACTTATACAATAAAAACCATACTTACAACATTTCCAACAACTTCAGCTATCTCAAAAACTAAAACTTGCCTCTACTGAAAAACTCTACCCTACCGAAACTTCTCTCATTAACACACAGTAAGGCTCCACTCACATCAAAACAAGTAAAGTTTCTTTTCTTTCTAATCGTGAGTGGTATTTATAATATTCCTACCGACTCAGTTTTTTCCCATGCTGCACGCTTATCTCAAGACCCCTGCTTATGCTCTCAACCAAAATACCTTTCAAACAAGGGTACCCACTCTGTTGTTTCCTGAGTACCAATACTGCTTATATCCCATAGCCAAGAGAATACTGCTATAGGCAGGAGTAGCGGCAGAAGGCCCAAGGTTCACAAATGGATGCCAGATGCCACCACTAAAAGCGTTCATGGATGACACAACAGTAATAACAACCGGTGAAGCACAGGCACGAAAGATGTTAGAACGTTTCGATAGCCTTATATGGTGCCGCATAAGCTTCAAATCAAAGATGTCACGAAGCCTGTCATTCATAAATGGGAAAGAGATAGAAAGATCCTACACAGTGGCAAATCAAATAATCCCAACTATAGGGGAAGAGCCAGTGAATAGCCTTGGCAGAGTATATGATGCTTCCATGAAAGATTCAAACGTGGTGAAGTAGGTCATAGAAATGGCACAGAATGGACTGAACATCATAGACAAAAGCAGGCTATTGGGGAAGTTCAAAATATGGTGCCTCCAGTTCATGCCGATTCCAAAATTGATGTGGTCACTACTCATTTACGAAGTAAGTACCAGCACAGTAGAGGTAGTCGAAAGAAAGATAAATAAATCCATAAAAAAGTGGCTGGGCGTACCACCATGATTAACTGATGTAGCACTGTACTGCAAGAAGAGCAAACTGCAACTATCATTCAAATCTGTGATTGAAGAATACAAGGTAGGAAAGACAAGGCTTGCAATGATGCTACAAGAATCTACAGATCTGGTGGTACGAGAAGTGCAGCCAACACTTAAAACTGGACGAAAATGGAAAGTAAGTGAGGAAGTGACCACAGCCAGGGAAACACAGGAGCTGAAAGAAGTAATAGGATACACGTAGACCAATAGAAGGGGATGTGGTCATGGTGAAATCAAATGGTGGTCAAAGGAAAGAAGGGATATGATCATCAGCGAAGTAAGGAATTCAGAGGATGACAAGCGGGTCCAGAAGGCAGTCCAACAGGCACAGCAAGGTCAACAGACAACATGGGAGGAAGTCCTGCAGAGATCACTAACATGGAATGACATGCGGAAAATTGCACCCTTCAGACTCAGCTTCATCATCAGAGCTACTTATGACCTTCTGCCTACAGGGTCCAAACTATACAAATGGGGTGTATCAGAAGACACAAAGTGTCCTCTCTGTAACGAAAAGCAAAATGTCCTCTCTGTAATGAAAAGCAAACATTGGAACATGTGCTGTCAGCATGTAGAGTATCATTAAGTCAAAAACGCTACACCTGGTGGCACAACAGAGTAGTGTAGGAGCTAGTAGCCATTGTAGACAGGGCAAAAGATAAAGTAAATAACAGCAAAAGAGTTGAGGTCCCACCTAAATACTTCATAGGTGCTGGTACAACATCGGATATTGAAATCAGGGACATTCCCTTACCATCACTGCTAGAAGGTGGAAATGACTGGGATGTGACAGCGGACCTACCAGGAAGAAGAGAATACCCGACTGCCATCAAGAACACAGGAATGCGACCGGACATTGTAGTGTACTCCAGAGAAAAACAGGAACTAATAATGATCGAGCTTACGGTTCCGTACGAAACTAGAATAGAGGAGCAGCATTTATTCAAATGTGAGAAGTACAATGATCTGGTGAAGCAACTGAGCCGGGGGCAGGAGTCAGGGCAAAAGTGATAGCTGTAGGAGTGAGAGGATTCGTAGCAACATCAGCATACGATCTATGTAAGCAACTGGGTATAAAGGGACAAGAAAGAGCAAGGGCATTGAAAAGTCTTTCAGAAACAGCAGAAAAGGCTAATGATCTGAAAGAGTTGTGTTGTTGTTCCGCTCTCTGCATATTGAAGAACATACTGAAAAGTAAAGACCATTAATCTTGAACTTCATAGACTTTAAAAAGGGATTTGATAGCACAGACAGAGAATCACTGTGAAGAATTTTAAGAATATATGGAATATCATCTAAGATTGTTAACATCATTAGAGACCTATACAATGGAGATGTTTGTTCAGTCAACACAGAAGGAATGAATGAATGGCTCCAGATTAAAATGGGTGAAACAAGGATGTATATTATCTCCAATGCTTTTTTGGAATTCCCATAATAATGAAAAAATGTTGCACAGGTAAAATGGGCACTGACTGGGTACATGAGACCCAACTGGAAGATCTTGATTTTGCAGATGACATAACTCTTATCAGTGACAATGTGAAATCAATGCAAGTAAAAACAGATACCTGTCTTCAATGGCTAGTAAAATAGGACTTGAAATTAACAAGGATAAAACAAAAATAATTAAACTTTTCATTAACGACGAAGGACAAATATACGTAGAAGGAACAGCTGTTGAAGAAGTAAATCATTTTGCATATCTCTGCAGCTACATAAACAAGGATGATGACACCAGAAAGGAAGTTAGAATTTGAATTACACAAGCAGCATTGACCTTCAAGAATCCTGAAAAAAAAAACATTCAAAAGTTATAAGCACAAAAACCAAGTTAAGATTATTCAATTCAAATGTAATATCCACCCTTATCTGCATGTGAAAGCTGGAAAACAACTAAAGAAATACACAACATATTAGATTCTTTTGAAAACAAATGCCTAAGGAAAATACTCAGTATAAAGTGGAAAGAATTAAAGAACAACACAGAGATAAGACAGATGAGCAAACCTGTCTCATGGGTGATCAGAAAAAGAAGATGGACATATGTTGGTCATGTGATGAGAAAAACAATCAGAGGATCCCCAAACAAGCTATCAAGTGGAACACAACAGGCCGAAGAAAAATAGGTTGACCACGTGAAAGTCTAAAGAGGACATTGTTAAGAGATGCCAGTTCAGTGGGCATAGCACCCCTTTACGAGATTGAAAAACTTGCCAAGACAGGAAATCTTAGCGAACTACCATGCGGGTCCTATGTGATGTTTACGGCACGGTAATGATGTAAGATGTTTAGAAAATGGATGTTTATATCTGTTACTGGAGTTGTGGAAGTATGAATGGACTTGCCATGAGGGAGGGAAACCAACAGGCGGTCAGAATATTGTCATCACCATCTGCATTTTCATCCAATTCATCAAAACCTCATGTCAAGTAATTCGCAGGACTGGTGTGTTGCCAATTTTAGGTTGAAAAAGCCTGGAAGTGATGGATGGTTGGAGACAGTGGATAACTAATCTAGAAACATAGCAAACACGGCCTCAACTAGTGCCCCAACATTCTATTCATTAAAAAAAAATATTAACACAGTAAACACAGCGGCACATAAGATTTCACAGTTGCATCACAGAAACTAGCACAAATGAAGATATGTGGGAAGGTACCAACAAGAAAACATGTAAGTTATGTTTTCTAAGAGCTTACATATTCCCAGTCACAACATACTGATGTGAAACTTGGTCACTTAACAAATCACTAGAAAAGAGAACAACAGCATTTGAAATGAAATGTTACAGAAGGGGAAGAGCACGTAAAATACCATGGATAGAACGAAAATCAGACAAAGAGATAATGATGGGATTAGATGTCGCAGAAAACTGGCTCGTTAACACCATACAAATTAGAAAGCTGAGATACTTCGGCCACATCAAGAGACACAATAGCTTGGAAAGATTGACAGTAGAAGGCATAAATGCCTGGCAAAATAGAAAACAGATGACCTCGCTGTAGATGGACTCAGGACATCACGGAAAGTCTGAATGTGTCGCTGCAAGACACCAGTCAACTTGCGCAAGACCATATTGCATTCAGGGAGGCTGAGAGAGAGACAGAGAGAGAGAGAGAGACAATGTTTTGGAAAGGACATATCACATGAATTAATCATTTATTTGTGTGTAAATATACAGTGCTGTAATGTTTTTCATTATAATATATATTCGTACACAATGTGTAATTTTTATGTACAATATGAAAATATACAAACAAGTATGATTCTGCTTAAACGGTTTACTTTCATAATTAATGTGTTATGCATATAAACACACACAAATGTTACTTTCTTATGTTTAATATGAATATTTTATACGTATTTTAAAACTTATACTAAAGCATTACACGCTCCTACACATGTATATATGTGTATATGTATGTGTAGGGTTGCCAGATTCTGTAAAGGAAAAACTGGGACATTTTTCTCAAGACTGAAAAAAAAAAAAACCAAACTATTCGAGTACCACCATTAATTACTAATAACAATAGCAGACATGTCTTTAAATCTAAGAATTTTGTTTTTAAACACTTTATCCAAGAAAAGAATATATGATACACCATACTTTTATTATCGTTCAGCTCAGAAGAGCAGAAATTATTAGTATTTCATGTGTGTATTATACCTATGTTTAATGTTTTATACTATGCATGAATTTTGAAATTAAAATGGTCCTAATTCATGAAATGCAGAAAATTCTTTATCTGAGTACGAATATATTTTACTGTCGGATATTTACCTTGAAGTTCCTCCATCGTCCTGCTTCTAGCATTTATTGAACTTACAACTTCTGGAAAGAAGATTTTGCTGCTGACTGACATAATAATAATATTCTGTGCAGCTTATTTGATAATTAAAAACATGTTTAATTATTGCTTCAACTGTTCGGACGTGAAGGTGATTTCTTTCCTCTGTCCACTGCACATTCATGAGCGAATATAGCCTTTCCAATTTGCATTATGTCCAGGAACACTGAAGATAAATTCACAGTTTTAGTACCTCAGAGTACTGCTCCAGAGATTCAGACTGTCTAAAGAAACAGGTCCACTCCTCCTGACTGGATTTCCAACTGCCCTTCTCCTTTGTGAATACTGCTTCAATACAGTGCTTCAGATATGTGACTTGGTCAAACAGTGATGAATAGTTAGTTGACTGTCTTTTGTCTTGCAGAAACTTTACAGTCTCTTCCACTTCTAACCATGCTGGTATGGAGCCTAAGAGCACCCAATTACAGATGGAAAACTCATACAAGTACAAAATATCGAGCATTTGCTAAATTGTTACATAATTGTTTGGTAGTGTCAGGAACTAAAATGGGGTTTTCTACTGCCGTTGGTACGCCCCAGTGCCACATTTTTTGCTGTTTTGAAATAATGAAAAAAAATTTAATAGTAGTTCTTGGTAGTTCAATCCACTGAATTGAACGACAGATGGTGTTTAACAGTGTGATAGCACATGCCAATTCCGCTGCTTGAACTGATTTCTCCTGTTCAGCAGATTTTGGCACAAAATAACTGTCCTCCCTAACAGCTTCCTGTAGGGCTCTCGGTTCTGAGCAAGATGGCCTGCTGCTGATGCATCCATTTGCAGATCAACAATGATGTCTTGCAGCCATCTTCGCCTTGGTCTTCCTCTCTTTCATTTTCTCATTATGTACCCTTCCAAGACGGTCTTTTCTAGATTATCATGACGTTTAATGTGTCCAAAATATTTTAGTTTTCTCTATTTAATTCTCTTTACTAGTCAGCCTTCTTCAATACTAAGTTCTTATAGTATGGATATATTGTTCTTTTTTGTGTCTATGATGTCTGAAGAACCCATTTACATTCAAAGGCTTTTACTCAGCTGTTTTGTCAAGTGTCCAGGTCTCATAGGCATATGTTGCGATGGGAAAGATGCACACCCTTAAAAATCTTATTTTTGTAGTTCTGTTTGTTCTTCTCCACAGATTCTTTAATTGTTTTACTTTTTGAAGAGCGATAGATGTCCTCCTTTTAATTTCCCTCATTGTATCTCCATTATTAGTTAGTAGTGATCCAAGATATTCAAAACTCTCCACTTCTTCCAGTTTTTTCTCACTGATACATATTTCAGCTGCCTTGTTTGTTTTGTCAGTTGTCATCAATTTAGTTTTCTTCGCATTAAGATAGAGGTTTTACTCTTCGCTGTTCTTACGGACTGACATAATTAGTTTTTCCATTCCTTTTTGTGTTGTGGATAGTAATATTGTGTCATCAGCATATCTAATCTCTGGTATTTCATAAATGCCTTTGAATGTAAATGCTACAGAAGAGTTCTCCAAATATCATGGACAAAAAAAAAGAACAAATATATCTATACTACAAGAGCTTAATATTGAAGAAGGCTGGCTAGTAAAGAGGATTAAAGAGAGAAAACTTAAATATTTTGGACATATTAAACGTCATGATAATTTAGAGAAGACCGTATTGGAAGGATACATAATGGGAAAAAGAAAAAGAGGAAGACCAAAACGAAGATGGCTGCAAGACATCATTGACGATCTGCAAATGGATGCCGCAGCAGCAGGCCATCTTGCTCACAACCGAGAGGCCTACAGGAGTGCTGTTTGGGCGGCAAAGTTCCACAGGGGACATGCAAATGAATGAATGAATGGTATTTCATAACCTCCAATTGTTATCTTATTTTATATCCTTCCTGTACCATTAAACATCACATAGGGCTCGCAAGGCAGTTTGCCAATTTTCCTGTCTTCGGCGAGTCTTTCAACCTCATCAAGGATTTTATGCCTGTTAATATGGCCTCTCTTAACAATGTTCTCTTCAGAGTTTCACAGAAACTCGCACCAATTGTTATGGCATCGTAATATTCTTTGTCTACATCTTCTCTAACATTCCTCATTATATTTTCAGTATACAAGTTAAATAAGTAAGATGACAATATGCACCCCTAATGGACCCCAAGTTGTTGTTTCACAATTTATTCTAACTACTGCATGTTGGTCTAGATGCGATGTTAACTGTATCAAATGTGTTGGAAATCCCATTTTTTTCCCATTATTTCCCAAAGTTTCTGGTGCTGTACACAATAAAATGCCTTTGAGTAGTCTATAAAAGATAAATATAGATTCACATTAAACTCTCTGCATTTCTCTATTATTAATTAAGCTTATATTGAATATATGATCTCTTGATCCTCTTCCTTGCCTGAAACCAGCTTAGACCATATTGATTTCTTCTTCTATTTTCTTGTGAAGTCTAAACATTACGATTTTTAACAGAATGTTACTGGCATGACTAATCAGGGCAACAGTTCTGTAGTTTGCGCATAATTTCAGGAAGTGCAAGATAGATTATTGCACTTTCCTTTCCTCACACATTCCGGTGATTTACCATTTTTTAGCTTCTTTATTGCCCATAAAATTTCTTCTACTGTTGGTTCAGGTTCTTTCTCCTCCAATAATAATTCACATTGTTGATTTCTGCTTTCACAGTCAGTTGTTTCATACATTCCTCTGTAATATTCCTTCCATCTTTCTAGAATTTCCTGTCTCCGTCAAGGTATTCCCCATCTTGTCACGAATTACATTTAGCTTAGGTGTGACATTTCTTGTCAATGTCTTCATTTCTTTAAACATTTCACTATCTCTTCCACACTTTTGATGTCCTTCTATTCTTTTACAACAATCTTGTATCTTTGTTTCTCCGTACCTCTTTTGTTAAAGATTTATATTCCTCTTTGTTGTTGTTTGTCACTTTCCACTGCATCCTCATTTCTCTACGTTGTTTTATCAGTTCTAATGTGCCTGCTGTAATCCATCCATTCTTGTGTGTTTTCTTTACTGGAACCATGTCTTTAGCTGTTGTTATTAAGATATCCCTGGCCTGCATAGCCAATTCATCTGGTGTCATCTCCTCCTGTACAGCAATCAGGATGTCGAAACGGTTCTTCACTTCTATACTATATTGTTCTTGTATTTTTATAAGATCAAAGTGGAGTGGTCCTGTAATTGTTTTTTTTAAAATCTATTAATAACTCATGGTCCATGTCATAAGAAAGTTTTTGCTGATGTTATATATGTTATACACTACCTAGAATGTTTTAATTATCTTAGTGGAAATGTTGCTATTTGGAAGAAAATTCACTCAGCAAAGTACAGGTAAGACTTATTGACATATCTGCAAGTAAAGTTATATATATATATATATGATTAAAATATAACAAACACTACATAGTTGTACATCTACACACAGTCAACCACTAACAGAGAGAGCACCAATTTGAGCTCTGTTTTATATATAGGTGTATTATGTACAAAGGAAAATATGAAGATCATTTGCGCATTAACCATAAAGGCTAAAACTTTTCTTCAAGTCTGAGATGGCTTATTTATGTAGTTAGTGTCTACTATTAACTGTAACATGATGCTGTGAATTAGTGTCTACTCTCTATTAACTGTTACATAATGCTGTGAATTAATGTCTACTGTCTACTAACTGTTACATGATGCTGTATCTAAGTCAGGGCAAGAACAAGCCACTGCTTGTGTAGAACACAATAACTGCTTAGAGAGAAAGTACCATCCTCTGATGTCACTCAAGGAATGAAGCCTAGCATTTCTTGTTGGCTACTCTTTTTCTTCTTTGGTTAACCTCTAGATAGATGTGTTGTAAGTTGATGTCAACTTAGTCCAAGTTTACAATGATGCTACTATAAAATCATGCCAGCATAAGTCTCACAGATTGTACAGTGTTCCTTACATGTTTGTTTCAGACATAAGTGTTTTTTCTACAAATATTCATTGCTTCTTTAACTGGTACTTCTCTTGGAATTTGTTATTTCTTCTTATAAAAATAAATGATTACTGGCCTTTTCTTTTTCATCTGTTCTACTTTGTATGATTTTTTTTTCTTTTTGGTGGGTTATCTGGTTACAATCCAGGTTTGTCTCTTACAGCAAGAGGTCACTGTTCTCTTGTAGCATGAGGTTAATGTTCTCTTGTAGCATGAGGTTAATGTTCTCTTGTGGCATGGGGTTAATGTTCTCTTTCAGCATGAGGTTAATGTTCTTATGTAGCATTGTTCTCTTACAACAAGAGGTCACTGTTCTCTTGTAGCATGAGGCCACTGTTCTCTTGTAGCATGGGGTTAATGCTCTCTTACAGCAAGAGGTCACTGTTCTCTTGTGACATAAGGTCAATGTTCTCTTGTGGCATGAGGTCAATGTTCTCTTGTATCATGAGGTTAATGTTCTCTGTAGCATGGGGTCAATGTTCTCTTGTAGCATGAGGTCAATATTCTTTTGTAGAATGAGGTTTATGTTCTCTTGCAGCATGAGGTCAATGTTCTCTTGTAGTATAAGGTCAACATTCTCTTGTAGCATGAGGTCAATGTTCTCTTGTAGCTTGAGGTTAATGTAAGTCTGCCTATTATTTTTCTCCCCCACCTTCTGTGTAGACATCTGGAAATGCTGTTGTTTTTGATAAACAATTCTTGTCTGTTTATCCATATGAAGTTCTGCAAACAACAGGTCACCTAGAATATTATTTATACATCCTCAACAGAAAATTTAATTAACTACTAATTTATTTCTTAGTCAAAGTTACAAAAACATTTAAAACAATGCACACTGTACATGTTTTGTAAAAAGAGAAGCTCTTGATCGCTGTGCCAGTATTGTACGTTCAGCAATGATAAGCCACATGATGGCAAGGTGGCACTGGGTATTACTGAGCTCATATCCATGCACCATTAACAGTCCACGTTGTATTTAAACCGTTTAACTGGCACAGACACAATGGAGAAATGTGTAGAACTAATTCTTTGTTATTAGGCATAAGAATTGCAAGAGCCTGTGAGGAAAAGTGTATAGAGCTACACTATATTTGAAGTGAACATGAAGATGAAAACTGTACAGAGCTACTAAGCTATGCCTGAAGTGTAACATGAAGAGGAAACGTATCCATCCATCTATCTTCACCTTCTTTACCCCTACGTAGTGCATACGCCATCAACAAGGGCTCTCCATTTATTTCTGTTCTAGGCTTCTTCTTCTATTCATCTCCATGTGTAGTCCACCTTTTTTTTTTTTTAATCTGTTTCAAGACTCCTTCACCAGGTGTTTCTAGGTCTTTCTTGTTTCCTCTCAGAGCTATCAAATGTCTGAAGTGAACACAATACACAGTTTTCAAAAAAATGTTTAAATTTTTAAAATGTTAAAGAACAGACAACTTTTCTTCAAACTTGAACACTACAGCTCCAGCCAGGCACAAGAAATGATGAAATGAAAACATCTTGTTCACCATGACATGATTTCTGTTATGATGTACTGTCTGAGTCTCAGAGAACAAATAAACTTTACATTTAAAACATGAAGAATTGGGCATGGAGGTCTAATAATCTGCCTTTTATCTCCTAACTTTCACTCTATAACAAACACTGAATGTCAGTTTAGTATTCGTATGCTATGTATACTGAATGTGTAACAAGCATGAGCATAATTTAAAATGATAAACTTTTACGTTCAACCTCTTATGCATACCAAAAGAACAGAAAAACACTACTTACAAAAAAAAAAAAAAAAACAGTGCAAAAAACCACAAGAAATGACCAGTCTCTTTTAAAAACAACCATTCTCTAAAGAAAGTTTCCATCAAAACTCTCATACTTAAATATATTTATGGTAATGCATTCACGTCAACTATAAACAAACAGTGTTATGATGTAACACACTCACTTCAGCTACACATAAATTATGGTGTCATGTTCTCTGATCTCTTTTTTTTTTTAATGGCTACAATCACCCGTCAGCTTATGTTGGGAAATCAGACGCATACCACAGAATTTTGTGACGCAGCTGTTAAGTGCTTTAAAGGAAGAAAGCACAATAAAAACAAAAATCACCTCCATATATATATGGGACTATACAAGAAATACAGGGTAGGGTAGTAAATAAAGTCAAAACTTATTTCTGTCGTGGCAACTTATATTAATATACTGATGCACATTAAGACTCGGCTAAACAGTTTATGCTGTACAAGCAACTCTCACTGTAAAGTTTGTCACGTCACAAAAACAAACATAACCAATGGCATATGGTCTGTTTTATCATTGAAAGTTTTGCTCTACAATGTCAGTTCTATATAAAACATCAAATTTACTCGGGAAATGATAATAATATCTTTGCTGCTCACTGACAGCGGTGCTTCATTTAGATATCATAGTATTACCAGAAGCACAAAAATAACCATGACATGTTTCAAACAAGAAACAATGAAGCTTGTGCAATAGTAAAGTGACAGAACATAGTGTTATGGTTTTCTTTAAAAATAATGGTACACATATACACAAAAACAATTCCAAAAAGCCTGTTTCAAATCTGGAATCATTCACTCATTACTTTGTGTGTTGACCGCACAAATATGCCTGTGAGACCTGGACACTTAACAAAACAGCTGAGAAACATAAATGCCTTTAAATACTACAGAAGAGTTCTTCAATATCATGGACACAAAAAAGAACAAATATATCCATACTACAAGAACTTAAAATATTTAAGAAAGTTGGCTAGCAAAGAGGATTTTCATTCATTCAATCATTCATTTGCATGTCCCTTGCGGAACTTTGCCTCCCAAACAGCACTCCTGTAGGCCTCTTGGTTGTGAGCAAGATGGCCTGCTGCTGATGCATCCATTTGCAGATCGTCAACGATGTCCTGCAGCCATCTTCGTCTTGGTCTTCCTCTTTTTCTTTTTCCCATTATGAATCCTTCCAATACGGTCTTCTCGAAATTATAATGACGTTTAATGTGTCCAAAATATTTAAGTTTTCTCTCTTTAATCCTCTGTACTAGCCAGCCTTCTTCAATATTAAGCTCTTGTAGTATAGATATATTTGTTCTTTTTTGTGTCCACGATATTTGGAGAACTCTTCTGTAGCATTTACATTCAAAGGCATTTATGTGTTTCTCAGCTGTTTTGTTAAGTGTCCAGGTCTCACAGGCATATGTTGCAATGGGAAAGATGCATGCCCTTAAAAATCTTATTTTTGTAGTTCTGTCTGCTCCTCTCCACAGATTCTTTGTTTTAATTTCTGAAGAGCAATAGATGTCCTCCTTTTAATTTCCCTCATTGTATCTCCATTATTAGTTAGTAGTGATCCAAGATATTCAAAACTCTCCACTTCTTCCAATTTTTCCTCATTGATATATATTTCAGCTGCCTTGTTTGTTTTGTCAGTTGTCATCAATTTAGTTTTCTTTGCATTAAGATAGAGGTTCTGCTCTTCGCTGTTCTTACAGACTGACATAATTAGTTTTTCCATTCCCTTTTGTGTTGTGGATAGTAATATTGTGTCATCAGCATATCTAAGCTCTGGTATTTCATAATCTCCAATTGTTATAGCATCGTAATATTCTTTGTCTACATCTTCTCTAACATTCCTCATTATATGTTCAGTATACAAGTTAAATAAGTAGGGTGATAATATGCACCCCTGACGGACCCCTTGTTTTATGTCAAACCAAGTTGTTGTTTCACCATTTATTCTTATTGCCGCTTGTTGGTCTAGATACAGCAGTGATGTTAATTGTATCAAATGTTTTGGAAATCCTATTTTTTCCATTATTTCCCAAAGTTTCTGGTGTTGTACACAATCAAATGCCTTTGAGTAGTCTATAAAGGATAAATATAGATTCACATTAAACTCTCTGCATTTCTCTATTATTAATCTTAGATTAAAGAGGATTTAAAAGAGAAAATTTAATGCCACGACCATTTTCAATTAGTACTAAGGATTCCAAGTTTTCCATCTTTTCAGTATTTGAATTCCATCTTTGAAAGTACCCTTCAGTTCCTGTCTGAACTTCGGTCCTGTCAGACAATAAGTATTTTGTACACATTAAACATCATGATAATTTAGAGAAGACTGTCTTGGAAGGGTACATAATGAGAAAAAGAAAGAGAGGAAGACCAAGGCGAAGATGACTGCAAGACATGTTTGATAATTTGCAAATGGATGCATCAGCAGCGGGGCATCTTGCTTACAAATGAGAGGCCTAGAGGAGAGCTGTTAGGGAGGCAAAGTTCCGCACGGGTCATGCAAATGACTGACTGCACAAAAATATCCATTATAGAGATCCTTAATGATACTGACAATTTTAGATGGTGTTCCATATGTTCTTAAAATTCTCCACAATGAATTTCTGTGTATGCTATCAATTGTCTATGAAGTTCAGGATTAATGGTTTTTACTTTTCAATAGGTTCTTCAAGTATTATTCTTAAAGTAAAGATCTGGTCAAGGCAGCTTCTCCTTTTTCAAAATCCTGTTTGTTTTTCTCTCATTGCAGTATCCACTGTATCTTTAATTCTATTCAGAATGACTTTGCAAAATACTTTTGGCACAACTGATAGTAAGGTTACTCCTCTACAATTTTTGCAGTCGCTAAGGTTTTTTTTTCTGTTTTTTTTTTTAAAATCTTAACAATGATTCCTTTTTTTTCATTTTGAAGAGACCTTTTCCTCTTTCCAAACTTTATTAATATTCTTTGCAGTTGGCTCATGTTGTCACTGTTAATAAATTTTAATATTTTGGCTGTTATTTCATCTTCACCTGCAGCTTTGTTGTTAGTCATTAGATTCACTGTTGTTCCAATTTCGTTCAATATAATTTCATCTAGGTTCACATTTAGTATGTAATTTGGATGTAATAGTACCTGTTGGCCTCTTGTGTATGTTATATAGAGTTTTGGATGTAATAGTACTTGTTAGCCTCTTGTGTATGTGAGTTTTGCTCTACTGTTTTTGCCACTTTCTTTGCTTCTTTTGCCATACTATGTATTTTCTTTTATCTCTTCTAGCTGAACTATTTTTACTTTATTATTGTGTAGTTCTTTGTATGCTGCTTTTGTCAAAACTTTTCCAAGATCTCTCTCTACATTCATCATGGCTAATTTGGTTGCTTGTCTTTCATGTATGTATTTCCATGTGTTTTTGATATTCTTTTCTATTTGTTTTTTTGCAGTCCAGCACTTGCTTTTGCTGATGATTATGGCTGTGCTATAAGAACTAAATAATTCATCTATATTTATCTCCTCTACCTCACTGAGTGCTGCGAAATGATTGGTAAGTTCCAGACTGAAACTACTGTTAGTATTTTTTTCCTGTAGGCTGTGACTGTTTATCTTTCTGGGTAGTGATTTCATGTGTTGGCTTTTCAGTTTTAGTTTTATTTTCCGTATACACAAATTGTGGTCGCTTTTGACATCTGAACCTCTGTATGCTCTTACGTCTATCAGAGATGTTCTGAACTGCTAATACAAAAATGGTCTATCTGGTTTCTGGTTTTATCATTTGGAGATATCCATGTTGTTTTATGCATTTCTTTGTGTGAAAATATTGTTCCTCAATTGACCATGCTCTCTGTTAGACATAGTTCAACTAATCTTTCTCTATTTTGATTTAATGAATCAATTCCTTCTTTCCCTATTACTTTTTTCGACATCAGTGTCATCTTTTTTCTACCTTGGTGTTGAAGTCTCCCACCAAAATCATGATGTCAAGTTTAGGGACTTTGTTAACGAGTTGTTGTAGCTGGTGATAAAAATCATCTTTTATTTTGTGGGTGCATAAAAACAGGAGACAGCAAAACTTTATATAACATACAAAAGAGGCTAACAGGTACTATTACATCTAAAGAAAGACAAATCCTTAGCAAAACTGGAACACTATTAACATCAAATAAAGACCAAAAGCAAAGATGGGCTGAACACTTCCAAGAAATACTCAATCGACCACACCCAAAAGAATTGTTAAACCTTGAAACTGACTTACCAGCCCCACAACTAAATGTCAACCTAGATGAAATTAAATTGCATGAAATTGAAACAGCAGTGAATTTAATGGCTAACAACAAAGCTGCAGGTGAAGATGAAATAACAGCCGAGATGCTAAAAGCTATCAATAGTGACAACATGAGACAACTACAGAGAATGTTTAACAAGATTTGGAAAGAAGGTCCCTTCTAATTGGAGGAAAGGAATCATTGTTAAAATACCAAAAAAGGGCAACCTTAGTGACTGTAACAACTGGAGAGGAGTAACCTTAATATCAGTTGTGTCAAAAGTATTTTGCAAGGTCATTTTGAATAGACTCAAAGATATAGTGGATACTGCAATGAGAGAAGAACAAGCAGGATTTCGAAAAGGGAGAAGCTGTCTCAACCAGATCTTTACTCTCAGAATAATACTTGAAGAACATATTGGAAAGCAGAAACCATTAATACTGAACTTCATAGATTTTAAGAAGGCATTTGATAGCATACACAGAGATTCATTATGGAGAATTTTATGTCTATATGGAATACCATCTAAAATTGTCAACATCATTAAGGACTTATACAATGGATATGGTTGTGCAGTCAAGACAGAAGAGGGGATGAGTGAATGGTTCCAGATTGAAACAGGCGTGAAACAAGGATGTATACTGTCTCCTTTACTTTTTGGGATTACAATAGACTTCATAATGAAAAAATGCTGCACATGTAACACAGGTATTGACTGGGTACATGGGACCCAACTAGAAGATCTTGATTTTGCTGATGACATAACTCTTATCAGTAATAATGTGAATTCCATGCAAGAAAAAACAGATAGCCTGTCTTCACTGGCTAGCAAAATAGGACTTGAAATTAACAAGGACAAAACAAAAATAATGAAAATTCCCATCAATCAAAATGGAAAAATACACATAGAAGGGACAGATATTGAAGAAGTCAATCAATTTGCATACCTTGGCAGCTACATAGACCAGGATGGTGACTCTAGAAAGGAAGTTAGGATCAGAATTGCAAAAGCAGCATCAATCTTCAAGAATCTTGAGAACATATGGAATTCAAAAGTTATAAGCACAAAAATCAAGTTAAGACTATTCAATTCAAATGTAATATCCACCCTCATTTATGCATGCGAAAGCTGGAAAACAACTAAAGAAATAGAAAAGAAATTAGACTCTTTTGAAAACAAATGCCTAAGGAAAATACTCAGCATCAAGTGGAATGAATTCAAGAACAATGCAGAAATAAGACAGATGACTGAACAACAACCAGTCTCATGGGTGATTAGGAAAAGGAGATGGACATATGTTGGTCACTTGATGAGAAGAAATGATCAGAGAATCCCAAAACAAGCTATCAAGTGGAACACAACAGGCCGAAGAAAAAGAGGCAGACCGCGTGAAACTCTGAAGAGGACATTATTAAGAGAGGCCAAGTTAACAGGCATAAAATCCTTTGATGAGGTTGAAAGACTCGCTGAAGACAGGAAAAATTGGCGAACTACTTTGCGAGCCCTATGTGACGTTTAACGGCACGGGAAGGATATAAGATAAGATAAGATAAGAAGATAACACTGAATGATTGTCATTCTTCTCTTCCATGTCTTTGTATCTTGCTCTCAGATCTATAATAGATTACAACCTCCCCCTACAGGTCACAGCATCAAAGAGCTCTCGTACACAAGTAGACAGAATCCAGAACCAAGCCGTTCATTTCATTTGTGGGGCAATGAGATCAACACTCACAGGTGCATGTGAAACTGATGCAAACATAGAGCCATTAGATATAAGACATGAAAAGTCAACCACTGAGGCAGTAAAAAGATATAAACGTATGCCCCCAGACAGAATAGTGGTTGATAAATGAAAGCATAATAATAGACTGAAATTGAAAACTCCAGTGCACACAGCAGAACAGTTAAATACAAGACACAAACTCCCTGAGGTCAGAGAAGAACTTACAAAAGTACCAGACATCCCACCAAACACAAACTACACACTTTCTCAAACTAACACCAGACTCAAGAACAAATTAGTGAACAAATCATCAGATCCCAACACCCTAAAGCTGTGTGCACTGGAGACCATAGAATCCTACCCCAAGGACTGGATCCATGTATACATTGATGGGTCAGCATTCAAGGAAACAGACAATGCAGGATATGAGGTACTCATAATGTTTCCAGATAAGACAATAAGGCACATTTCTGCTCCTTGTGGATCTCGTTGCTCCAGTTATGATGCAGAGATGCAGGAAATATTAGCAGTCCTGGCAGCCACCACCACCAAATACAAAAATAGTGCCTCTCACCCAAAAAACCTTGTTATTTTCTCAGACTCCCGGTCTGCTCTCCAGGCCCTTGAAAACTGGATACTGTCAGCTAATCACATTACAACTGACATACTCAGCGCAATAAACCAACTTACCTCCTATGACATCAAGACCACCCTACAGTGGATACCAGGGCACACAGATATCAGAGGAAATGAACATGCTGACAGACTGGCAAAGAGCGGAGCCACCCTGTCACAGCCCCACATCTCCACCAACATTAAAACGGCTAAATACATTATACACAGCAACTGCAAGCAGCAGTGGATGGACAGCTGGGCCAGTAATCCAACTGGAAGATCCCTATATACACACCTGTCAAAGCCTAACCCCAGAGACCACATCAACAGCTTATGTTATAGAGACCAATGCACAATTTTCAGGTTGAGAACAGGACACATCAACCTCAATAAGCACTTACAGAGTGATCGCTTACTACACACCATACTGCATGCACTGCAACAGACAAGAAGAAGAAGAAACTATTAATCTGCTAGACTGTAGTGCACTGAAGGACCTTCGGAAGAACCTGATACCACCAAACTCCTCAATCACCGACATTTTGTATGGAGATGCAGAACAGCTGAAGAGGACCTGCATGTTTCATTATCTGACACAAGGGAAAAAGAGTGAAAAGTTGTAAATTCGGGAATTGGAAAAGTCAAAAGTCACAGTGTATCTTGCTCTTGTATTATACGACTGTCCACTAGTTCCTACTCTATAAAGCTCTTTGCTGCTACATTTGACATAATTATATCCACTCCTTCCTGGTATTTCCCATCCTCTCTGCCTGAATGTGCTATTAACTTGTGGTTTTTCCACGTTCTTTTTCTTGTTTCTGGCCATCACATCTCACTGATATCCAGTACATCTAGGTCCATTTCTCGGATTACTCGAGCAGTTTTTGATGGTGCTGTCATTGTTCTTACATTCCAGAATACAATCTTTGTCACATATTTGGGCTGATGAATGCAGTCTTTCGATCTTTATCTGAGTTCTTTGGAGTCGGTATCCCTGATGTGTCACCCTTGACCTGGTTGGTTTTGTTGCAAGTTTCAATAACTAATCCTTTTTTCTCCATCTAGAGTTGCCTCTATGTGGGTCTCAGGATAAGGTTGTTAGCCTTACGCTCAACTCCCGGTTCAGAATATATGACAAATCAAGTGAAATTCTGCTGAATTTTGCACATTGGCAAGAGCATTAAAAAAACACTTGCCATCTTAGCACTCATGAATCCACCCCAAGTCAGGGGTTATAGATAAATAAGCTTTATCCAGCTGGATGCATTGATTGCAAGAGTGCAGACTCAAACTTTACTCAATGCAATAAGAAAGAAGAGAGGGAGAGGAAAAGGGGAGGCATACAGGTTATATATATTACTGCTGTAATCACTGCATAAAACAACAAATCTCAAGGCAGAAGACAAAGCACAATAAACATGACCAAAACTAACAAATAAACATTTACAATTCAAATTAAAAAAAAAATACAGGATAATGATTAGAAAGAAAGTTGAACAAAATAATTAAGAAAACAGTAAATCACTAAAATAATGATGCAGGAAATAAAATTAAAAACCTAGAGTAACAGCATATCTATACACAGTGTGTGAGTCAGCATGAGTAGCATGAATGACACAAACATAGTCAAATGAATGTTAAAGCACACTGTTTTTGAAAGCAGATTTCTAGCTGACCCTCAGAGCTTGTCTTTCACGAAAAACATCTTTAAAAAAGAAAAATGACGCTGATGCTAAGATTAAACAATGTCATATTTATATATACATGGTTCCAGTAAATATAGGAATGTGCAAACTAAAATTTGAACCAATCATCAGACAGATTACACAATACTGGAGTTCAGTGATACTTAAGACTCAGGTAATTCAAAATTTTGTGTGCATTAACTTTCTTATCCATTGGCAAGAATTTATAAGACCAATGATTACCAATTGGTGGCCACAGTTAAAAACAAAAGTTATTTTACTCACTTTTAAGTGAAGGAATCTGGCCTTAAAAACTGATGCTGTGTCATGGCAATTCTTTTGTCTTGTTCAGTTTGCCAGGAGGCAAAAAAGGTTGGCAATTTCTATCTTAAGCAACTGAATACAGGTACTATAAATCCTGTGCCAGTTTTCTTTGACAAATAGTTAAAACTTGAAAAAATAATTATTAATTACATGCAAGAAAAATAATGCATAAGTGTTAATTACAAGTATTAACTAAATTTAAAAAAAAAAATTATTTCACAATGAAATCAGAAAAACAGGAAAAGTCAAAGAAATAAAGGTTAAATGAAATAAAATAAGCAGACTAAGATGTAAATAAACTGAACTCTGTAACATAAAATGACAGTAATGATTACTGAAGATAATGTGCTTGAAAAAAAGGGGGGAGGGGGGGGGGGGTGGGTGAACAGTGGTGATGCTGTTTCTAAATAATACCAAAGACACAAAAAAAAAACAAAAACAAACTGCCATATATATGTCTCTGTTGTGTTGTATTAATGTCCCATATTACAAACCAAATAATGAAAGCCTAGACTTGTGGATACATCACGCTAAACTAAACAACCTTATGAAGTAGATCTGACAACAGAGAGGGAAGGAGGAACAGAACTTATCAAGATCTCTAAGGTAACAAATTATAAAAGTCTGCTTTACATTATATTTAGATAAAAACTTTAAAAATATAAAATTTCTGTATAACACAAAACAAAACAGCAACAACAACAAAAAAAAAAGATTGTGGAGAAGCAAGGAGATGATAAACATTGCAGTTCAGAATAAAAGACTGAAAACTCAAGCATAGAAATTACAAACTGATATTCATTAATTTGCATGTCCCTTGTGGAACTTCGCCTCCTTAACAGCACGGTTGTGGGCAAGATGGTATGCTGCTGATGCATCCATTTGCAGATCATCAAAGATGTCTTGCAGCCATCTTCGCCTTGGTCTTCCTCTCTCTTTTTCCTATTATGTACCCTTCCAAGACAGTCTTCTTGAGATTATCATGACATTTAATGTGTCCAAAATATTTAATTTTTCTCTCTTTAATCCTCTTTACTAACCAGCCTTCTTCAATATTAAGTTAATATATTAAGCATATGTTGCGATGGGAATGATGCATAGCCTTAAAAATCTTATTTTTGTAGTTCTGTCTGTTCCTCTACAGAGATTCTTTAGTTGTTTTACTTTCTGAAGTGCGATAGACATCCTCCTTTTAATTTCTCTCATTGTATCTCCATTATTAGTTAGCAGTGATCCAAGATATTCAAAACATTCCACTTTTCCCAATTTTTCCTCATTGATACATATTTCAGCTGCCTTGTTTGTTTTGTCAATTGTCATCATTTAGTTTTCTTCGCATTAAGATAGAGGTTTTGCTCTTCGCTGTTCTTACGGACTAACATAATTAGTTTTTCCATTCCTTTTTGTGTTGATTACTACTGTGTCATCAGCATATCTGGTATTTCATAACCTCCAATTGTTATGGCATCGTAATATTCTTCGTCTACATCTTCTCTAACATTCCTCATTGTGTTCTCAGCATACACGTTAAATAAGTAGGATGACAATATGCACCCCTGACGGACCCCTTGTTTTAAGTCAAACCAAATTGTTGTTTCACAATTTATTCTTACTGCTGCCTGTTGGTCTAGATACAGCAGTGATGTTAATTGTATCAAATGTGATGGAAATCCCAGTTTTTTTCATTATTTTACAAAGTTTCTGGTGTTATACACAATCAAATGCCTTTGAGTTGTCTATAAAAGATAAATATAGATTCACATTAAACTCTGCAGTTCTCTATTATTAATTAAGCTTATACTGAATAATAGAAGCTTATATTGAATATATGATCTCTTGATCCTCTTCCTTGCCTGAAACTAGCTTGGATCATATTGTCTTCTTCTATTTTCTTATGAAGTATACCCATTATGATTTTTAACAGAATTTTACTGGCATGACTAATCAGGGCAACAGTTCTGTAGTTTGTGCCTAATTTCAGGTTACCCTTTTTTTGGCATTGGTATGAATAGAGTTCTTTTCCATTCTTTTGGCCAAATACCTGAACGCCATATCTTTTTACATAGTGCATGATATATACACAAAGTGATTTATACACAAGATTTTACCATTTTTTTTTTTTTGCAACTGGCAACTAAAGGCTAATTCATTCAAAGTTCAAAATTCAGACTCCAGCTTTACTGCATTTGAATCAACCCCGTTTATGCTCCGCTGCATGCAGCAGCATCCATCCAAGAGTATGTTTGCTAACAGTTCCTGTCAGATGTTGGTTGTTTGCAATGCATTTTTGCCACACAGTTTGGATTTCCTGCCAGCACCTTTAATTTGTCCTAGCTCCAGCAGTCTCCTCACAGCTACGTTGTTCTTCCATTCCCGCTCTTCATTTTCTTGACGTCTGTCCAATACAGCTTCAGCAGTGTCCCCCTTGTCCATTGTCAGTCTGCCATTTATTTTAGCCTATCCAGCCAGTCTATTTGCCACATAACTGCCATGTACTCCTGCAGGCCCTGGACAGTAAAGCCATGTTAGGCTTGTCACAGCTGACTGGCTTAACAGATGAACCCATTTTCTGCAGCAATTTCTTCTCAATCTTACGAGGCATACTCTTTGAATCCATCACACTGACACCATTAACATATCAAGGGCAACTATCCATTCCACTGCCGCTACCACTGCCTCAGTTTCCATTCACATGCTTGAAGTGGTGACTTCAAAGGCTTCCGAACCCTGTGCCACTATGCATACCTATTCATACTTTTAACAAAGTGTTTCTCAAAAACTGCTTCATGTAAACATAGAGAATACTTGAAGCTGTGAGTGGTTGGATGAAGTGAAGGAACATGTGGCAGTAATGTCAAGCACCAATATTAATGTGAAACAAAATATGTGGGATCAATAAGACTACACGGCTCACACTTACCATGCAGCACATGGTGAACATCTATAATTGAGTTTCTTTACACAGTGATGTTGACTGCACACTATGACAAAACTTGCTTTTTTAGTAATACATTTTTTTGTTAATTACTAAATTCACTTTTTAAAAAAATCACTGCATGTAATCTTGCCAAAGTTGGGATCGCATGACAGTAAAAATAACTACAATATTATAAGAAATGCAGGAACAAGAGCCAGTTTAGGGAAGCACCATTAAAAACAAAAGTGCAGCTTAACTGTTTAAAGAAAATAAAACTGTGATTAAGCTTTACCTGTTCATTATAGCTGTTATCTGATTAAGGTTAAAGCCACTAGCTGCCTGTCTATCTTGTTACTAGGTTACACTTTATTACTGCTTTTTAATATCATACTACCTTCCACTGTTTTACTACAGAGAATCTTTATGCAAATATTTAATATGTGCATTGTTATAAATATATACTCCATATTATATAGAGAAAACAGCAGGCAACAAAAAGAATTCTCTGACTTTTTAAATACAGATTCTGACATTACCAAGACTGGATTTTTTAAATGACATATACAAATGAATTACTTCACTGATATCTCTCTCTCTCTCTCTGAACCTTAAGTGCCCAGGGCACATGGGGCTTCCGCAAGGGTTTTCCACAAATGCCTGTCTTTTGCCTTTTTTTCTGCTCTTGCCCAGGTGAGCCCTCTATTGCTCAACATCCTTTCTGTTGTTCTTCTCCATGTCTCTTTTGGTCTACCCTTACTTCTGCTCCCCTGTGGTGTCCATCTTAGTGCTATTTTTGGTAGTGAGTTGTCAGTCATTCGGAGCACATGTCCCAACCATCGCCAGCGTCTTTCCTCAATAATTGTTGTCAGTGGTTTCATCTGCATTTCTGCCAATAAGATGTTATTTCTTATGGTGTTTGGCCAAAATATTTTTTTAATTCTACGTAAACATTTAGTCTGGAAAGAATTCAACTTGTTTTCTATGGTTTTGGTGATTTTCCAGCATTCACTTCCATAGAGTAGTACACTTAGAACATTACTCTTAAATATCCTGATTTTCATATTTATGCTTAGTTTATTTGATTTCCATATATTCTGTAGCATTGCAAAAGCCTGGTTTGCTCTAGTAAGTCTGCTGTTGATGTCCTCTGTGCTGTCTCCATTTTCTACTACTCTGCTGCCAAGGTATACAAATTCGTTGACTTCCTCCACTAACTTGTTATCTACTCTGAGTACATTTCTGTTGTTCACATTTTGCTTCATTAACTTTGTCTTTCCTACGTTGATCTTTAGTCCTATGTTGTTTGCATTCTGGGTTAACTTGTTTATTTTATCTTGCATATCTTTGTGACTGCTTGATAATAGACAAATGTCGTCCGCAAAGTCAAGGTCCTCCAGCACTGTGTTAAGGGTCCATTGTAATCCTCTGCGTTTGTCTGATGTTGCCTCCTTCATTAACCAGTCTACTGCCAAGATAAATAATGTTGGTGATAGTACACATCCCTGTTTCACTCCTGTTTGTACCCTAAAGCTGCTGGAGGTATGTTCTCCACAGATAACTTTGCACTGAAAACCCTCGTATAGGGCTTTGATTACATTAACTATTTTATGGGGGAGGCCATGCCATCTTAGGATTTTCCACAGTGCATCTCTGTTGACACTGTCAAAGGCTTTCTCAAAATCTATGAATAATGCATATGTTGTGCTATGCCACTCATTTGCCTGTTCTAATATTTGTCTAAGTACAAATATGTGGTCTATGCATGATCTTCCTTTCCTAAATCCTGTCTGCTCTTTCCGAAGTTTTTCCTCAAGTGTTGGTACAATTCTGTTGATGATTATTCTGCAAAATACTTTACTAGTGAGTGGCAGTAGGGTAATGCCTCTCCAGTTCCCGCAATCTCTGAGGTCACCCTTCTTTGGTAGTTTTCACTGATATGGTAAACAATAAATTCATTTCACAAACAATTAAAAAATCAAAACATCACTTTTATCATTCTAGATTTCTTTCATCACAAAACTTCAAACACTGATGTCATATTTTGGGACTCTTAAATCAAGACTCTCACAAATGATATTACAAGAGACAACAATATGTTCCCTCTAATAACATTATAATGTCACTTCCCTACTACTCCAGTAACATATTCTCAATACCCATGAAATATCTTTTAGCGGTGTAAACAAAGATTCTTTTCATTATCATCATAATAAACTAAACATAGATTCCCTCTACCATCACTATAACAACTGAAACAATTATTTTTTTATACCACCATCATAAATTTATTAAGCTTTTCTGTGTTGTTATCCCAATAGATCAATTTCACAGATCTGATAATATATACACAGATCAACATCACTGATATTCTACACACTGATTTCCTCCATCATGGTCAAAGTGCTTCCAACAAATGATGATAAAAAATAAGAAGAGAAAAAGAACAATAGAGAAGAAGAAATTAAAACATAAAATAGTAAAGCACACAACATGATGTCCTTTATTTACAAAACAATCAAATTCGTCTCTTGTGAAGCAACTCTAGAAGACACTTACTGTATTTACTTTACAATGTTAAGCTATATCTTGTGGTGAGTTTTACTTTCTTTGTGCTGAGATTTATTTGATAGAAAGAGTCCATCTTTCAGAACAAACCTGACTGGAGGTTTCAGAAAAAACATTCTTCTTACAGCTGTCTCCAGACACACTGTCTGCTATTTCATGTGTCCTTCATGTTCACTTATAAAACTTCAAATGTGACAAAAACAGCATTCATAGCCATTTGACTAAAACATTGTTTCAGTAACAAATTACTGCTACTCTGATAAAAATGACATTCTGAAGACTATATTACCACATCAGAGAACATAAACATAAAGAAGATATCAAGAAGGCAAGGAATATAACCATAATGACAGTAAAATGCAGTGGAAGAAAAGACTAGGAACAGAAGCTTGACCACCAATAAAGCACAGTAGTCATCATCCTTTGATTGTGAACAACTAATATGCAACTCAGTATATCCTCCATGATTTAATGGTCAAGCAGATGTGGAATGCACACTCCAGAGCGTATCTGAGCTCCCAGCTTACACAGGTCTATGTCACTAGACTTGGCCTGACAGACTGGCTTTGTGGCAGATTACAATGTATCAGGAAAACTGGCAGCTGTGCCTTACTGACAAGCTCCAGATTTTGCATGATCTTGAATGTGGGAACAGATAGTGATAAAAAGATCCTGAAGACAGCCTGTGGCCCCTAACATAAAACCATCTGGCCTGCAGGCCTAAAAATATCACATTTCCCTGGCCTGCAGCAGTCCTAAGAGATCTGCATTTAACTCAACTTATGCAGTAATGAGGACTGTAATAATCCACTAGACAAAACTGCTTATCTGGATGGTGCAAAAAAGTTATTCTGCATGAACATCACTGTATTTTACTGATTTCATTAATTAATATGGACCCTGTCTACATACAGACATGGCATCTGATGCCAGGAGGAAGACAATTGGTGACCCCTGTCTTAGGGTTATTTTCAATAAGTCATTAGAACCTCTAACTCAGTGTTTCTCAGATTATTATCAAATGGTTCCATTTTAAAAAAAATATTTAAATAAATTTTAAAAAATTGAAAAAAAAGTAACGTTTTCTGCAGTTGAAATGTCATGTTGATATCTTGTTCAAAGTATCAAAAATCTAAAAATCTACTTCCACTACTATATTTTAAGAAATTTTGCCAGCTACTTTATATGTACAAAATTATCAGGCAAAAATACAACAGTAGCAGCTCTGTTGGTGAAAGCTGAAAAATTCTGAGCTCTGCACAAGTGATCACTTGTTACAAGAATGAAGTAAATTTCATGGCAACCAAGTGAAGTGATATTTCAACTTAATATAATAATCACACAGCTCATCTAATCATACATTCTCTACAAATTACCAGTTAGACTGATATCATGAGGACAAAAACAATTCACTATTAATGTAGAGCCACAAATGAAATACTGTGTTAAAAAAAACATTTGAAAGGACGAACACTGGTACACACATGAATGTAAAATAAATAGTATAAATTTAATGTGATTTCTCTTATTTACCTGAAGTAAAACGAGTAAATTTTCTTTCTTAGTACTGATGGCAGATAACAAGATATCATTTATTATTTCTGCCATTTCTCTTATTCAGCTAATGTTACCAAAAAAAAAAAGAAATTAATAACAAATCTCCTTGGTATTTTAGTCTATATGAGAAATCACATAAATTATTCACATCGATCTAAAAGATATGAGAGGCTACAGAAAACCCTGTGAATACACCCAGTTTTAACATCAACAGAAAAAGATAAAGATGATGTAATCAGCTGAACAAACAGCTGTGGTGGGATGATATGCTACGTCTCCGGCCCAATCCAAAGAGCAGATAAAGCAAATATCAAAAATACCACTCCTCCAATCAGAGTGACTGAAACAAAATAAAATATAACAGCTGTGAATAATATTACAAAGTAATGATAAATAATACTACAACAGTGAGGTAGGAGATGTGAAACCAAGGTAGTAGATGGGTGAGAGATGAAAAGAGTGCCTGACAACATTGCTAAAAAAAAAATGAAAGTGTGAAATCTGAAAAAGAAAAATATAAGAAGACTGGAATGAGAATATGATGATTTATTTATTTTGTTTGTTAAAAAGTGAGATTATTTTTTTTTAATGAAAAGAAGTTTTATTTTTTTTTAAGTGAAATCTGAAGACTGTTATACCTGAAAAACAGTGATGAGGTGAATTCTATGTGACAACATGGAAGATGACACAAATGTGAGAGAAAATGACAGAAACTTACCTGTTCTAACTGAAATTCTTTGAGCTATAAACCTGCCTCCCATGACAGCAAGGCCTGTACAAAGGCTATGACCCAGGAAGCCACCAAGCATTACACCCCAAACATTCTGAAAAGAGCAGCAAGATATGTAAGTAATCCTTAGGTCACTTGTGCGAGTAGTTATATATCAAAACAGAACTTCTTGCTGCTGATGTTTTGTCACTAGGACTTTCTGACACCTGAATTTTTGTTTATACAATTCTTGATACATTTTTTTACTTATATCAAGGAAATGTAGACCAAGTTCCACCTCAATTCCATAACTCTAGATAATGAACATGCTGGTATTGTCTCTATCAAAGAAACTTCCAGAAGGACTGAAGCTGTTTTTTTTTTAAATTTAATGAAAAACCTGAAGGAAAACTTGAAGAACCAAATCTGATGAGAACTAATAACGCTGACTACACTTACAGAAAGATATGTTGTAATTTTCACTTTTGTGACAATAAAGTACTTAAATGATTATGTTAAAGAGATAAAGAAATCAAGTGATATCTTCCACAAGAGCTTGTCCCATTTTCAAACTGGTTAAAGATGTTTATTTTGGGACCTAAAATGGAAATGGCAGACAAAGAATAGTTACTTTCACAGTGAGATATGGAATCTATACAAGCCAGTCCTAAATGACTAGAACTGAACTAATAATTCTAACCCATAGAGAACTCTAGAGAGAGCTTGATATGGACCATTCTTCATTATGAAGGTTCTTCGATGGACCGAAAACTGTTTAAAAAAAAACAGACTCTATTTACAAGTTTCTGCAAGATCAGGTGAGGTCACACATGAGAAAGAAATACATCTTGATGGATGAATGAACCAAGAAAACTGTTTCCAAATATGATCACAAGACCCCATGAAATGTCTAAAAGAGATTGAAGATATTTTAATGGAATGATAGTAAGTTTATGAGAACATGAATATGTATACTGCTCAAAAAAAGAAACGCAACACTATTGTAGTCGTAATGGACACCAAATTTCAAACCTGTATCAAAGTTTTATTTTATGGAATTAATGTTTCAATCTTGGCATGAAGAAACTTTAAGACTTTAACAATGAAATGATGTTAATTAAATCTGGTTTGGACTTTTATTCTTTGCGAAAGAGGCCTGTTTCAGTAAGGTGTATAGCCTCCTCTGGCCTGTATCAGAGAACGACATCTCCTTGACATGTATCTGATTAGCCATTGGATCTGTTATTATTGCTGCCAACTTTTCCTGCAGTGCAAGAGACAACTGTTGGAGACTGGTTGGCACCACATCTCACTGGCGGACTTGTCTGTTGAGATCATCCCATAAGTGTTCTATTGGGTTCATGTCTGATGACATGGATGGCCACGGAATGGTCTGGACTTTGTTGTCAGTGAGGAACTGGGTGGTGAGTTGTGACACATGAGGCCGACTGTTATCCTGCTGAAAAATTGACCCTGGTGCAGCCAGAAGTGGAAGGACGTGAGGATGAAGAATTTCAGCGACATATCATTGGGCATTCAGACGTCCTTCAATTTGCACCAGGTCACTTTTTCCCATGAAGCTGATCGTCCCCCACACCGGTACACCTCCACCACAATGTTGAGGAGCCTCATCCACGCAGTTCTGGGCTCATGAACTCTGCAGTAAACTCTTCTCCATCTATCGTGTTGCTGGAGCAGAAAGAATGATTCATCATTAAACCAAACCCTTCTCCAATCATTCACAACGGTCCGTTGACGATGCTGGTTCGCCCATTGCAGTCAGTTCTGGTGATGCCAGTTCATAAGAACAGGACCTCTGTAGGGTCTTCTAGTCCAAAGACCAGTGTCATGCAGGCGGTTCCTGACAGTTTGATCTGAAATTCAACGAGCTGCTGTCATTGACTGGACTGTTGAGGATGCAGGTGCAAATCGATTCCTGAGTGACATAGCTGTATGAAGTGGTCTTTGGCAGGAGTTCTGACTATGGGTCTTCCAGCGTGTGGCCGGTCTGCAACTATGTCAGTTTCTTGACATCATACTTGTTGTGTTTCTTTTTTGGAACAGTATCTTTTTTTACCTTTATATAACAATGTGATTTTTAAAAAAAAAAAATTTAATTCCAAATTTTTTTTAAAGGAGAACTGAAAACCACGGCCACTCTCTATCAGACAACACACAGAAACATAAATATAGAAATATTTATTAAAAACCTAAACAGTTATTATTGATATATACATCTACTTGGCGTCAAAATGCTCCAGCATCAAAAGATCATGCACTGGTTCATTTACATGGCATTCTTATGTCATTTGCTTCTCTCTGTGTTAAGTGTTACATCTACAATTATTATGCCACATTATCTGTTGGCTTCATGTAACATCTTTGACATGATAAAAAAACAGCAAAAGCAAGCGGTACTCTGGACTCTACTTGTTACAAATACTTGGAACTATAAGTGTGCACTGACAGAAACAGTTATACATCAGCACCAAGACATATAATTCAGTAAAATGAAATGGAAAATGATAGAGAGTATCATTTACATACTGTTTCTAAGAGATGAAACAGTAATGCCAATAAATTTTTTACACTGTAAAGTTAGAAAAAAATATCTTTTTTTCAATCAAATCTATTCTCTTACTTGTTAGTGAAACAAGCAGTCTCACAGAGAGAAATGGTGGAAAGAACCATTCTTTGTAAGTGACATGACTACCAATACAACTCTTATATATGACATGCTGATGTGATCTCTAGACATAAACTATCAATACAACTCCTATACATGACATGCTGATATGATCTCTGGACATGAGATACCAATACAATTCCTATATATGGTATATTGATGTGATCTCTCGACATGAGCTACCAATACAACTTGTATGCATGACACACTGAACTGATCTCAAAACATAAGCTATCAATACAACTCCTATATATGATATATTAATGCAATCTCTAGACATGAGCTATCAATACAGCTCCTATACGTGACACACTGATGTGATCTCTAGACATGAGCTATCAATACAGCTCCTATATATATCAATGCAATCTCTAGACATGAGCTATCAATGCAGCTCCTATATGTGACACACTGATGTGATCTCTAGACATGAGCTATCAATACAGCTCCTATACATGACATGCTGATGCTATTTCTGGCAATAAATGTTTACAGTGCGTTCCTTTCCCTCTCTTCAAAATCTTGAGGAGCAAAATGCACAAACAAATCTCCTGGGACCAGGGACAGCCATCTTAGTTCACTGACTATTTCTTTTTTTCCCCCTCTGCAGTCCCCCCCCCCCTCCCCCAAGTTCCAGATCTTTGTTTCTCCTATTCACTTGAGGGAGTCCATGCTAAAGTTTATAAAAATTCTTTATTTTCTGTATCTTTGGTGTGTCACACAGAATGAACTATTATAAAATAATTAGCTCTTAGCTTCAATATTTAAAACATTTTTCTGGTCTGGAAAAATTTTTTTATCCTGATATTTTTTTTTTAAATGGCATGTTCTTCCAGTTGTGAAATAATACCACTCACATGTCAAGGGAAAAAATGAAATGATTATTAGAACAAAAATTTATATCCATGCAGTGACTCTAGAAATACTGTTTACTGACCTCTCTTGCTCCCAGAATGATTGTGGCTATCTGTGAGCGATCTCCCCACTCAGCTAAAAATGTAAGCGTCATGGACTGAAGAAAGACTGTGGACAAAACACCAGACAGGAACCTGCGACCTGGAGTTCTCAGTATTCCTGTTTCTATGTCCTGTGTTGGTATATTCTGCTTCTCCATCTAAAAATATATCCATTTTGTTTAATGTACAACATGCAGTGACACAAGAAATTAGGAAAAGCTTCAAAAGTATCTTGAAAAATTAACCTTTAATAATAAATTTCTCTGTTGAAATTTGAATATAATTTTTCTGTTAACTTTTTTTAAAGGATTAACTTTTGTGAAAGTAGAGCACTTCATAAAATGACTACTCACAATTTAGAATTAAAGCAGTCCACTGAAAGATATTGATGAATGCAATACATAATAACAAATAATAAACCAAGAATTTACAGCAACCATAAAACTTTTAACCTAATGTAAAAATCTTAATGTTTGATTTATAAAACATGATAAATGAACCTGTACAGATAAAAAAAATGAGGACATAAAACAGTTCACAAGACTAAAATGCACCTTAAAATGAATTTGGTGAGTTACAAATTCACAAAAACAAAATTTAAAATGCTATAGGTTCTGTCACTGTGTTCTGACAACAGGTCACCTGAAACAGGTGTTTTTTTTTCCTGAGGCTAGACACAAAATAAGAATCTATGAACTTAGAACCCATCAAGTTCCTTTATTCTGATTGTAAATTTGAATATTATTTTATGATACACTTTAGATGCTGAATGTTTAACAATCCCTGTGTTCAGTTCTACTGGAGTACATAACGTCAAAAAATTTTCAGTTCTACACAAAAAATGTATACATCATTTCCTTTCCACTTAGAAGCATGCTTCCAAGCTAAGTTAAACATATTTTAAGAACGTTTCATTATACAAATTTTGCATACAGGATTCTCTGCACTAAAATGTGATGTCTCAGATGCAATAGGAGCATCTGTAGTGATATGTGCCAATACATAATATATTTAAACTTTGGCTTCATGAACTGAGTAATTAATGTAAACAAAAACACAGAAAAATAAGCTGTTAAAAATGCTTAAGCAAAACAGCTGTGATTAATAAATTTTTAAAAAATATTAAAACATGAGGAATACTACTGGGTATTTAAAGCATAATTTTGCTATGTAAAGTGCATTTTTAATGTATAACCAGCCACCAGTATAAGGTTACAAGCAATCTATACCTAGAAGAATGACAAATAATGTTACAATGAACAATGTTTAAGTGTGTGTGGAAAATACAAATATTAGGAGATAAAACTGCCAATATCTTTTAGGTACAACAATAAGGTTTCAATGTATTATTTCAAGAAGTAAATAAGTGGTTACCGAAAATGTTGTAATCCTGCAGTACTCTGATATTTTTTCCCAAATGTATCAGTTTTTTGGCAAACTGCTGAATACCTTTCAGTACAGACATGCAATGTCCTTTAAGCAACTGAAGATACACACTTCTGCAGGCTACATGTGACCACAAGCTAATCCCATAGAAGGGGTACTTTTCTCATTTTATTTTGTCAGCCTGGATTGTTTTTGGAATGAAGCCATGGGTATGTGCAAATAACTCTTTTTGCCCAGCCCCGACAGCTGAAGTTAACATTCCAAAGTCCACCAAGTATAAAACTCACTGAGACCCGTGAGGTAGTGTTATGGTAGTTGTTTCCAAGGCTTTTTTGAAGAGCTGGTGCCTGTTAGAAGCTTGCGCCAACATGGTTTTACTGTAAGTACTGGGCTCCATCTTACAAGGGACTATTTTGTTACATAAAATGTGTGTGTTTAAGATGACACGTTCACAATGAGTGTAAAGTTTTGGATATTGTTTTATCTCTAAGGCAAACACATTGAGACATGGGTTTAATACTACAGATTATGAAGAAACTGGGGATTCAGCTATATGCTCAAATCTGGGGGTCACACAGTATAAAGAAAAATTTCATATATTTGTTTCTTTTCCCGTTGCATTTTGATGAGTTACACAGATTAATTTTATTACCATGAAAATTTTCAACGAATGAAATGAGAATACAAAACTATCAAATTTGAAAATTAGTAAGAAAATACATAATATTATTTCTGGCCAGTGAGAATTCATCAAAGTGAGACTGAAATCAGCAACCCACTGGTAAGCAATTTTATGTGATCATAAAATCTTTAAGTCATAAACAATAACATTACAGAATTTGCCAGAATTACATTTAAAAATTCTGATTTTATAATTCTTGTATGATAATCTGCATGAACTTCATAAAAGTTAATTTAAAAAAAACTCACTATGAACACAAATCACATGTTTTTGGCTCATATCAAGCAGACTGGAAATGAGTTTTGTAAGTTATGTTTTTTCCAAAAATAAGTGTAATTCAAATCCTGTCAACAGTAACCTAATGAACCCACAACATACATGCAGAAGATAAGAATTTCATCATCTGAATGCATTAAAATACGTGTAGAAGAACCCAGTTCTCTGAATACCTTCAACATACACATAGAAGATAAAAATCTGACTCTCTAAATACCTAGACTCATTCACTGCCAAAATGCTCTAACAGCAAAGAATGAATTTCCAAGAAATCTAAATAAATTAGCCATTTATGGATGTTGCCACCTCCAAGAAATGAGAGTTAAAGAAGCAAATGTAATAGGCTGATCAAATAGCACACGCAAGCAGGAGAAGACATTGTCAGGAACGAGCATCAGTTCTTGGACACAAAAGACACAAGAAAAAAAACATGCTGGAATTAACCAAAGTCACTGAACACTCATTTCTGTACTAAACATGTAAAATAAGACAATGGAAACTGTTTATCTTCATGTGCTTGTGAGCTATATACTCTTAGCAGTTAATATCAATGTGAAGAATATGGCTTTTTGTTATTTACAAGAAACAGATTAACCCTTTCTTGTTCTTTGATTTATTAGATGACTGTCCAACATCAAACACACATTTTATTTATATTTTATTAACAAAAGGCATAATCTATTCAAGGCAACTGACGTGTTCAAGAATAAATTCTCTTCATAAATTTAAATTTTATGTCAGAAAGTGGGAAATTTTACAAGCAAATAAAAATAATAGACAAATAAAACCGAAAAAAAAAGCTAAAATTATTCAGAATACACAAGGATTAAGGCGGCTACTTTAGGGAGATGTGCAAGATTGTGAAATGCAAATTTCAATGGAATTTTGTTTGATTCGTCACATATTCTAAACCAGGAGTTGAGCATAAGGCTAACAACTTTATCCTGAGACCCACCTAGAGGCAACTCTAGATGGGGAAAAAAGGATTAGTTATTGAAAACTCACAACAAAACCAAGTCAAGGGATCACATCAGGGATACCAACTCCAAAGAACTCAGACAAAGATCGAAAGAATGCATTCATCGGCCCCAAATATGTGACAAAGATTGGATTCTGGAATGTAAGAACAATGACAGCACAATCGAAAACTGCTTAAGTAATCAGAGAAATGGATAGATATCGCCTAGATATACTGGGCAGCAGTAAAATGTGATGGCCAAAAGCAGAGAAAAGAATGGCAGAAAACCATTCAGGCAGACAGTGGGAAATACTAAGGAGTGGTTACAATTATGTCAAATGTAGCAGCAAAGAGCTTTATAGAATGGGAACCAATGAATGGTGTGTCCAGTAAGTAATGAGACATTTTATTCAGCCAATCAGCAGGGCCAGGGGTGGATTCTCCGGGCCTGAAGGTTAGTGGGGGATGTTAGGTAAAGGGTAGATATCTCGTCATTTGGCTCTGAGCTGTAAAGAGTGTGGATCGCTTGTGAAGTGGACAGCCGTTTAAGTGTCATGTAATGGTCAAAATGCTGAGGAGTGTCAACCAGCGATAAAGTTTTGTGTTAAACTTGAAAAATCCATGACCGAGACACTTGCTATGATACAGAAAGCCTATGGGAAGGATGCTTTATCGAAAACACAAGTGTTTCGGTGGCACAAGAAATTCAGCAGAGGAAGAGATAGCATTAAGGATGAAGAATGCACAGGGTGCCCATTAAATGTGCAAAATGAAGATGAAATCGATGCTCACTGTCTTTTTTTTACTCTAAAGGTGTTGTCCACAAGGAGTTTGTACCACCTACACAAATGGTCAATGTAGCATTTTACGCTGAAGTACTTAAATGTCTGAAGAACAGAACTGCGCGCATCTGCCCGGAGATCGCAAACACCTGGATTCTTCACCACAACAATGTGCCAAGCCAAGCATCGCTGTTAGCAAGAGACTTTCTGGTGATACAAACTGAAGCATTGATGTGCCAACCTCCCTAAAACCCGGACTTGTCCCAACTGACTTCTTTTTTGTTTCCCTGCCTCAAATCAAGCTTGAAATGCCACCATTTTTGGACTGTTAATGATGTGCAAATTGCCAAGAATAGCACTCTGAAGGAGATCCTTGTTCAAGATTTCCAGGTGAGCTACGACATGTTGGCAGAACTGCTGGCAACAGTGTATTGATGCTCAAAGATGTTATTTCAAGGAATTTTAAGTACATGTAAGTATTCATTCATTCATTCATTTGCATGTCCCTTGCGGAACTTTGCCTCCCAAACAGCACTCCTGTAGGCCTCTCGGTTGTGAGCAAGATGGCCTGCTGCTGCTGCATATTTGCAGATTGTCAACAATGTCTTGCAGCCATCTTCATTTTGGTCTTCCTCTCTTTCTTTTTTTTTTCCCATTATGTATCTTTCCAATACGGTCTTCTCTAAATTATCATGACGTTTAATGTGTCCAAAATATTTAAGTTTTCTCTCTTTAATCCTCTTTACTAGCCAGCCTTCTTCAATATTAAGCTCTTGTAGTATAGATATATTTGTTCTTTTTTGTGTCCACGATATTTAGAGAACTCTTCTGTAGCATTTACATTCAAAGGCATTTATGTGTTTCTCAGCTGTTTTATTAAGTGTCCAGGTCTCACAGGCATATGTTGCGATGGGAAAGATGCATGCCCTTAAAAATCTTATTTTTGTGGTTCTGTCTCCTCCTCTCCACAGATTCTTTAGTTGTTTCACTTTCTGAAGAGCGACAGACGTCCTCCTTTTAATTTCCCTCATTGTATCTCCATTATTAGTTAGTTGTGATCCAAGATATTCAAAACTCTCCACTTCTTCCAGTTTTTCCTCATTGATACATATTTCAGCTGTCTTGTTTGTTTTGTCAGTTGTCATCAATTTAGTTTTCTTTGCATTAAGATAGAGGTTCTGCTCTTCGCTGTTCTTACGGACTGACATAATTAGTTTTTCCACTCCTTTTTGTGTTGTGGACAGTAATACTGTGTCATCAGCATATCTAATCTCTGGTATTTCATAACCTCCAATTGTTATGGCATCGTAATATTCTTTGTCTACATCTTTTCTAACATTCCTCATTATATTTTCAGTATACAAGTTAAATAAGTAGGGTGACAATATGCACCCCTGACGGACCCTTTGTTTTATGTCAAACCAAGTTGTTGTTTCACCATTTATTCTTACTGCTGCTTGTTGGTCTAGATACAGCAGTGATGTTAATTGTATGAAATGTGTTGGAAATCCCATTTTTTCCATTATTTCCCAAAGTTTCTGGTGTTGTACACAATCAAATGCCTTTGAGTTGTCTATAAAGGCTAAATATAGATTGACATTAAACTCCCTGCATTTCTCTATTATTAATCTTATATTGAATATATGCTTTCTTGATCCTCTTCCTTCCTGAAACCAGCCTGGACCATATTGACTTCTTCTATTTTCTTACGAAGTCTACCCATTATAATTTTTAACAGAATTTTACTGGCACGACTAATCAGGGCAACAGTTCTGTAGTTTGTGCGTAATTTCAGGTTACCCTTTTTTAGCAGTGGTATGAATACAGTTCTTCTCCATTCTTTTGGCGAAATTCCTGAATGCCATATCTTTCTACATAGTGCACGATAGATTGTTGCACATTCCTTTCCTCCTGCTTTAATAAATTCAGCTGTTATCTCATCACATCCTGGTCTTCTTCTTCTTCTTCTTCGTTCGCACTGTCTGTCTATATCTGCAGTCCTGTCTCTTGGATAAATTTCACTGTTTTTTGTAATTCATGTATGGAACCATAGAGCTTATCTTCTTTAGTGGTTTCACTGGGCCAGTAATTATTTCTCAGTGACTCGTAGTTGATGCAGTTCTGGAGGATATGTTCCACAGTTTGGGGCACCTGGGCACATGTACACAGATTAGTAGTACCAACCTTAAACTTTGTATACATATGACTTCGGAGTCGGGTGTGTCCTGTTCGGAGACGGAAGATGGTGACTTGTTCCTTTCTGTTTAGCACGTGATAGTCATCATGTGGTGGTGTTTGTGGCTTCCTGTAGGTTTTTATCATGCTTTTCTTCTGATTATAAGTGATTGGTATGTCTGGTTGCTCCATTTCAGTGCCCTCTTTGGCCAGTTGGTCAGCTTTCTCATTGCCTGGTATCCCACAGTGGGAGGGAATCCATTGCAAAGTGACTCCATGTTGTAAGCCAATTTTTGACAAGGCATCCTTAAGGTCTGGTAGTTTGTTGCACTGAAGAGCCTCCAGTACTGATCTTGCATCTGTGAGAATTACTACAGGACATGTATCAATTCTGGAGTTTGATAGTTTTTCAACTGCAGCAATAATTGCCCTAACTTCTGCATCAAAGTTGTTGCAGTATTTACCAGTGGGTATGGAAATCTTGTCAATGGTGTTGTTTGGATATTCAATATATGCTCCTGCCCCTCCATTCTTTATGGCATTATGTGCAGATCCATCTGTATACACACGTATCCAGGTGTCACATGGATATTTGTCATCTAGAACACTAAGTGTGGCTGTTGATCTTACAAGACTGCTCTGCATCTCACCATTCTGCACACCTTTCACTTCAGTCTGAATAGATATTTGTGTATAATCTGCGTCTTTCCATGGTGTATGCTCTGGTACAGATGATAATGGAGCGACTACAGTTGGAAGGTCAGGTATCAGCTTACGCATACGCTTGGCCTGATGAATGAAGCTGCTTCTTTTAAGCCGTCCTAATGCCAAGTTATTGAATCTCTCCTTCAGGGGATGGCTTACAGAGCTAAGGAATTTTTCTCCCATGGTCATGACCTTTGTGTCTCTACGTTCCTTTAGCGCTTGAACACCAACTATTTTCTGCATTTCTACTATTGGTGTGGACCTCATGGCACCTGTGATAATCCGTAGTGACTGATTTTGAACTTTGTCTAGATTATGCAGCGTAGTGTTTGATGCTGTGCACCAAGATGTTGACCCATATTCTAAATGTGGTAGAATACTTTGCTGATATACATTCTTGAGGATTCTTTCACTAGCTCCCCATGTGGTTCCACTCAATTTTCTTAATATGGCTAATTTTCTTAATATGGCTAGTTTTCTTCTGGCTTTTGCTTCTGCACTGTTGATGTGTTGCTTCCACGTCAGTTTTGAGTCAAGAGTCACTCCTAAGTAAGTGGGTTGGTTGTCCATCCTTAAGGGTATTTCATTTACAAAGATCTTACCTGCTTTCTGTTTAGATGAGAGGGTGAACAGAGTGGTACTTGATTTCTCTGTGTTGATACTTACACACCATTTGCTTGATCTTCCGTACTGTAGTACTGCCTAAATCCTGCTTGTTGTGGAACGAGAAGGTTTTCACTTTCTAGGTACCATTTTAGCCTCAGGTCAATGATGCGTTCCATCGTTTTGCATAGGCAGCTAGTGAGACTGATTGGCCTGTAGCTGGAGGCAGTATCACTGTTTTTCCCTGGTTTTAGCAGTGGTACCATGCTTGCTTCCTTCCAGATTTGAGGTAACTTACCTGTGCTCCAGCACATATTGAAAATATCCAACAGCTTTCCCATTGCTGCCATTCCCAGGTTCTTGATCATTTCATTGGACACTCCATCTGGTCCTGGTGATTTCCTTGGTTTCAGTTTACTAACTGCTAGGTCTAACTCACTGCGTGTGATTGGTGCATCCATGACCTCCACTTTCTGACTTGTTCCTCCTCTTTCTGTGGCTCGATGCGCACTGTACGCTCCTTCTCTGGATGGATATCAATGTTGCAGTCCTGTGCAAAAATGCGAGCAAAGTGATCTGCTACCTGCTTACCTGTAAGAGTTTTCCCATCCTCTATTAGTGTAACCTTTGTACTTCTTCCAGTACTCTCATCATTTAACTGTTTGATTAGTTTCCACAGTTTCCTTCCATCCTTTTCAAAGTTTAGGGACTCTGTTTTCTCTCTCCAACTTTCCCGTCTGGCTTGCAGCTTTGCTCTCTGAAATTTGGCCTTAGAATGTTGGTAATTATTGTGGTGTTCTTGGCATGGTCTATTTTCTGCTTGCTTTCGAGCTGCTTCCACGTCATCATGGAGTTTTCCCAGCTCACTAGACCAGTATGGTTTATAGTCCCTGCGAGCTCCTCTGGGAATGGTTTCACGAGCGGCCTGAAGGATACAAGCATTGAATTCCTTCACTATGCTGTTAATATCCTTACCTTCTATGGACAGCTGTCCCACCAGGTACCTGTACGATGTCTGTACATTGTCCAGTTTGCTTTTTTATAGTTCCATTGGGGAGAGGGTTACTGGTGTTAAGGAGTTCATTTTCTATTGTCAGGAAGACTGGTCGATGGTCGCTACCTCCAAGTTGTTTTCCAACTTCACGTGTAATGTTCCACTTCAGATCTGGAGAGTGGAATGCCAGATCTGGTGTTGATTTTGTATGCCATGCCCTTGAGTAAAATGTTGGGGCATCCATTGGCTGGTTGATCAGGAGAAGTCCATTATCATCCTGCCAGCTCTCAACTTCCTCTCCTCTCTTGTCTATGTGGTCATAGCCCCAGCTCTGGGAATGACTGTTAAAATCACCACAGACCATCAGTCTCTCTTTGTGTGGGATTGTTCCTAAAGCAAGTGGGCGGTCATTAGGACAGTAATAGTTAAGGAGGTGGAAATCTGTATTACTACTTTTTAGATGGATCATCTGGTATTCGGCTCCTTCCATGTACACTCCCACCTGACATGCGCTGATGTTATTCTTAACAAGTGTGAGTACTCCTCCTTTTCTTCTGTCCTGTCGGTCTGATCTAAAGCACTGGTAGCCTCTGATTTTAAAGGCGGCATCTTTGGTTAGGTGTGTCTCCTGTATGCAGCATATACTTACCTGCTCTGCAAAAAGTTATGTTCTCTAGTTCAACCTTTTTGCTATAGCCATCTCTAACACTGCTGACACCCTCAGCATTCCACTGCATTATTTTAAGTTCTTGCTTTTTGGCTATTTTCTTCTGTTGTATTTTTTGGCCAGTAGCTCTACTCTCATGTCTCCTGACTCCACAAGACGAACTGAGAGGACCTCCAGTAGCATTGGGTGGACCCTTTCAAGGCAGGGGGCCTGGCACTGCACCTGCCTGGTTAGTCTTCACAGGGCGAGCACCATGTTTGAAAACTGCAGATAGAGACATTTCATTAGCGATAATGCGTGTTACCCTGATTTTTGTGATGCGCCTTTTGGCTGGGTAACTCCGACTTCAGCACCTTTCCTTGCTAGGACAGACTGTGGTCTTGCTCGGACTGCCATGAAGACAGTGTGGCTGGCCTGGCCAAAACTTTGTTTTCCAGCCCCTGGTGGCTGTACTTAAGCGCCTTCTCCATGTCAGATGGTTTGAGACAGTTCCACAAAGACACTCTGACTTTGAGATGAGGAATCTGATGAGTGCTTCAACGATATCCATTCCCCGCCACCCATAGTCTACTGGCTCTGTTTTGTTTACATCATTCTGATAGCCATTGTTGTAAAGACCCATAGGCTTGTCACGTCCTGGATTCATTGGTTTCACACCAGACTTCCCTCATCCCCGCCAGAGATCTCCATGTCCCCATCTGTCCACCAACCTGACATTACATTTTGCAAAAGTAACAATTACAATTAGTGTTGATTGCTACAAGTTTCTGGGCTACAGAGGTAGGTCAGAGTTTTTAAGCAAACAGATCTATGTTCCCTGTCTCACAAACACTATGTTAAGATAAGTGTGCTCTTAACACAGTTGTTCCCAGGGGGATCACATCCTGGTGATTTACCATTTTTCAGATTCTTTATTGCCCAAAAAACTTCTATTGTCGGTTCGGGTTCTTTCTCCTCCAATAGTAATTCACACTGTTGATTTCTGCTTCCACAGTATATGTAAGTATATCTTGAACAAATTGAATTTTATGGAATCAGACTCATTACTTACAGGACATACCTTGTAGAAGCAGAATACAAACTAAGACATGGAAGAATGACAATCATTCAATGTTATGTGCACCAACGAACGCCACAGATGATGAAATAAAAGACAATTTCTATCACCAGCTACAACATCTCATTAATAAAATCCCTAAACACGACATCATAATTGTTATGGGAGACCTCAACGCCAAGGTAGAAAAAAAAATAACATTGATGTCAAAAAAGTAATATGGAAAGAAGGAATTGATACAGTAAATCAAAATGGAGAAAGATTAACTTAACTATGTTTAACAGAGGGCATGGTCATTGGAGGAAGAATATTTAAACACAAAGAAATGCATAAAACAACATGGGTATCTCCAGATGATAGAAAAAGAAACCAGACAGACCATTTTTGTATTAGCAGTTCAGAACATCTCTGATAGATGTAAGAGCATACAGAGGTTCAGATGTCAACAGTGACCACAATTTGTGTATATGGAAAATAAAATTAAAACTGAAAAGCCAACACAAGAACTCAATACCCAGAAAGATAAACAGTCACCCTATAGGAAGAAAATACTAACAATAATTTCAATCTGGAACTTACCAATCATTTCGCAGCACTCAGTGCAGTAGAGGAGACAGATACTGATTAATTATTTAATTATTACAGCACTGCCGTAATCATCAGCAAAAGCAAGTGCTGGAAACACATGGAAATACATACATGATGAACGAGCAGCCAAATTAGCCATGATGAATGTAAAGAGAGATCTTGGAAAGGATTTGGCAAAACCAGTAAACAAAGAACTACACAATAAAGTAAAAAGAGTTTAGCTAGAAGAGATAAAAGAAAATACATAGACATTATGACAAAAGAAGCAGAGAAAGCAGCAAAACTCTATAAAATATACACAAGCGGCTAATAGGTAGTATTACATCCAAAGAAAGACCAATCTTTAGCAAAACTGGCACCCTATTAACATCAAGAAAAGTCCAAAAGCAAAGACTGGCCAAATGTTTCCAAGAAGTACTTAATCAACCACACCCAAAAGAATTGATAAACCTTGAAACCAACTTACCAATCCCACAACTAAATGTCAATCTAGATGAAATTGCACTGAATTAAACTGAAACAGCAGTGAACCTAATGGCTAACAACAAAGCTGCAAGTGAAGATGAAATAACAGCTGAAATACTAAAAGCTATTAACAGTGACAACATGAGCCAACTGGGGAGAATGTTTAATAAAATTTGGAAAGAAGAAAAGGTCCCTTCTAAATGGAAAAAGGAATCATTGTTGGAATTAGAAAAAAAGGCAACTTTAGCAACTGCAATTATTGGAGGGGAGTAACCTTACTATCAGTTGTGTCAAAAGTATTCTACAAAGTCATTCTGAATAGAATTAAAGATATACTGCAATGAAAGGACAATCAGGATTTTAAAAAAGGAGAAGCTGTCTCGACCAGATCTTTACTGTAAGAATACTTGAAGAACATAATGAAAAGCAAAAACCATCAATCCTGAACTTCATAGACTTTAAAAAGGCATTTGATAGCATACACAGAGAAAGACTGTGAAGAATTTTAAGACTATATGGGATACCATCTCTTCTTCTTCGTCATTCGCTTCTACCACCAAGACTTCCCTGTGATCCTACTGAATTTAGTCCTCAATAGGTCCTGTGGTCCCTGAAAGGACCACACAAGATCCCTGACAGGACCACAAGAGGTTCAGAGTATCGCAGGGCTTAGTCTGTATTCTCGGTGGGTCTCAAAAGCGGGAATTCGTGACACCATGGTTTTCGTTGCACCAGTTTAATATAGAGTTGGACTTTCTCACCCAAAAACCTTGACGTGTTTTGGATATCAGTATATCCCCGCTGGGTGAGAGGTGGTTGCCCATCCAGGCTAGAGTTGGACTTCCTCACTGGAAAACCTTGATGTGTTTTGGGATAGCCATGTATCCCCGCCAGATGAGAGGTGGTTGGCTATCTAGACTGTACTGGTCCAGTGTCTCTGACTTCAGCATTTTGTAGTCGTGGCCACTCCCCTTCCTAGTTGTATCCATGACAGAGCTTTTGTCCAGGAGGACACATCCTCGCAGTTTCACCCCTGTGTTGAGCCGGTTTAGGCATATTATCCTAGTATGGGCATGTTTAGGATGTGACCGACCTGTAGAGTGGAGGTACTGTGACATGAGTAGCAATCAAATTTCACCCCTGGTTTAAGCCGGTTTAGGCATATTTTACCAGTATATCGGATGTGGGTGGCCTCTAGAGCAGAGGTGCTGTGGTATGAGTAGCTTTTGCTGTGAGACTACTGGACATACCGATTAAACTTCACTTTATCCTTTCCATCACCTTTTCACATCGGCAACCCTAATTGCTTTTTCACATTTCTTCATTGGCCGGGAGGATTTTCACTCCACACGCGGCATCCGAAGAATCTTGCCAGCAGTGTCTTAACCCCTAGGTTAAGCCGGTTCATGTAATTCACCCGGATACCATCTAAAATTGTCAGTATCATTAGGGATCTCCACAACGGATATGTTTGCGCAGTCAACACAGAAGGAGTGAGCGAATGACTCTAGACTGAAGCAGCCGTGAATCAAGGATGTACATTATCTCCCTTGCTTTTTGGACTTGCCACAGACTTCATAATGAAAAAATGTTGCACAGGTAAAACCGGCACTGACTGGGTACAATTGGGTCAACTAAAAGATCTTGATTTTGCAGATGACATAACTCTTATCACTGACATTGTGAATTCGATGCAAGAAAAAACAAATACCCTGTCTTCAATGGCTAGTAAAATAGGTCTTGAAATTAACAAGGAAAAAACAAAAATAATAAAACTTCCCAATAATCAAGAAGGAAAAATATACATGGAAGGAATAAACCAATTTGCATATCTCTGCAGCTACACAGACCAGAACGGTGACACCAGAAAGGAAGTTAGAATTAGAACTGCAAAAGCAGCACTAACCTTCAAGAATCTTGAGAACATATGGCATTCAAAAGTTATAAGCACAAAAACCAAGTTAAAATTATTCAAATCAAATGTAATATCCACCCTCATTTATGCACGCGAAAGCTGGAAAACAACTAAAGAAATACACAACAAATTACACTCTTTTGAAAACAAATGCCTCAGGAAAACACTCTGTATAAAGTGGAATGCATACAAGAACAATGCAGAGATAAGGCAGATGAGCAAACAACAACTTGTCTCATGGGTGATCAGAAAAGGAGATGGACATATGTTGGTCATTTGATGAGAAGAAACAGTCAGAGAATCCAAAAACAAGCTATGAAGTGAAACACAACAGGCCAAGGAAAAGAAGTCGACCATGTGAAACTCTAAAGAGGACACTGTTATGAAAGACTAAATTAGCAGGCATAAAATCCCTTATGAGGTTGAAAAACTTGCCAAAAACAGGAAAACCTGGTGAACTACCCTGCGAGCCCTATGTGATGTTTAATGGCACAGGAAGGATGTAAGATGTAAGATGCTATTGGCACTGGTGGTGTAGTGGTTAATGCACTTGCTTGCCAATCAGAAGGTCCCCGATGCAATTTCACACTTCGGCAGGAATTTTTCAGAATGAGTGGCACTAGGGGTCACCCAGCCTAAAAAAATGGGTAGCTGGGGTTTCCCTAGGAAAACAAAGGCAGCAAGGACAGGTGCTGGTTTCCCCACCTCAAATGATGCAGTGGCCTAGAAATGTGATGACATTTCACACCCCTACAGTTTGCAAAAGCTAAGGGACATAGATACTGTTGGCAGCAGCATGACCTCTGTACTCAGAAGTATCATGGGAAGATGGGGCATCTTCACTCAAAATTTCAAACAGTGTCAAGAAGATTATATACAAATGAAAGGTAAAATAATCCACACCTGTTTATTATGTAAGAATGATGTTGCATGTGAATGAAAGAACAAACTTTTATCATTTTTTTTTAATTATTAGAAAGTAAGTGTTTATGTGCATTACCGCTCTTAGAAAACAACAGTAGTCATGAGCCTGACAGTTCTTGACTTAACAGTTTATCTGAAAGTGCTCTGTTTTGAAAGAACATTTTTTTCTGAATTTCAGATCACTAAAACAACTCATACTACATAACATATTCATAATATCTCTCTCTCTCTCTGAACCTTAAGTGGGGGCTTCCGCAAGGGTTTTCCACAAATGCCTGTCCTTTGCCTTTTTTTTCTGCTCTTGCCCAGGTGAGCCCTCTATTGCTCAACATCCTTTCTGTTGTTCTTCTCCATGTCTCTTTTGGTCTACCCTTACTTCTGTTCCCCTGTGGTGTCCATCTTAGTGCTATTTTTGGTAGTGAGTTGTCAGTCATTCGGAGCACATGTCCCAACCATCGCCAGCATCCTTCCTCAATAATTGCTGTCAGTGGCTTCATCTGCATTTCTGCCAACTTCTTCTTCTTCGTTCGCAATTTCTGCCAACAAGATGTTACTTTTTATGGTGTTTGGCCAAAATATTTTTCTAATTCTTCATAAACATTTAGTCTGGAAAGACTTCAACTTGTTTTCTATTGTTTTGATATTCATAATATACTGTTCAAAAACGCAACACTACTGCAGTCGTAATGGACACCAAATTTCAAACTTGTATCAGAATTTTATTTTATGGAATTAATGTTTCAATCTTGGCATGAAGAAACTTTAAGACTTTAACAATGAAATGATGTTCATTAAATCTGGTTTGGACTTTTATTTTTTGCGAATGAGGCCCCCGTTTCAGTAAGGTATATGGTCTCCTCTGGCCTGTATCAGAGAAAGATATCTCCTTGACATGGATCCAATTAACTATTGGATCTATTTTTGTGGGATGGCTGTCCACTCTTCCAACAGTGCAAGAGACAACTGTCGGAGATTGGTTGGTGTCACGTCTCACTGGCGGACTTGTCTGTTGAGTTCATCCCATAAGTGTTCTATGGGGTTCATGTGGGGATGAAGAATTTCAGTGACATATCACTGGGCATATTCAGGCATCCTTCAATTTGCACCAAGTCACTTTTTCTCATGAAGCTGATCATCCCCCTACACTGGAACACCTCTACCACCATGTGGAGTAGTCTCATTCATGCAGTTCTGGGCTCATGAACTCTGCGGTAAACTCTTCTCCATCTATCGTGTCGCTGGAGCAGAAAGAATGATTCATCACTAAACCAAACCCTTCTTCAATCATTTGCAACGGTCCACTGATGATACTTGTTCACCCACTGCAGTCAGTTCTGGTGATGTCAGTCAGTAAGAACAGGACCTCTGTAGGGTCTTCTACCCCAAAGACCAGTGTCGTGCAGCCAGTTCCTGACAGTTTGATCTGAAATTCAACCAGCTGCTGTTATTGACTGGACTGTTGAGGACGCAGATGCAAATCGATTCCTGAGGTGACACAGCCATATGAAGCGGTCTTCGGTAGGAGTTGTGACTATGGGTCATACTATGGGTCATTGCACGGCCGGTCTGCAACGGGATTCTTGTGAACCTGTCATGAGTTAATGTCAAAAATGCTGTTTTGACTAGTGTTGCTTTTCTGTGCTCATGAATTATCTGCTGAGTACAATTCAGGTCAGCACGTGAAGCTGATGTCCAAGTGAACATTTCAGGCAATATGCCCTTGTCTGATAGCAAACTTCAGTTTAAATCGCAACATCGTATTTGTTGCGTTTCTTTTTTGAACAGTATACATGCATAATATATTCCTACTACAAGAACTTAATACTGAAGAACGCTGGCTAGTAAATAGGATTAAACAGAGAAAACTGAAATATTTTGGACACATTAAATGTCATGAAAATTTAGAGAAGACCATCCTGGAAGGGTACATAATGGGAAAAAGAAAGGGCGAAAGATCAAGGCAAAGATGGCTGCAAGACATCATTGATAATCTGCAAATGGATGCATCAGCAGCAGAGCATCTTGCTTACAACTGAAAGGCCTACAGGAGAGCTGTCTGGGAGTCAATGTTCCGCAAGGGACTGACTGAAACAGTTCAGAAAAGCTGCATGAATCTAATTCAGATGACAGTTTCAATGAAGATGAAAGAAAAACTACACGGAACTTTCAGTAAGCGAAAATGCATAATCTTCTGTCAGGTCAAGCTGATGAACATTTGCTAATCACAGATAAGCCATGAGACTAATGTCAGGCAAAACTGAAACACAAGAAGAGAATACTGTAAAACTGATAATGAGCTTTAAGTTATTATTGTTATTCATAATAATCAATCTTACAGAATGCAGCTCACACAAGTGGTGCAATGACCAGGATAATAAATCCTTTTATGTGATCACAGAATCATTATCACAGAAAGCTTACATTAACCTGCGAATATTATACACTACAAGGTAATCACTTTTTGTGTGACATTTGTGTTGCTTGCTCAACTGGACAACAGACAATATTGTACAAGGGTTGATTGATAAGTGAGATAAATTTAAATGAGGTGGCGCCACAATTCAAATAGTGACATTACTGCTGACAAGTATCAAAGTATCACTATTCAAACTACATGATGCATAGTTTCAGTCAATGGCAGTGCACTGTTAACATTCAGCAGCCATTTGAATTGAACAGGGTAGCAATCATTTAACAAAATGAACACAAACAAGTGAACACAAAAATGAACACAAACAAACCATAGATAATGCCACCTTCCCACAAATCAACCATCGCTATGGCAAAATTTCACGAATTAGGCTTCCAAATGATTCATCATTCACCCTATTCTCCAGACTTGGGACTGTATGACTTCTTCCTGTTCAGAAACTTGAAACTTTCAAGCAGTGGGAAGCAATTCTCATCAAATGAGGACATCATCATAGCCTTTAACTTGTAATTTGTAGCCTTTGAGAAAAACTACTTTGCCAATGGGATGAAACAGTTGGAAACCCAATGGACCAAAATACAGCCATAAATAATCCAAAATATAGCAATAAATAATGACTATACTGAAAAATAACATCACTTTTTCCCCAAAATGGTGTTTATCTAGCTGTTTTCCCTACTTATCAAATGACCCTCGTACTTTAATCCCACTGGCCACAAATACATTTTAAGTAATGAAAACTGAGAGATTAAATTTAAAAATTTAAATATGGAAATGTAAGTATACTAAAAACCCAAAAATTCTCAAACTTTTTCCTCTTGTTCTTCCACCTCTGCATTCCACTGAAGATGAAGATTTTATACATTCTCAGTCAACAAGCAGTTTAATAGAAAATGAAAATAAGACATCAGCTACTGGTGCACACATGCAAACAACAAGCAGTATAACTGAAAATGATAATCAGACATCAGTTATTGGTGTACACATGCAAACAACAAGGAATTATAAAATGATAATCAAACATCAGTTATTGGTGCACACATGCAAACAACAAGCACCTTAACAAACAAACATTCAACAAAACATGCAACATTTTTATATTTTCACATTTCTTATCTCACTGATAAATATTTATGTCTCTAAACTTAAATTCTCACAAAATCAAGATGAACAAATCTGTACTAATTCTTGAAATCCTGTTACAGACTGAGCTCCACTCTATGAGATCTATAACAAGAGTTGTCCCAGTCTCGTAAAGAAGATTCTAATACTTTACAATAAGTCTGAACTTATCAGTAAACTTAGAACATGTTATTTTCAATAACTTGACCTTTGCTCACAAATCAGGTCACAGAGCTACTGTTTGATCTCACATTCCTGCAGTACTGTCCTAGATTTCCCTGGAGTTTATGGTTTGAATATAATGATTCTCTTGATCGGAAATTTAAACCATGTTCTCACATAACTTAAGTCAATGAGTGAAGAAAAAGACAAAAGCAGAAAAAAAAAGAAACTAAAGCCACAAGAAAAAGCCAATGCAGAATACATTCATAAAAGGACATTTGTAACAAGTAATTATAGAAAAGGAGAAGCCAGAGAAGAGGATAATCAAATAAATAACCAGATGAATTGTTTAGTCTTGTGATAAGTTTCCCACTGGTTTTTTACTTAGTGGGAAGCAGATGACAATCTAAGAATTCCTTGAAAAAAAACAGACAATATAGGTATAGTAAAGAATATACTAGAATCTACCACTAGAAAAGTAGCAATACCGATGTCAACCAAATGATCAAAAATATTTTTAAAAATTATTTTCTCATTGTGGTCATGTACTTCTAAAATAAAAATTTGTAGAAAAACTTGTGGAGGAAAAAAAAATACCTCATCCTCCCTCCTCTTGAGGTCAGCCTGAACTTCCTCCAACTCATCTTTTCCTTCATCTTCTGACATGTACCAACCTAGACATGCAAAATATTGAGAACTATTCTGAAATTCATCCCAACAAAATTCTATCATTTTACATTTAAAAACTCCAAATATGCAATGTTATGGCAGGAATGTCAAGTTTTTATTATGTAAAGGTAGGCAAAATTCCAATTTCCATGCCATTAAAACATATTGGGTATATAGTGTTAGGCCTATATTTTCCATGACCTTCGGCACATGAAAGTGTGATGTGGTCAGTATCATATCTGGCCTCTTTACCATCCCAGATTTCTCTGGTACCCATTTTTAGAGGCTGGGTGGACCCTGGGGCCTTCTTGGTGTGTACCAGATTGGTAAACTAACCTAACCACCCACTAGCCATAGCCTAGATAAATTTAGGATTATCATGTCCTCTCATAATCAAATGTAAAGTCACTACTGTTATATCCACTTGTGGTCAAATGCTGGTACTGTTGTCAGTGGATGACCACTTTCAAATTTTTGGATTTATTTCTGAATGCCATGCAAAACCTTCAAACTGAGGACCATTTTTCTAGATAAAGACTGTCTACTGTCTTATCTCTAAGCATTCCTCTGACTTTCTCATGAATAATTATAGACTCAAGAAGATGGACAGCTGTATCAATATGGGGCTACATAATTCAGAATATGAGAACATGATCAGTAGCAAGAAGGATGGAAGGAGAACTGTGGTAGAGTAGTTAGAAGTATTACAGTAAAACAGTAACAATCTAAATAATAAATCTGTTTTTTGGTTGTTATCTTCATCATGTACCATCTTGTCAGTTGCGATTTGCTTAACTTCTTTACCAGCAACCAAAAGATATCTTGCTTCTGGTTGACCATTACACAGCATTACCTCCAAGATAACTCACCAATAATGTAATGTACCTACCTTCTATCTTCTTCCTAAAATCCACAAACCAGGTAACCCTGGACATCCCAATGTATCAGTGTGTTCATGCCCCGCTGAGCACATTTCTGACTTTTTGGACAGCACTTTCCAGCCGCTAGTACACAAACTACCCTCCTTTTTGAAAGATACCAACCACGCCTTAACAACTTTTGATATGATCACACTCTCTCATCACCACACCTATCACATCTTTCTCCTTGATGTCTGTTCCCTACACACTTCTATCCCTCATGAGGATGGACTCTTAGCACTCCGCTATTTTCTCGACAAAGACCCTCACCCCACCACTAGCACTGACACCATAATCAGACTTACATGGCTAGTACTAAACCTAAATTCTTTAGAATTCAACGGCGAATACGAGCAAATCAGTGGTGTTGCCATGGGAACAAAAATGGGTCCCAGTTATGCATGTCTATTTATGGGCTTTCTGGAAGTCAAATTATGAGAAACATACACTGGCAGACTTCCAGAATTCTATAAAAGGTACATCGATGATGGCATTGGTATCACAAGTATGCTACAGGAAGAGCTAAAAAAATTTACTCAATAACAACATAAAATTCACTTATGAAATTTCTGACAAGTCTGTTAACTTTTCAGACATTAAAATTTCTACTGGCACAAACAGGCTTGTCACCTTTGTATTTTACAAGCCCACCAACAGCCACATCTATTTGCTTTACACTTCCTCCCATCCTGAAGCCTGTAAGAACTCTATCCCATACTCCCAATTCCTCCGTCTTCACTGCATATGTCAAGATAATTTGGACTTTATAGTTATTAGAAGTTATTAGAATTTTTCCGTCGTCGCCAATACCCAGAAAAGGTCCTCCGTGAAGCCTTCAACCATATCCAACTACTTAGTCACAAAGTATTCAGGAAAAAGCCTGTTACTCTATCTGACAGAGTTAAGTCAGTACTGCCTTTCCACCCGCATGGTCAGATGGTTAAGAAAATTCTTTATCGTCATCTGCCGATAATCCAACTCAACCCCAACATTTTCTCTGATCACCCCTGTTGGCATACAAACGTAAGCCAAACCTTAAAGACATCCTCATCCACAGCCACTTGAAGCAGAGCCTTACATATGTTGGCACCAGAAAATGTAACCATCCCCGCTGCATTACCTGCCCGGTAGTCTGGGAAATGAAAACGATCACCTTTCCCAAAACTATCCTCACTCTTCATGAGGGATTCACATGTGAGTCCCGTAATGTGATATATGTCATTGTTTGCAAAACATGCAGAATAACGTATATTGGTGAGACTGGCCTCAGATTAGGGGACCGCATGCAAAAAACATATATACAACATCGCCCATCATGCTTCGAAACCAGTTCCAAATCTGATTTTCTGGTAACAGCCATCAAACAATGTCACGCAGATGACACAAGCTGCCTGGCGCTTGAGAACTGCTGATTTCAAAATTATGGGATGCTGGAGCCACACGGGTTAAACTCGCTGTTCAGCTACACTTAACATTCTCTTCAATCATTATAGTACCTCTATAAAAACCTCCTCACAGCATCACTTTGCAACCCCTCTTCCCTAATCATCTATTTCAACTTCTCCTGGCTAGGTCAACATTGTATCACTCTCTCTCCCCTACCCTATTCCCCATCCACCACCCCCAGTTACAACCCACCGACCACATATCACAGGTCTCCATTTAAACAGTCTCCACGTTCTACTAAATCCATTCCTGACACACATTGACGTACAAGCCACACCTTACAATTTACAGCTAAATAATCTATTTAATTTTTTTCTTTTTTTCTTTTTAATAGTATCCATGTAAATCTATACTTTATTTCCTCATCCTGTTATGTTTTTGTATGATTAAGGCTCACACCGAAATGTCACAACTTTGTAGTTGTTAAGTAATAAAGCTGTTCCTACATTTTTCCTAGTTTATACATTCCTGTACTATTTACATGCTGTTATCCCAGAGTTTTCTCGATCTAGCTTAAACATCAACAAGCCTCAAATCAGAGACTGCATGAATCACAAATGCAGTGAGAACAATAGATGGTTGTGTTAAACGAGTTTTTGTTGAAGAAGAGATCTGTTACATGATTATAAATTTTAGTGAGGATTATGAATGTGTGGAAAGTAGTGATATGGATTCTTGCAGTAGGAGTGATGTATATAGCAGGGGACCGGCTAGCGTAGTGGTTAGAGCACTCATCTAGCAACTGAATGGTTGAGGATTCGAATCCCCAGTTGTGCGGGATTTTTTTTTCCAAACCAATACGGCCCCGAGGTCGACCTAGCCTTGTAAAATGGGTTCAAGAGAAAATTTGGGAAGGAAAGCCAGTGAGGAAAGGAACTGGCCACCCTACCTCATACGCTGATGGCCCAGCATAATGAGGTCTCTAACACTTCATCCCCTACAGCTGCTAAGGGACTATCTTTACTTTTACCTTATATAGCAGGAATGATTAAAAACAACGAAACTACTGGCTTTCAGTTTGAATTTATGTGGTTCAACAAAGCTGCACATCAGAAGTCAAAGATGTCCCTAAATAGATGATGCAGGGTGTGACATTATCATATGTCAAAGATGGAAAGAAAAGTCAGTTAAAAAACGAAAACATGTTATTTCTCTAAAGACTAATGCATCCTTGTGGGTGGCATCTTGTTCTGGGACTTAGAATATGAAGAACATCATCTTCACAACCATCATATCACTCTTTCTATATCACTGCCACCACCACCACCACAGCCACCATCCTCTTCATCATCATCATCAGCCCATGTCAAAAAGTATTGTTGGCACTATAAATTCCCAGTTTTTAAAAATCACTGTAATTTTTAAATAAAATTGTTTTTACTCATATTTGTGAAAACAATACTCAATAAAACAGTAACTTAATTTACTATATTGGTAAAGAAATTAACAAATCTCCATTTGTCAAGTTCAACAGGACAATCACTTAATCTATGTTTACCTTCTCTCAGCATTTTGATACCAAATACAGCAAAAAGTACTGATGAAACATAATATGTGAGAGCTCTAGGTATCACTGTGGCTGCAAAGCCCACAATTGCTGTGGAAAAAAAAAACCTATAAATAAAAACTAGACAAATATCAACAGATGTTTTACAAAATGTAACATTCTGCTCAAAAATGATATCTAAAACCGAGTCACTGATCTTTTCCAACTGTGATTAAACTGCCCCTCAGTTCATGTTTGCTTAGATAGAGCTGGCGATCAAGCTTCTCCATCTTGTGCAGTCCATGGTGTTTCCAATTTGTTTAGATGGTTTTCTTTTTTCCATGTCACTTGGTCAGACCACTGAGATATTTTTCTCCTGGCCTTCCTCTTTTCCTTTTTCTCTTCAATGTTGCAGTCATTACTAGTTTCTCTAACTTCTGCCTTCTCATGACATGTCAAAGAAATTTTAACTGTCATTTTATTTTCATTTTAAGTAGTTTTCATTGTTCTGAAACTTTTTGGAGTATCTATTAATTTGTTTTACTGTCTGTCTAGGGTATTTGTTGCATCTTTTGTCAAAATCACACTTCTGTTGCTTCCAGTTTCTTTGTCATCTTTTTGTTGATTTACAACTTTCACAACCATACAGCAATATTGGCTCTATATCTCTCTCTCTGAACCTTAAGTGTCCAGGGCACATGGGACTTCCGCAAAGGTTTTCCACAAATGCCTGTCCTTTGCCTTTTTTTTTCCGCTCTTGCCCAAGTGAGTCTTCTATTACTCAACATCCTCTCTGTTGTTCTTCTCCATGTCTCCTTTGGTCTAGCCTTACTTCTGTTCCCCTGTGGTGTCCGTCTTAGTATTGACTCTACATAGTACTGTAATACTCTTTTCCTAACTTTTAGTAACATTTTCTTATTTGCTAGTATCTTCTTCATGTCATAAAAACTGCCTTTGCCCTACCTATTCATAATTTTATTTATGCTTGCCATCAGCTGTTATTTTTGTTCCAATGTTTGTGATCTTATTAATTGTGCAGATAACATAACAATGAAAGGACTTATACAGTCTATTCAAATGTTTGCTGAAGGGCATTGCAGTCTATAGTGAACTGCATTATCTTTCAAAAGTTGTGGATCATTTCACTGGACCAATGGGATATATATATATATATAGCATACATCAACAAGCACATACACATCTTCTGATTTGTGCAGATTTATACAAGATTCTGAAGCTATTAAAACAATGGTAAACTGAATTACAAGGGCAAGCCAAAACTAACTACAATATAGAAAGTAACTGCAACATTTCTGGGATATTTTGATGAAGTCTTCAGACCTGACATAACAAAAATATATCAGTGCTCACAAACACCAGTACATGATGCTATCACCTGCTAAACATAAATGAACAAGTCATCATTTTCCACACAGAACAGTACCAACTGAATCAAAAATCACACATATACAAAGTTTAAGATCAGCAGTTCTCCCCTTTGTGCACATGCCTAGGTACCTCCAAGAATCTGAATTTTTCAGAATCTTGTATAAATCACACAAAATGAGACTAACCCACTGGCCCAATGAAATGATCCACAACTTCTGAAAGATAATGCAGTTCACTATAGACTGCAATGCCCCTCAGCAAACACTTTAATAGATTGTATCTCACATGAGCCTGACTACCACAAGTGAACTCACTCTTAAGAGACAAATGTACTTGTTACTCCTGTTCAACTACAGAAATAGAAAAACTCCTGCTTACTACTCTATAAACTTGACAAACAGTAAGTAACTTATATAGTTCCACTTATAAAATGCTGAGTATACAGATTCTTCAACTTATCATTAACCATAAACTGGGAAAGCATTTTTTAAAATTTCACATTATTTTTTATTGTGCACTTTAATTGAGTATTATATTAACATATAACCTTCAAATATAAAGATGCATCTGTCACCTCACCTGATAAAAATGTCATAACAAACAGTGAAGTTAGGGCGCCCAACAGAACAGTGAGTCTGGAATGTGTCATGGCCATTATGGCAGCAATGAAGAAGGTTTTATCTCCAATTTCTGATACTATGATCACAGATAACGATGCTATAAATGCATGCAAGAATCCCAGGTTGCCTTTGTCCAATTTCTTTGCAGAAACTGCATCATCACCATATTTTCCTGTTCTCTGAAAAGAAGAAAAACAAAAATTAGTATTGTGAGTTGCACAAAAATAAATAACAAATAAAACAATGTTGTTTCCAATGGAAAAACTCCACACAAATATTTTCCTCTTCCAGATATTAAGAAGTCATGTTCCTTTCAGCCTGGACTGCTGTAAAATGTCTAAAATGATAAGCATTTTTGCTACAAGAGAACAATATGTTTTTAACTCCTCATGTTTAAGATAGATGCTGAATGACAGTCTTCTCATGACTAGGTCATTGCTCATCCTACTGGAGTTTTGAGATTCAGTTCACATTCATTTTTTGGTCTTCTGTCACATCTAAAGTGCTATCAAGGATGGCCAAGTTCTTCGCCAGGGCATCGGCTGCTAAGAGCCTTTAGCTCACAGCAATAGGGAGATTCATCATCACATCTAAAGAGCTAAAGGCTTAAAAAAAAAAACACTAGACAGACTTGGAAAAGAGTCATGAAAGAAAAGGCTAGGACATGTGGGGAGCTGGAGAAAAAGATAGTTGACCATGAAAAGTTAACCTAGAAACAGTCACACACCATCTCCTAGAATGTCCAGCACTCAAAGATGGTAATCTAGCCAGCATCAGATTGTAATCTCTACCCCAACTGCAATCACCTATTCCACCTTCTCCCAGCTAGATTACCATTATACCACTCTCTCCCCTTTCTGTGGTCTCACAAGTCTCCATTTAAACATTCTCTACACTCCACCATGCACATTTCTGGACACAGCCTCTTACAAGTAATCCATTTATTTTATTCTATTTTTTCTCATTTCTGCTTTTTACATAGCATTCATGTGAATTTATATTTTATCTTCTTTCTCTGTTTCTTCTTCCTGTGAGTTTTTATATGATTACGGTTCACACTGAAATGTCATAACTGCGTGCTTGTTAACTGATAAAGCCGTTCCTACATTTTTCCTAGTTTATATATTTTGTTATCACAGTGCTTTCATGTATAGTTATATACTTAGTTATGTATACTTATATGCTAATTATTCATCTGAAAATCCAAGGTGTCACAAGTGTAATGAGAAAGGCTTATCTAGAGTAACTCACTGACAACTTTCAGGCTTGTAAACAGTGACATAGTGAGTGACTGATGTTAGCAGTGTCACCTGCTACTTGTGCTTGAATTACTTTTATAGCAGAACAGACAAATAAAGTTCAATAATGATGGTACAATTAAAACCAACTACTATCTGAGTAAATACATTATGCAAAAAAAAAAAAAAATTTACCTGAAATTTTTCTTTGTCATCATCATCATCATCGTCTTTATGTTTTTTTTCACTGCTGTCTGAATCTTTATCTCTCGCATGTAGAAGATATCTAGATGACCACGACACATCTGATGTTAATGTGTTTTGACTACCTGAAACTTGAGAAGACCTGGCTACTGAGACGAGTACAGCAGTAACAATGATGCAGCAACTTTCAAGTGTTATCTTCATCTTGAAAGTGAATGTTGACTTGGTTCAAGTTATAAAGACAGCAATTAGAAACTGATCAAAAGAGAATGAAAAACTAAAATGTCCTTTTGATCCTCCTTTGCACTAGCCAACACTAATGTTGCAGATGTCCTTGAGCTTTCGTTGATCAGTTTCTACTTGGGTAAGTATCTGTCCTGCAGAAGTGTTAGTCTATCAGGACCTCATTATTTTTTAATTCTGTTGAGTATAAATTATTTTGATAATTTATTTCATTAATTAGCTGTGATCCATTAAAGGTAATGGAGAACAATTAAAAGCAATCAATGTTATGCCTAGTTATCTTGACACAATTCATGAAAAATGAAAAATAATCAAATATGGCTTCATAAAAACCATTTTTGTAGTAAAGTGGTATATCATTATCATGTCATCAACAGTATCAGCATACAATATATATGCATCACACATCATCCCAATTTCCTCATTTATATGGTAACTCTTAGACTAACATCCATGGCACACAAACATTTTTTGTTATCAAATTATTCTGGAAAATGTGATGTCTATATTTAGAATTTAAAAAACTATGTAACAAAATTATATAACTGTATTTATCTTGTTCGACAAAGCTCTTTAAATGGCTCATGGCTGTTTACTTGTTAATAAATAATAATACTGAGTGTGCAAAATAAAATGCTTTGAAATTTCATAGTTTGAACCAAAAAAAAAATATTCTAAAGTGCACTGAAAAAAAATTATCACAGAAGTAAAATTAATAAGACACGGAATGAGCTAGTGTAAACAGCAAAATGAAGTTCAACTGATGAGAATTAGACTACAAGTAATTTAGAAGCTTTTTTACATTCAACTGCAGTCAAATAAACCTACTGCCAGGATAAAATTTTAATTTTTCTTAGAACTGGTAGGAACCAGCTCCATAACTTTTGCTTTAGATCTTAACCCTCTGGACATGTCCAGTTCCATTGGTCTATGTATGAAAGACTAATGTATCAAAATTTTTATGAAAATGCAGGTGTGGAAGTGAAAAGTTTTATATTAAGACAAAATGAGGGCCTTTTCCATAGCTGATATAAGGCTGGTGAACCATAGCTAACCAAGACCCTGTCCCACCTCTCTGTTGGTGGGCTTAGCTTGATTAATGAGACAAGGATCTCCATAGCATTTGTGTGTGATAAAGATATTTTGCACGCCCTTGCTTTTTAGCAACACTGAGGGAATGAAAAAAATAGCTGCCATAATCTACTCGCAATCCATCACCAATGCTATACCTAAACATCTTCACCTCATCGGCTGCAAAGAATACTAGTCACAGTCCAGGGAGATAAATAGATGATGAAAAAGATGAAGATAAGAGCAAAATAACTAAATCTTTTACTGTTCTCATTATATTTTAACTGTGGAGTGGAAACAAATCTGGTTAGAGGACACATCCTTGCCTACCTCTTGCTTTTAGTGGTTGACATTTATCTACTATATTTTCTAAGTTAATATCTGCTTCTTGATTACTGACAAGTGTTCAATTTTTTTTTTTTCTTATATATATATATCTTATATCCTTCCCGTGCCGTTAGACGTCACATAGGGCTCGCAAAGTAGTTCGCCAATTTTTCCTGTCTTCGGCGAGTCTTTCAACCTCAACAAAGGATTTTATGCCTGTTAACTTGGCCTCTCTTAATAATGTTCTCTTCAGAGTTTCACGCGGTCTGCCCCTTTTTCTTCGGCCTGTTGTGTTCCACTTGATAGCTTGTTTTGGGATTCTCTGATCATTTCTTCTCATCAAGTGGCCAACATATGTCCATCTCCTTTTCCTGATCACCCGTGAGACTGGTTGTTGTTCAGTCATCTGTCTTATCTCTGCATTGTTCTTGAATTCATTCCACTTGATGCCGAGTATTTTCCTTAGGCATTTGTTTTCAAAAGAGTCTAATTTCTTTTCTATTTCTTTAGTTGTCTTCCAGCTTTCGCATGCATAAATGAGGGTGGATATTACATTTGAATTGAATAGTCTTAACTTGGTTTTTGTGCTTATAACTTTTGAATTCCATATGTTCTCAAGATTCTTGAAGATTGATGCTGCTTTTGCAATTCTGATCCTAATTTCCTTTCTAATGTCACCATCCTGGTATGTGTAGCTGCCAAGGTATGCAAATTGATTGACTTCTTCAATATCTGTCCCTTCTATGTGTATTTTTCCATTTTGATTGATGGGAATTTTCATTATTTTTGTTTTGTCCTTGTTAATTTCAAGTCCTATTTTGCTAGCCAGTGAAGATAGGCTATCTGTTTTTTCTTGCATGGAATTCACATTATTACTGATAAGAGTTATGTCATCAGCAAAATCAAGATCTTCTAGTTGGGTCCCATGTACCCAGTCAATACCTGTGTTACCTGTGCAGCATTTTTTCATTATGAAGTCTATTGTAATCCCAAAAAGTAAAGGAGACAGTATACATCCTTGTTTCACGCCTGTTTCAATCTGGAACCATTCACTCATCCCTTCTTCTGTCTTGACTGCACAACCATATCCGTTGTATAAGTCCTTAATGATGTTGACAATTTTAGATGGTATTCCATATAGACATAAAATTCTCCATAATGAATCTCTGTGTATGCTATCAAATGCCTTCTTAAAATCTATGAAATTCAGTATTAATGGTTTCTGCTTTTCAATATGTTCTTCAAGTATTATTCTGAGAGTAAAGATCTGGTCGAGACAGCTTCTCCCTTTTCGAAATCCTGCTTGTTCTTCTCTCATTGCAGTATCCACTATATCTTTGAGTCTATTCAAAATGACCTTGCAAAATACTTTTGACACAACTGATATTAAGGTTACTCCTCTCCAGTTGTTACAGTCACTAAGGTTGCCCTTTTTTGGTATTTTAACAATGATTCCCTTCTTCCAATTAGAAGGGACCTTTTCTTCTTTCCAAATCTTGTTAAACATTCTCTGTAGTTGTCTCATGTTGTCACTATTGATAGCTTTTAGCATCTCGGCTGTTATTTCATCTTCACCTGCAGCTTTGTTGTTAGCCATTAAATTCACTGCTGTTTCAATTTCATGCAATTTAATTTCATCTAGATTGACATTTAGTTGTGGGGCTGGTAAGTCAGTTTCAAGGTTTAACAATTCTTTTGGGTGTGGTCGATTGAGTATTTCTTGGAAGTGTTCAGCCCATCTTTGCTTTTGGTCTTTATTTGATGTTAATAGTGTTCCAGTTTTGCTAAGGATTTGTCTTTCTTTAGATGTAATAGTACCTGTTAGCCTCTTTTGTATGTTATATAAAGTTTTGCTGTCTCCTGTTTTTGCTGCTTTTTCTGCCTCTTTCGCCATATTGTCTATGTATTCTCTTTTATCCCTTCTAGCTGAACTTTTTACTTTCTTGTCTATGTCTTTGTATTTTGCTTTTGCCGAATCTCTTTCATGATCTGCTTTTGCATTCAACATTCATTTTTTTTTTAGTATTCTCAAATCTTTAGTGTCAATATTTATATTCTCTAACATTTTCATAACTTCATTATGTTTCACATTATCAAATGTTTCAGCATAATCAATAAAGCATATGAATTAGTTTTTTTGTACCTCTATAATAAGTTCTAAGAGCATTTATGACAAGTTTTCCTTTTTCTTCTAAAAATCTAAACTGTTCTCTCCTATCTCCATCTTTTACTTGTGCCTTGTTCTTCTCATAATAATTTTCAACCGTAGTTTTGTGATATGACAAAGCTTATTGTTCTGAAACCTTCAGAGTTTTGTTTCTTTGTTTGCAAAGCTACGAAGGTGGATTTTAGTAGGTCATTATGTCCACGGTTAAAGATGTCATTCAACAATTGTATTATCACTTTTACAGCAAATTCATCTACAGTTTTATTTTCTTCTATAGATATTTTATCTTATTTGTTACATATGATCAGGTCCCATCAGTTTATTAAATGATACAGTTTGTGTTTTACCCATGTACTGACAATTCTCTTCTGATGTAGATGCTGAAATCATTTGTAAAAAATCATAATGTCATACATTTGAGCATGTGGGCAAATGTCACAAAAAATAAGGTAAATGCTAAGATACAAGTACATTTAAAACCCTGCTCCAATGTATAAGAAATAAGAAAATGATTCCCTTGTTATAGAAAGTATGTAAACAAACTTAACTAAACACTTTCTAACAGATGTATTCACATAAAGAAGACGCCGGTTGTTCCATTTTGCTAAAACTACGCAGGTCTTCACAAACGTATGAGGTGGTAACATTGCGATCAGTTCGACATGAGATTATGATCGTCGTCATGTGACATGGGTCATCCGATCGTCTCATAATAAGTCGGGACTTCTCAGGCCACTTCTTCCTAAAGTCACTGATAATCTACGTAAAGAAAAAAGTTGTTTCTTACAGTAAGGTGTGTACTCCAATAACAAAGATTACTGTCAAGCCCAATAAATGGTGATATCGTGTTAGATACAACTTATAGAGCTTATTAGCCCATTAGAAACGCACTTTAACTATTGGCTTAGACAGTTAAAACAATATACTTCTGAACTATCCATATATATGAAAAAAAATCACGTTCATATCGCCCCCGAATCGTTTGTGAACAGAGACCAGGTTATCTGACACGCACTCCTGAAGTTAAGTCCCTTATTAATCTGTTAAAGTCACGTGACAAAACTATCCCGTCTTTTGACTGTTTTTAACAGAACAAATATCGACACAGAATAAATGAACAATAAAACCAATACAGTATCTGCCAAAAGTGTATGATAAAAGTGACAAATTTACCTGTAAATTGGATGTAGAATTTAGGGTAGCTATTGTTTTGCTAATGGCTAACAAAGCTGCAGGTGAAGAAGAAAAGGTAAAAAAAAAAAAAGGTAACGGTAACCTTGTCATGCTTTAGAGACACACAGGGATATGGTGTGTGTGCCCATATTTTCCTAAGGAAAATATAATCATAAGGAAAGAAGATGAAATAACAGTTGAAATGTTAAAATCTATTAATTAACAGTGACAAAATGGTACAAAGAATGTTTAATAAAATTTGGAAAGAGGAAAAGCTACCTTCTAAATGGAAAATGGGAATCATTGTTAAAATACCCAAAAAGACAACCTCAGTGACTGCATTAACTGGAGGGGTGTAACCTTATTAGTTGTGTCAAAGATGTTTTGTAAAGTGATTCTGAACAGAATTAAGGATGTAGTGGATACTGCAATGAGAGAAGAACAGGCAGGATTTAGAAAAGGGAGAAGCTGTCTTGACTCTAAGAATAATACTTGAAGAACATATTGAAAAGCAGAAACCATTAATACTGAACTTCATTTGATAGCATACACAGATTCATTATGGAGAATTTCAAGACTATATGGAATACCATCTAAAATTATCAACATCATTAGAGATCTCTACAACGGATATATTTATGCGGTCAAGACAGAAGAAGGAATAAGTGAATGGTTTCAGATTGAAACAGACATGAAACAAGAATGTATATTATCTGCATTGCTTTTTGGAATTGCCATAGACTTTATAATGAAAAGATGTTGTACAGGTAAAACCTGTATTGATTAGGTACATGAGACACAAATAGAAGATCTTGATTTTGCAGATGACATCGATGCAGGAAAAAAAACAGATTCCTTGTCTTCCTTGGCTAGCAAAATAGGTCTTGAAATTAACAAAGACAAAACAAAAATAATGAAACTTCTAATTAATCTTGAGGGAAAAATATACATAGAAGAAACAGCTGTTGATGAAGTAACCCAAATTGCATACCTTGGCAGCTACATAGACCAGGATGGTGACACCAGAAAGGAAGTTAGAATTGAAAAACCAGCATTGACCTTCAAAAATCTTGAGAACATATGGAATTCAAAAGTTATAAGCACAAAAATTAAGCTAAGAAAAATTCAATTCAGATGTGGTATCCACCCTCATTTATGCATGTGAAAGCTGGAAATCAACTAAAGAAATAGACATGACATTAGACTCATTGGAAAACAAATGCCTAAGGAAAATACTTGGTATAAAGTGGTACGAATTCAAGAACAACGCAGAGATAAGACAGATGAGCAAATAACAACCTGTCTCATGAGACAGATATATGTAGGCCATGTGATGAGAATAAACAATCAGAGAATCCCCAAACAAGCTATCAAATGGAGCACACCAGGCCAAAGAAAAAGAGGTCGATCACGTGAAACTCTAAAGAGGACATTGTTAAGAGAAGCCAGTTTAGTGGGCATAACTAAAAGAATGTAGAGACACAAAGATCATGACCTTGGGAGAGAAATTCCTCAGCTCTGTAAGCCATCCCTGAAGGAGAGATTCAATAACTTGGCACTAAGACAGCTTAAAAGAAGCAGCTTCATTCATCAGGCCAAGCATATGTGTAAGCTGATACCAGACCTTCCAACTGTAGTCGCTCCATTATAATCTATACCAGAGCATATACCATGGAAAGAAGCAGATTATACACAAATAACTATTCAAACTGAAGTGAAAGGTATACAGAATGGTGAGATGCAAAACAGTCTTGTAAGATCAACAGCTACACTTAGTATGCTAGATGACAAATATCCATGTGACACCTGGATATGTGTGTATACAGATGGATCTGCACACAATGCCATAAAGAATGGAGGGGCAGGAGCAATATTGAATATTCAAACAGCATCACTGACAAGATTTCCATACCCACTGGAAAATACTGCAACAACTATGATGCAGAAGTAAGGGCAATTATTGCTGGGGTTGAAAAACTACCAGACTCCAGAATTGATACATCATCAGGTGCCGTGCCGACTGGCATTGGCTATTATGCTTCTCCAGAGTACACGATCCTTCCATATAACAAGATAAGTTCAGTGTAGCATTTTAGGACTTTTTTTTCTAACATTCATTGATATGGATGTGTTGGATAATATGTTTCTCATTCTTTGAAATGCAGTCTTTGCTTGGCCTATTCTGTTCCTATTTTCTATTCTGTATTCTCATCTGAAGTTATTACTGCTCAAAGGCATTTGAATTTCTGGACCTGCTTTAGAATAGTTCCATTTAATTTTATATTGCATGTTGGTGGATTCTGTTTCTTAGATATAACCATAGTCTCTGTCTTTTTGATGTTCAAAGTAAGCCCTTTCTGCTCACTTTCTTTGGTGACTTTATCCAAGAGATTTTGCAGGTCTTGTTGGTTCTCAGCTATCAGTACTGTGTCATCAGCATACTGAAGGTTGTTAATATTGTATCCTCCAATTTTTATGCCTGGTTCTGCGATGATAATTCTTAGAATATTCTCACTGTACAGAGAAAAAAAGTCTGGAGATAGTACACATCCTTGTCACACCCTTTGTTTTATAGGTTGATATTTTCCAGTTCTATTTTCAACTTGAATTGCTGCTTCTTGGTGCCAGTATAGATGTTTTACAATCCTCAGGTCTTTGCCATCTATATTGATGTCTTCAAGCATTTTAATAAATTCATTATGTTTCACCTTGTTGAATGCCTTGGTGTAATCAATGAAGCATAAGTAGAGATCTTTCTGTACTTCTAAAGCTCTTTCTGTTAGTGTTCGTAAAACATAAATAGCATTGTGTGTTCCCTTTCCTTCAATAAATCCGAACTGTTCATCTGCTATTTCCATTTTTATCTTTTTCCTTGTTCTTCTCATAATGTTTCTCAGAAGTAGCTTCGTTATGTGACATGAGAGGCTGATAGTCTGGTGGTCATCACATTCCTTTGCACCTGGTTTTTTGGTTGTGCTATAAACGATGATTTAAGCAAGTCACTGGGCATAAAACTACTGTTGTAAATGTCATTCAGTAACTTAGTTATTATTTCTATTCCTATCTCCTCTATTTCTTCTATTGTTATATTATCAAGCCCAGTCGCTTTTCCTTTCTTCATGTGTTAGATGGTATCTATGATTTCATCTTTAAATATTGGTGGTCCATCACAGTTTTCAGTATCTGGTGTTAATTCTGGTCTTTCTCCTCCATATAGCTCACTGATGTACTCTGTCCACAATGTCTTCTTTTCCCATTAACATTTTACCTTCTTTTGATTTCAGACATCCTGTGGTATTGCCCATTGTTCATCTATACTATTTATCTTTGCTACTGCATTGTATCTATTTGTTATAATAACTTTGCATTGTTCTCGCAGTTCTTGGTAATTTTTAAGGAGTTCTGTATTCAGTTTGATGTTTCTCACTTTTCTGCATGCTTTCTTTAGCTTTATTCTAATTTTTCCACAGAGTGGGTCATGGTCACTATTGCAGCAGCTCCTGGCATGGTTTTTGTTGTCAGTAATGCATTGCGGAATCGTTTGTTGATTAATATGTAGTCTATCTGGTTAAAAGTCTTTTTGTCTGGGCTGCATCATGTTGCCAGTCTTTGAGGATGTTGTTTAAACCAGGTGTTTCCTACAACCATGCTATGTATTCTTGCTCATTCAATTAATTTACAACCTCTGTCACTCCTCTCCCCCAGTCCATAGTCAACAACGATGTCTGACCAACTCTGGCATTAAAATCTCCCATTACTATAGTAACATCATGTGGCTTTGTGTGTTTTAGGGCTGTCTCTATGACATTATAAAATAGCTGTACATCTTCAGAACTTTCAGATGTTTGAGCGTACACTTGTATAATATTTATGTTTATTGGTCATTCTTTCAGTTGGGCTAGCAGGACTCGGTCCGAGATGTTCAGATATCCTACAATTGTCCTTGCTGTTTATTCATCAAATATTACATATACTACTACTCGTTCATGTTTCTCACTTCCTGAATATTTTATTGTATATTTATCAGAAATTGATACAAGCCCCGTAGTAATTCTCACAGATGCAAGATCAGTATTGGAAGCTCTTCAGTGCAACAAACTACCAGATCTTAAGGATGCCTTGTCAAAAACTGGCTTACAACATGGAGTCACCTTGCAGTGGATTCCCTCCCACTGTAGGATACCAGGCAATGAGAAAGCTGACCGTCTGGCCAAAGGTGGCACTGAAATGGAGCAGCCAGACATGCCAATCACCTATAATCAGAAGAAAAGCATGATAAAAACCTACAGGAAGCCACAAACACCACCACGTGATGACTATCACATGCTAAACAGAAAGGAACAAGTCACCAGTTTCTGTCTCCGAACAGGACACAGTCTACTCCGAAGTCATATGTATACAAAGGTTAAGGTTGGTACTACCACTCTTTGTACATGTACTCAGGTGCCCCAAACTGTGGAACATATCCTCCAAAACTGCACCAACTATGAGACACTGAGAAATAAGTACTGGCCCAGTGAAACCACTAAAGAAGATAAGCTCTACGGTTCCATACATGAATTACAAAAAACAGTGAAATTTGTCCAAGAGACAGGACTGCAGATATAGACAGACAGTGCGAATGAAGAGGAAGAAGACAAGTAATTACCAGCATTTTGCAAGGTGTTGGGTTTCCTCAGAGTATGGCCAACCCACATCCACTTCATAGACATGATTTGTAGATTCATAGGTTCTTGTCCTGCCCTTTCCCAGACCTCCTCGCTCCTGATCTTGTCCTGCCATTTAATGTTTAAAATCCTCCTCAACCACTAGTTCATGAATGTTTGTATTGTTTGTTGTGTTGTCTTGGTCATATAAGGAGACTGGGGGATAGGCCAACGACCTGTTCTCAGTTAAAAAAAAAAACCAAAAAACAAAACTGGAGCATTGCAGAAACATGGAGAGGAAAACCAGTAGCTGATGAGGACAGTAAAATTACAGTTAATTCTATTAGTCTGTTTTATCTTCAGTTTCGATTTGTAATAAAAAAAAAAAAACTTTTTTGGTGTTCACCTTTATTAGAAAGGTATTATTTGTGTTGTGTCGCTAGTACATTGTTGGGCGTGTGGAAAGGGGAGGGGGTTTGTATGTGTTTTGCCAGTGATCATATGTCTTTCATGAAAATTACCTGAAAGTTCACTGAAGAGGAGTTCATGTTATTATATCCTGGACAGACTAGCATTATTTTGTCATGGCGTAATGGTTTTGTTGGCTGGCTATGAGTGTGTTTCAGAAGTTCTCTTTAAGAGTATTGCGTTCATGTACATGTTTTGTCATGTTGAGGATATGTGTTTTAATGGACACAAAAAAGAACAAATATATCTATACTACAAGAACGTATTATTGAAAAAGGTTGGCTAGTAAAGAGGATTTAACAGAGAAAAATTAAATATTTTGGACACATTAAACATCATGAGGATTTAGAGAAGACTGTCTTGGAAGAGTACATAATGGGGAAAAAGAGAGGAAGACCAAGGTGAAGATGGCTACAAGACATCATTGATAATCTGCAAATAGATGCCAACAGCAGCAGGGCATCCTGCTCATAACCGAGAGGCCTACAGGAGAGCTGTTAGGGAGGCAAAGTTCTGCAAGGGACATGCAAATGAATGAATGAGTGAAGAAAACAGACATATAAACACACATTATTCATATAAAATCGTATTTATTCCATCATTATAACAACATATTAAAAATGACATCTATTATGTTAAAACTGAAAAGGCACATATATAACACAAAATTTAACTGTTAAAAATACAGGCAGCAACTGTAGCATATGTAAATAGTTACAATAAACTTTTAACATAACAAAATAGACAATCTCTTGCAACTGCCATCAGAAACAATGGAATGTTTTTTTTTGGGGGGGGGGGGTCAAAACAAAATGAAAAAAAAAAGATAATTAAAATTCTTCGAACAAATCACAAGAAGGCAAAAAAAAAAAAAAAGATGAAGAACTTGATAATCACTGAAAAACTTAAGGGACAAAGAAGAAGAGTAAGGCAGAGCAAAATATTTTAACTGGTTGATTGAGTTGTACGAGAAAGGAAAAAAAACAACTAAAATTATCAGAAATACCAAAGCCCAGTAAAGGTTGTCAAAAGTCTGAAATCTACAGTCAAAACAACATAAAACACAACAACAAGTAACAGCAATGACAACAGCACCATACAATATATTGATCATTTACAGAGATTACTTTGTTTTACAGAGTTTACTTTGTAAACAAATATTTCCAGATTATTATTCATTCATTCATTCATTTGCATGTCCCTTGCGGAACTTTGCCTCCCTTACAGCACTCCTGTATGCCTCTCATTTGTGAGCAAGATGGCCTGCTGCTGATGCATCCATTTGCAGATCATCAACAATGTCTTGCAGCCATTTTCGCCTTGGTCTTCCTCTCTTTCTTTTTCCCATTGTGCACCCTACCAAGAAAGTTTTCTCTAGATTATCATAACGTTTAATGTGTCAAAAATATTAAGTTTTCTCTCTTTAATCCTCAAATTATTATTACCATGTGAAAATCACGTTTGATAATAATACCAAATGTGACAAACTGTGCTGTTGAAATTTCAGCATTTACATACATATTTTACAAAACCACAATATCTCATACTTTTTTAAAAACTATGTTGTGTTTCTAGGACACTGTTAAGAGAGGCCAATTTAATAAAAGGCATAAAATCCCTTGATGAGGTTGGAAAGCTCGATGAAAACAGGAAACCTTGGTGAACTACCATATGAGCCCTATGTGACAATTAACAACACGAGAAGGATGTAAGATGTCAGGTTTCTAAATCTTCATATTTTCTCACATTTCACAAAAGCTTTTTATGTCTCATATGTTATAAAACCCTGACAGTTTTCCTTGTCGACAGCCAATGTTAAATGTTAAAACTGTTATTCCTGTTTTAAAAAAAAAAGAAATTGTTTTTCAGTCTGTAAAACATTAAATAAATATCTGGTTGTAAAAGGAGAAAATGTACAGGATTCATCAAAATAAACAAAGAAAGAGATATAATTAATTAACAGCATTAGAAAGATAGTTAACTGAGGTAATTATAGTTCTAGGCACATTAAAAACTATATAAAAAAGATGAGCAAAAAAAAAAATATGATAATGACACAGATCTGTGGATGAATCTTGTCCAGGTGTATAATTAATACAAAAGAGAGAGAAAGTGAGAGAAAGTGAGAGAGAGAGATAGAGAGAGAGAAATAGAGAGAGAGAGAGAGAGAGAGATAGAGACAGTGATGGGGGATCAAATGTAGCCAGTCTCAACTGTGAACACAGCACAGGATAATGGATATAAGCAAGTAGCAGTTTTAAATTAAAAATACACAAGAGACAGATTTTAAACTTAATTTCTTCTTTTTTTTTCACTTCCACATATCAAACACAAATAACCTTCAAACATGAAAGTGAATAGTGCATTCTAGAACTATCATCACAATAATCTGTCACTGAGTGATGTTTGTCAAGCACAACATTCTGATGTTCAATGATGTTTATCAAGCACAACAATCTGATGTTTCATGATGTTTGTCAAAACATAGCATATTTATAAAAAAAGACTACATAATTCTATAAGCTATAGCACATGCATAAAAATGCAGAACTAAAAGAACCTTAAGCCCTGTTAAGCTAAATTTATTCAGTTGAAATACCTGAATATTGTCAATAAAATTTGCCTATCTCATCTATAAAAGCTGTCTATATTTTTTTCTTCTTCTGCTAAGTTCTACTGAAGTTATTAAATAACAACATTTGTTATTAATGCAAATAAACAGTTTTATCTGTTATATATTTATAAAAACCTTATTTTGCAGACATTGCAACAAACAAATAAAAAATATACATGTATATATTTCATAACGAAAAAATGTTGCACAGGTAAAACGAGCATTGTTTGCGTACTTGAGATCCAGCTAGAAGATCCTGATTTTGCAGACGACATAGCTCTTATCAGTGACAATGTGTATTTGATGCAAGAAAGAACATATACTCTGTCTTCACAGGCTTGCAAAATAGGATCTGAAATTAACAAGAAAAAAATAAAAATAATGAAACTTCTCATTAATCAAGAAGGAACAGCTGTTGAAGAAGTATGCCAATTTGCATACCTTGGTAGCTAAATAGACCAGGATGGGGATACCAGAAAGGAAGTTAGAATTAGAACTGCGAAAGCAGCATTGACCTTCAAGAATCTTGAGAACATATGGCACTCAAAAGCTAAAAGCACAAAAACCAAGCTAAGATTATTCAATTCAAATGTAATATCCACCCTCATTTATGCACACGAAAGCTGCAAAACAACTAAAGAAATAGACAACAAATTAGAATCTTTTGAAAACAAATGCCTAAGGAAAATACTCTGTATAAACTGGAACAAATTCAAGAACAATGCAGAGATAAGACAGACGAGCGAACAACAACCTGTCTCATGGGTGATCAGAAACAAGGCGATGGACATAATGTCGGAGTACACAACAGAGCTAGAGGTGTGCCACAAAAGTTTTAGAGTAAAAAATATTTCTGACCAAATTACAGTGCATTAATGCATATTTATATGATAAATACCCACCAGGTAGAGAACCCACGGCAATTTAGTTATTAGCTCCTGTCCAGTGCAAGCTGAAATGATCAGAGATCTGTGCCTCCAAGCAGGCTCATATTTCACGTTAAAAAAAGAGTTCATTCATTCATTCATTCATTCATTTGCATGTTCCTTGAGGAACTTTGCCTCCCAAACAGCACTCCTGTAGGCCTCTCGGTTGTGAGCAAGATGGCCTGCTGCTGCTGTGTCCATTTGCAGATCGTCAAAAAGAATACTTTGAATAATAAAACTTGAAACTGCTATCTTTCTTTCCACTGCCAGTGTATGATAAATATATCAGTTTTATATGGGGACAATTACGAGGCAATGTGTCTTGCATTTATCTCCCACACAGAACTATATTCAGCACTAAATTGTACCAACAGCATATACAAAAAAAAAAAGAAGAAGAAATATTAATTGTGTTGTCATATGATGCCAAGATGTTCCACTATAACAAGTAACGGACAGTAACATTTTATGTCATCAAATTAATGCCAGTGTTTTCCCACACCGTTAATTACTGACCACAAACATAACCAGATAAGCTTTCACCTGGAAACCTCAGGGAAAGAGGAAACAAGGAAGACCTAGATACACCTGGCAAAGAAGTAATGACGCTGAGATAAAAAAAAATATCTGGAGATAGATAGAAGAAACAGCCCCCCAGGATAGAAATAAATGGAGAGTCTTTGTTGATGGCCTATGCCCCAGATAAGATTAAAGGAAGTAAGGAGGGAAGTTCTTAACCTACCTGCAGACTGCCCTTATAATATGTTAACTGGCTCTCTGTCAGTTCGAACAACCTGTGCTTGTAACTCTCCGCTGACAATATTTTTCTTTTAATTACAGCTCTCTTGCAGAGCACACCTGTCTTTATAATGGACTTGATCCCCTAACTGTCTTTTTTATCTTTATCTTCATTTCTGCTATTAATAACTCATGGTCTGTGTCACACTTGGAACGTGGTAAAGATTTTGCTAATGTTATACTTGATCTCCACCTTCTTTGCACTAAAATGTAATCTATTTGATTTTGGTTTTCCTATCAGACAGCAATGAGAATAAATGGTGAAGCAGCAATGATGTTGACAATTTTAGATGGTATTCCATATAGACTTAAAATTCTCCATAATGAATCTCTGTGCATGCTATGAAATGCCTTTTTAAAAGTCTATGAAGTTCAGTATGAATGGTTTCTGCTTTTCAATATGTTCTTCAAGTATTATTCTTAGAGTAAAGATCTGGTCGAGACAGCTCCCTTTTCAAAATCCTGTTTGTTCTTCTCTCATTGCTGTATCCACTATATCTTTAAGTCTATTCAAAATGACCTTGCAAAATACTTTTGACACAACTGATATTAAGGTTACTCCTCTCCAATTGTTACAGTCATTAAAGTTGCCTTTTTTGGTATTTTAACAATGATTCCTTTTTTTCCATTAAGAAGGGACCTTTTCTTCTTTCCAAATCTTATTAAACATTCTCTGTAGTTGTCTCATGTTGTCACTATTGATAGCTTGTACCATTTCATTTGTTATTTCATCTTCACCTGCAGCTTTGTTGTTAGCGATTAAATTCACTGCTGTTTCAATTTCATGCAATGTAATTTCATCTCGGTTGACATTTAGTTGTGGGGGTGGTGAGTTGGTTTCAAGGTTTAACAATTCTTTTGGGTGTGGTCGATTAAGTATTTCTTGGAAGTGTTCAGCTCATCTTTGCTTTTGGTCTTTACTTGATGTTAATAGGGTTCCAGTTTTGCTAAGGATTGGTTTTTCTTTAGATGTAATAGTACCTGTTAGCCTCTTTTATATGTTATATAAAGTTTTGCTGTCTCCTGTTTTTGCTGCTTTCTCTGCCTCTTTGGCCATATTGTCTATGTATTCTCTTTTAACCTTCTAGCTGAACTTTTTACTTTCTTGTCTATTTCTTTGTATGTTGCTTTAGCCAGATCTTTTCGAAGATCTGTTTTTACATTCAACATGTCTAATTTGGCTGCTCATCTTTCATGTGTTTACATGTGTTTTCTGACATCCATGCTTTTCTATTTGGTTTTTTCAGTCCAGCGCTTGCTTTTGCTGCTGTGATTATGGCTGTGCTATAAGAATTCCATAATTCATCTATACCTATCTCCTCTACTTCACTGGGTGTTGTGGAATGATTGCCAAGTTCCTGATTGAAATTACTGTTAGTATTCTCTTCTTGTAGGCAGTGGCTGCTTATTTTTCTGTGTACTGATTTCTTGTGTTGGGTTTTCAGTTTTAGTTTTATTTTCCCTATACACAGGTTGTGATCACTGTTAATATCTGCACCCCTATAAGCCCTTACATCTGTCAGAGGTGTTCTGTATTACTTTCTAATACAAAAATTGTGCCTCCAATAACCATGCCCTCTGTTAGACATATTTCAATTAATCTTTCTCCGTTCTGATTAACCATGTCAACTCCTTCTTTCCCCATTGCTTTTTCAACGTTGGTGTTATCTTTCCCTATCTTAGCGTTGGAGTTCCCCATAGCAATTAAGATGTTGTGTTTAGGGCTGGAAAATGCTGTCCAAAAAGTCAGAAATGTGCTCAGTAGAGCATGAACACGCTGATACAATGGGATGTCCAGGATGAAACACAAGTTATTAAAAAAAAAAAAAAAGGAAATAAAATTCAGGCTGATGTTATGAAACTCAAATCTTTTTAGCATTTGTACACTTCCAATATCAACAGCAAAAATGAATACATTTTATCAGTCTTAACTTCTGTTTTGAAGCCTTTAAGTAAAAAAATTGCTATTAACAAGAAACATGAACAAAGTAGAAACTTTATGAAATAAGGAAAACTAAATTATGCAATGATTATTTTAACCCAAAACTGGTTTCGGTACTTTATTTCAAAACTGTGCCAACAGTAACAATTTGTCCACAGAATCTTTATGAAAAATATCAGTGATATTAAAATATAATAACTGAAGTCAGTAACCACTTTAATTTTTACCTTACAAGGAAATGGAAACTATATGGAGAAAAGGGTAAATGCAACAGTCATTACTTTTATAATCTTGTGTTTTATTCATCATACCACTTATGTCAACGTGAAAGGTCTCTTATTGTGTGCGCCATTTTACTTCTTATATTTCACTTGTGACATGTACTCTCTTGCTCTTACGAACGTTACAGCTGGGCTTAAAAATAAATAAATAACTATTTCTACAATTTAAAGTTGGATTATCTATAGAAAAACTGCTAAAACAAATGCCACCTCAACAGATCACAGTAACCTTTCAAATATTTTTCGCCAGTGCTTGGAATATTTAGCAATTTTATATACCATCATGATGATTATGACGATGATGATGACAATGTTGATAATCGAAGACGCCATTGGAATTTACTTCCCCTCATTCCATTTCTTCACATTACCCTTTCTTTATCCGTCTTTCACTATGCCTTCTGTGAACTGCCTTGTTATTCTGTGATGGTGGCTGGCTGTGGCTTTTTCGGAGCGGCCGACCGGAAAGGTCAAAGTGGCACTTCGTGTGGACATGTATATGTAATGTGTAGCTGATCCGTAATGTGTAGCTGATCAGTTGATTCATCTTTTCTTCTTTGTCAAGGAAGGTACGGCCATGGAAGTGAGGGAGTGTGTTGTCGTAATTTGTCTTATGGATATTAGTGTGATATGTTTGTAAATCATCTCCTGCCATGATCTCCACCTGTGCCTCCCTCAAGTTATGTAAGTTGTATGTCTGATGTTTGTTTTATGTGAATTTAACAGTAAGTTTGTGTAGGGAAGTTGACGTTTTCCATGAACTGTAAAGTGTTTCAGTGTTCTACATAGAAGTATTAAGTGAGTATCATGGATCGCCATTATTTAGTCATGCCGTACTGATTAACTGTATTTCACTGAAACTGCCATTGCAGTGTTTTATAGTACATGAGCATTGAACCTTTGTCATTTTGCCATTATTATGTCAAACTTGCTCTTTATGTCATTTCAGTGAGCTCATCCATTTTGAATCATTATCATGTATGTTGTCAGTGTCAGATGTGAATGCTCAATGATTTTTTGCACATTAGTACTTTTGTCTGTGTTCAGGATTCATAAATTGAAATGTCACAACTTTTCATGCATATTGGTATGTTTTAGATTTTAGCTTCTCATTTCATTTGAGTATTATTTTTTGTAGACAAGTGTAGCCATGAAAACTATGCGATTTGGTTATGATTTCATGAGTTTGTAGAAGTAGAAATGTTTGCAGAGTGATTTAACTATGACTGATGAGTTTGAAGATGTGGAATTGTTTGTGAAGATATTGAACAGTAGTGCGATTTGCACAAGGTGACTTAGTGAGGCTTTTTGTTGAAGAAGGGCTATTTGAAATACACGTATAATTTACCATAAGAGTCATCATGATGACGGTTATTTTCTCGTGTTGTGGTTCATGAAGTGTCTTAACTTTTTGTTTTCTCGTTTCGTGTTGCATAAGTTCTCGTTGTTTCTAGTTGATGTTGTTTCATGTGGCATGTTTCTATATTGTAATTAAATATTATATATTTCCCTAGATCATCAAGTAAGTACGCGTAGTTTTTTAATTTGTGCTCTTTGTCAAGGTGTTAATTCTTCCTACATTTGAAATACACGGATAGCAAGCTAGACATAAATGAAAGGGTCTGGACTCTGGTTTGTTTTTATGAAAAGGTGCAATTTTGGTCCCATTCTACAGCTGTAAGGAAAAAAAAAGGGCAAGTAATATCTGATTACATAAATATGTACTAAGTCAAGCATCAGCAAAGTATATTTTATAGTTCCATGCAGTTGATCACAGATCCTTTTTTGGTCATTTTAGCTGTAAAATAGGAATCTCATTCTCCTGTGTTAGGGTTACCAAAGCTTTTCATCTCTGGGTAGTTTTCAATCAAGTACGTCAGTGGTTCTTAAAGCTTTTCTGGCTGTCATCTCCTTGCCTATCAGGCAACATTCCTAGTCTCACAAAACAATGCATTTTGTTCAACTGGTTCTGATATCGCCTGGGGTCAATTAAGTATTAATATGAGAACTGGGTAGGGTGGCAAAGTACCATCACTGCATTATCATCATCATCATCATGTGCTACGCCTGGAGGCATTAGCAACCAGGTCTCTCCACAGTTTCTTTCATGTTATCCATCAGTTCTGTTGCTGTGCCCCTCCTATGCCATTTTGTCAAGCTACTGTATGGGGAAGCAAAATTTCTCCCTTTTGGACGCAGTTTCATGTAAGTCACAGCTAAGGGCTCCTTTTTTCTATTTCTTCCAATTTTCATTTGTTGTATATCACTGATGTAAATGAACTTTTTTTCTTTTTTCCCCCTCCCTCTTTATCCTTTATGTTTTTGTGTGATTAAAGTGTAAACTGAAACGTCACAACTATGTGCCAGTTAATTCATATAACTGTTTGTACATTTGTTTTAAATAGTCTTAATATCTTGTTATCACAGTTTTACTTCTGTGGCTTTGTGTATGTTTAGATTTATATATACAGTACATATATCCGAAGACTATTCTGATGTTTTAAAATGCGTTTCGTTTAAATCTTGTGAAAAAGAACAAGGTCATACCGAAACTTGCATCTTACATCCTTCCTGTGCCGTTAAAAGTCACATATGGCTCCCATAGTTGTTTGCCAAGATTTCTTGCTCTCGGCGAGTCTTTCAACTTCATCAAGGGATGTTATGCCCACTAAACTGGCTTCTCTTAACACTGTCCTCTTTAGAGTTCCACTTGGTTGTCCTCTTTTTCTTCGGCCTGTTGTGTTCCACTTGATAGCTTATTTTGGTATTCTCTGATTGTTTCTTCTAATCACTTGGCCTATGTATGTACATTTTATTTCTCTGATCACCCATGAGATAGGTCGTTGTTTGCTCATCTGTCTTATCTCTGCGTTGTTCTTTAATTCGTTCCACTTTATATCAAGTATTTTCCTTAGGCATTTGTTTTCAAAAGAGTCTAATTTCTTGTCTTTATAAGCAGCTTTAAGTCAAGTCTCAAGTCACTACTTTCAAGTCTTTACAAGCAGCTTTAAGTCAAGTCTCAAGTCACTACTTTCAAGTCTTTACAAGCAGCCTTAAGTCGAGTCTCAAGTCACTACTTTCAAGTCTTTACAAGCAGCTTTAAGTCGAGTCTCAAGTCACTACTTTCAAGTCTTTACAAGCAGCCTTAAGTCGAGTCTCAAGTCACTACTTTCAAGTCTTTACAAGCAGCTTTAAGTCGAGTCTCAAGTCACTACTTTCAAGTCTTTACAAGCAGCTTTAAGTCGAGTCTCAAGTCACTACTTTCAAGTCTTTACAAGCAGCTTTAAGTCGAGTCTCAAGTCACTACTTTCAAGTCTTTACAAGCAGCCTTAAGTCGAGTCTCAAGTCCATGCGTCAAAACACTGAGTCATTGTTGGTTCCGGTTACCAACTCAACACTGACTTACTGTAGCATGTACCAGTCGTATGTTGTGTAAGTGAAGAAAACAAACAGAAGTAATAATATTTATTTCTTATAATTCAGTCTTCGTGCTACACAGTATTTAAGCAGTGGTTTACTCATTATTTCCCCTTTTCAGCAGTAATAAAACCTGTCAAGAATACGGAATTAATCTTCAGCATACCTTTAGCTAAGCTTATTCAATTCAAATGTAAGATCCACCCTCATTTATGCATGTGAAAGCTGGAAAACAACTACAGAAATAAACAGATGCATTAGAAAAATACATAGTATAAAGTGGAACGAATTCAAGAACCACACAGAGATAAGGTAGATGAGCCAACAACAACCTGTCTCACTGGGGATCAGAAAAATGAGACGGACATATATCAGTCACGTGATGAGAAGAAACAATTGGAGAATCCCAAAACAAGCTATCAAGTGGAACACAACAGGCTGAAGAAAAAGAGGTCATCCACGTGAAACTCTAAAGAGGACATTGTTGAGAGAGGCCAAATTAGTAGGCACTTGATGAAGTTGAAAAGCTCGCCGAAAACAGGAAAACATTGTGAACTACCATGCCAGCCCTATGTGACGTTTTACGGCACGGGAAGGATGTAAGATACCATTAGCATCTATTAGGTACCACTTTGTATCTTTGTTATCAGTTCCTTCTATTTGAAAGGGCAGAAGCATGCTTGCACCCCTCATATATTGAAAGTCTTACACAAATTTTAAATTATCGCTCTAAACTTCGAATTATATTTCTCTCGCTATGAGATGTGTACAACAATACGGGCTTGGCTGTAAGGTGTCAGTTCGTGGTTAATGTCTGCTTAGCATTACATACTGTGTTCATGTGCTCTGGACGTCATTACTCATCTAAACTATGCAGATAACAACACGACGTGGACCAGGCAAAACTAAACAGACTGGAAATTGAAACTGGATATGTCTCAGCACACAAGGCAATGGTATCACCGAAGCATGCGTTGTCACAGATATCTCTCTGACACAGAGCAGTTGAGTCAATAAATGAAAAATGTCAAGTGGCAAGTCGAGTCTGAGTTGCCATTCTCCATGTTCAAGTCAAGTCTTTACAAGCAGCTTTAAGTCAGTCTCAAGTCACTACTTTCAGTCTTTACAAGCAGCTTAAGTCAAGTCTCAAGTCACTTTCAAGTCTTACAAGCAGCTTTAAGTCAGTCTCAAGTCACTACTTTCAAGTCTTACAAGCAGCTTTAAGTCGTCTCAAGTCACTACTTTCAGTCTTTACAAGCAGCTTTAAGTCGTCTCAAGTCACTACTTCAAGTCTTTACAAGCAGCTTAAGTCGAGTCTCAGTCACTACTTTCAGTCTTTACAAGCAGCTTAAGTCAAGTCTCAAGTCACTACTTTCAGTCTTTACAAGCAGCCTTAGTCGAGTCTCAAGTCACTACTTTCAGTCTTTACAAGCAGCTTAAGTCAAGTCTCAAGTCACTTTCAAGTCTTTACAAGCAGCCTTAAGTCGAGTCTCAAGTCACTTTCAAGTCTTTACAAGCAGCCTTAGTCGAGTCTCAAGTCACTACTTCAAGTCTTTACAAGCAGCTTTAAGTCGAGTCTCAAGTCACTACTTCAAGTCTTTACAAGCAGCTTAAGTCAAGTCTCAAGTCACTACTTCAAGTCTTTACAAGCAGCCTTAGTCGAGTCTCAAGTCACTACTTTCAGTCTTTACAAGCAGCTTTAAGTCAAGTCTCAAGTCACTACTTTCAAGTCTTTACAAGCAGCCTTAGTCGAGTCTCAAGTCACTACTTTCAAGTCTTACAAGCAGCTTTAAGTCGTCTCAAGTCACTTTCAAGTCTTACAAGCAGCTTTAAGTCAGTCTCAAGTCACTTTCAAGTCTTACAAGCAGCTTTAAGTCGAGTCTCAGTCACTACTTTCAAGTCTTACAAGCAGCTTAAGTCGAGTCTCAAGTCACTACTTCAAGTCTTTACATGACTTGAATTGCACTCAAATCTACATCTTTGGTGAAATACATCGTTGTCTTGCCACTCATCACCATATGCCATGACTTATATTAATGTTCGATATTTGATCTATTTTTCACATTATTCATATGCTTTCGCTGTGTGTCTTGAGTGTTTTCATGAAGATCAAGGCAACACTGCATTAGACTACATCCAATATCACCTCACTCAGTCAAGATGGTGAATTTTGCTTGCACAGTATTTTAGAGGGGGGGGGGGGGGGGAGAAGAAGTCAGTAAGTTGTAAACCCGCAGTCTGAAAATTCATTGTGCACTTTTTGGCGGTATATAGCACTACAAATTGTCGCGAAATTAGAAGCAAAACTACATCCCAGCATGCCATGGTTATTTAGCAGCATCCGTTTTAGTATGCCAAATATATTATAAGTGTGTACATGAGACCATGTGAAACTCTAAAGAGGACATTGTAAAGAGAAGCCAGTTTAGTGGGCATAACATCCCTTGATGAAGTTGAAAAACTTGCAGAAACTTGGCAAACAACTATGAGAGCCCTATGTGACGTTTAACGGCATGGGAAGGATATAAGATATGTACATGAGAAGAACAGCGCGGAGTTGTGAGTTTTTTGTGGATCAAAGGATTGCAAACAGAGGAAGTGCATAAAGAAATGCTTGAAGCGTACTGTGAAAATCCGTGTATAACCGGATCCAGAAATTCCTCAATACATACATATTCAGATATAAAGGATTTCTAAAGATATCATCTCTCCAATAATTTGAAAGCTACATACCCCAGCACGCATCAGATTTTTCTTTTCAAGACTAGTTTTCATGTGATTGACAGTGTCTAAGAAATAAAGTTTCTGTTGTTTTATCTTGAAGTTGACTTGACAAACATGTGAATGTATTGTGATTTTTTTTTGGTTACTTTTAGAAATGTAAAGTGGTCACAGCTGAAGTAGACAATTATGCTCAGAAACAAGACAAATTTTCTCTTGCATGAGATCCAGGTGGCCTGTACCCAGAAATGTGACTTGTTGAACAAGATGGTGGAAACAGCGAAGATTTTGTATTGTTTCAGTTGGGGTGTTTTTCTGCCATGTTTACAGGTGCATTAGTTAAAACATTCTCAAAGCTGGTAAGGATGGTGAATTTACATTAAAAAATCCTGATGCTGAATGCAATTCCCTTTACTTCTATGTTGACTTTTCAGTTTTTACTAGGTGTATATAAGAAAATTTTGATTGAACTCTTTCTTATCAATGTAAGCTAAAAACAAGACTGAGGATCACTAGAAAATAAAACTGTCTCAATCTCGACTAAATTAAGCTATGTCAGCCATCGTGTCTATGATGATGCTAATCCCCCACATGTCAGCTGTCAATCACCAGATTAAATAAAAATAACTACAGTCTCTGAACTGAAACTTTGATAGATGTAAGCCACGCAAGAATTAATCCTTATTTTACCTGAAAGAAAGGGAGTTAAAAAAAAATGTTATTCCCCTCCTCTAATTTTCCCTCTTATTTATTTCTTGTAAGACGTTTTCAGTTCATTACAACTTCCTATAATAATCAACACTGAATAGGTTTAACATGAAGTGTCAGAGACAAAGAAAACAAATATAAGACTTACTAAAGGAAAGTGAGTGTCATTAACAAAGATGGGAAGATAATAACAAATGTGCTTGTTACACAGAAAGAACTAATTCTCCAGTCTTCTCTGAGAATAGTGTCATCCGTATATGACATATGACAGAAACATTTCTGGAGTTAGGAATGTTTATGTCATACAAAAATTAATCAAATTACAGTTAAATATAGGACATGTTATGACTGTATTAATAGTCAATTAAAGCATCTAAGACAAGAATGTGATTAAAAAAAAAGGCACTAAGACCAGATTTAGTATTTCATATACTGATTCTGTACATACACAGCCTTTAACATGAAGTAGCACACAGACTACTAGACAAGCTAAAGTACATAGCAGGCTGAGAATGGACAAAGGTGACACTGCAAAAGATGTATTGGAAAGACAAATATTGGGAATGAAAGAACAATGTAATTGTGAAGTGACTGCCGGAGATAGGACAAATTAAGAGTGTTGGTAGGAAATCTGAATTGTGTGGCAGAAAACACATTGTAAAGAATCAACACTTGATGGGAAAAATTGGCAAACATACTCTTGGGTATGTGGCATAGCATATATGGGGCTGTCCTGAATGTACTGACTCTGGAGGCTATTTTGAATCTATGAACAAGGCTTTAATAAATTTAAAGTTGAAAGTTTTCCACTTTACCAGTACAAAAAAACCCCAGATGTATACTACAGGGATACAGCTAAACAACGCATCAGGAAACTATTCTGGATTTTAGCAACTTAAGCTGTTTTAACATTCTAATCAAAGTCTTTGAGAACAAATGCAGAAAGAAGAAATGTTACATATGAAGGCAGCAGAACTGGTTCCATGTATTTTTTCTTTATTGATTGTTTCTTACAAGTCTCTTATGCATATTTCAAGCCTATATGACTATAACTTCTATTCACTTTCTAATACTTTTATTAATTAGATAACAAACAAGAGTTGCATGACTTAAAGACAGATTTAAAGCACTCTTTAATACCTTTGTTTTTCTCACAATACTTTTACATACATACACAGCAGATGAGCATGTCATTTGAGCTCCATGTTTTTTTAGATATCTTTGAGGACTTTGTAGACTTTGTACTAATGAGAGAAGATTCATTAAAATAATGGAAAAAATGGGTATCCCAGAAGGCTTTGTTTTGTCTAAGTCCAAGAAACAAAATGACTGGTTCAGATAAACTCTGTGATAAAATAGTGAGTCCCTGCCTTCTTTCTGTCTCCCCTTCCCTTCAACAACCACAACCACCACCAAACTTTTACCTGCTATAATCAATGTGTCAATCATCTAATGCCCAGTCACTTTCTACTAGATACTTTATAATCTCTCTTTGCTGGAAGTAATTTCTAGAATGAACTCGGCAAATGCTTGTTACTTTATAATGTTCACATAGCAGATACCAGCATACAATCCCTAGAGCTTGCGTCAGATTTCTCTTCTGACCTGCCATTTATTTTTCCTACTTTAAATGCAGAAATTGTGTAGACCCTGACAAATAAAATGGTGACTTGTTCATCACATCACACCTATGAACAAAAAGATATTTACTTTCGTATATCTCCTCAAAATTGTCTCCTGTACAGGATTTTCATAATGACTGTCAGTCTCATTTCAGTGAAACTATCAAACTAAGCTCACTAGAAGTTAGAGGACAAAAAACTGGAAACAATTATTTAGTTCAAACAATGGCTCTCAAACAAACTCACTTTATTATTTACTTGAGGGAAATAGGGGATTTGGGATGAGTTCAAATATGACATAGACAACCTCAAATGCTTTTTTTTTTTAGACTGATTTTTTTTCATTCATGTTTGTTTAAACAAAATGGTAATTACTGGCAGCAGCATTCTTTGTTCAATACACACTAGCACACTCTTTCAATGAAGTAATATAAATTCGTGTATGGCAGGTCAGTGGGAAAAGTCAACATAAGCTTACATCTACTCTGTATGTCACAACCTAAATCTCCAGCATGTCACAACCTAAATATCCAGCATGTCACAACACAGATCTCCAGCATGTCACAACCTAAATCTCCAGCATGTCACAACCTAGATGTCCAGCATGTCACAACCTAGATCTCCAGCATGTCACAATCTAGACCTCCAGATTTCACAACCTAGATCTCCAGCATGTCACAGTCTAGATCTCCAGATATCGCAATCTAGATCTCCAGCATGTAACAATCTAGATCTAACTTATAAGCTTTACTGTGTAGCTCGTAACTAAACCAAGTATTTCATTATATTTTATTTCACTCAGAAATAAGTCTTTTCTACCTTAAAAGTTTGGTTTTTTTGGTAGCTATTTAGAGAACTCAGGTCTTAGCTGTATGTGTAAGAAAATAAGTCACACCTCCAATGCACTTCTGGTACATACTATGAATTACTAGTAGCAACAATATTTTAAAGTTTTGATACAAGGATACAGGCCACGTAGGAAAAAAGCTAACAACCCAAAGTTCTTTTCCACACATACCAAAAACAGTACGTTACTTGGATAAGTATGTATATCTATAGATATATACATCATAGACAAGACTCCACTGTTTGAGTATATAGATGACATTACATATACACACCATTGGTCTTTTTTTTTCTTAGAATGGACTATTTGACTCTACCACACAAAAATATCTACTCTTTAGCCATTTAGGAAAATCCTAAAGATGTGCTATTCATCAACAGTAATCCTTCCTCAGCCATCTACCAATGCTAATCAATCTTCACAGATTAAAATATTAACATAAGACCAGGCACTCAGGTGAAATTAAAACGGGAAATAATACACTCTGAAGACTGGGATTGTTGCCCATGGCATCAATAATGTCCATAGTATTATAAAGGTTGTTTTCTAGTTTAGATAAAATCATTACTGGAAACAGGAAAACATGGTGTTTTCACAATGAGTATTGGAATCTTCACAAACCAACTTTCCATTCTTTCAGGACTTACATCCACAAATTAAATTACATTTCTGTACAGGAGTAATAGTAGGAAAAGAAAAAAACAATGCACATCAATAATATAGTGTTATGAATTTCTACACTCACACTAAGTGGACTTTACTTAAGCTTGTTCTCACACAATAATGTAAAGCTTAATGCTCCATTATGAATTTTTGTGACAGATTTGTCATTTTGTTGTCAAGTGAAAAATGTCCTTGTTTTTTTTTTTTTTTACTAAGTACACTATCCACTAATGCCCAGTTCAGCGTTTGAGCTAATAATTTCTTGGTCATAAAAATTCTAAAAACTTCAATCTCTTTAGCACATTTTTTTTTCTTCAGAGACTGATTAAAAACTGTGTGCTTTATAAATGCTTGAAACCACAGTAACAAGGGCTACAACATGAGGTCTGTACTTCTGTATATTAATGTACTATACAGAAAAAAAAACAACCACATTTAAATAACAGAATTGTGTGTGACAGAGTGAAGCTTCTCACACAAGACAACTCTGACCAATATCCTACTTCTGTAACTATCATTATCACAACTGACTTTCTGTTACTTCCATCAAAATCAGTTCCTCAATAGTTTGGAAAATCAGGTAAGAAAGGGAGGACAGAAAGGATGAAAATCTGAAAAAAAAAAAGTCAATACTTTGGCAAAAGCCTTCTTTAGAGAAAACATGATAAATGCAAAGAAAGGAGAGGTGGAAAAAAAAAAAATCAATGAAGACTGCTTGATGGTTCAGCATAAAAAATTTGTTCTTGTCCCTGTGTAAAGATTTTAGCAAAAAATGCTTTCTCCAGTTGCTTTTTCTTTTTTCAACTGCATTTTCCCTTTCTCCTTTCTTGTAGTCTTCTTTCTTGTATGACCTGTAAAACTGCAACAAATTCTTTCAGTCACAGTTACTTTACAGTTTCAAACTTGGTTTACAGTTCTACACTTACTTACAGCTTTATCACACTCATCTATCATGTGACCATGGGACATTCATTTATATACATAAGGGATTAATAACATTCAACACTCATAATCTGAGGCACACCCACGTGATTAATATTACGAGTGCCAGGAAGCAAATGCAACAAGCTTCTGCATATCCTGAAGGAAAATGGTATATTTATACTGAGTAACTTTTTGCATGTCGGTTGCTTTTGTTTCAGCAGCTCTTAATGACACAGACACATACAATTTTCCACATTATTCAGTTACACAGTCATTATGAGTCACTCAACATTCTATAATATAATAATTAAAAGTTGGCCCAGTTGCCCTTTCAGCAAAATTTATGACCAAGATTATTACTGGTATGTAGAGTGTGTCAATGCCATTCCCAGGATGCAATGGATTTCTGCCTGCAGTATGTCTCATATTAAAATGGAATCACAGAATGCTATTTTTTAATTGACCCATGAAAACGTCCAGCAACCAAATTAACACAAGTATGTAATGGAGTAACATCAATGCCACAGATGATCAGTTGTGGCAATGCTTCTAGATGGGACTTAAAAACGTGTCTTTGGCTTATAGTAACATACAAGAAGCACAATAAAAGACAATAAATGAAACATTGCAGATATTTGTTCTCTGTGAAATAAAGAGACCCATTTGAAACTGATAATGAACAATATTGACACCTAGTAATACTTGATCATTATATATTTAAAAATTACCAGATAACTACTTTTGAATTGTTACCAGATTTCTTTGCCTGTGCTATCAATATATTTTGCAACAAAAAAATATTAAAATCTGAGGTAGCCATTCTGTATTATTCATGAAGTGCTTGCTATGTGATAAACCGACACATGAAATGCTCAAAATTTATTTTGAACACTATTATCTTTTAATAAGGATAAATTTTCATTTCTCTAACACCATATGAAATTCCACCTGGCAAAACATACTTTGATTCATAGGAATAATTGCATGTTTGAAAACAATCGGCAATATTTATAGCTGAAAAATATACTGGCATTTTTTTCTTCTCCGTCTTATCAACACTCTGTAGATTTTAAATCACGTGTATTTTAGAAAATGGCATTTTCTACGCAACACTCGATTCATTTAAAAAAAAAAAAAACCACAGGCAATCTGATATGTGGAAAGACCTGGGACATTTTTAAAAATATGATTAACTTCCCACAAGAAAGTGACAACAAGGTACCCTCACAATGAAAAATCAGATAATTTCATGAAATCTCACAGGCACAAAAAAGTACAGTGTTTTATGAAGGCTCAAGAGAATTAGCTGGAAGTGAGATTTGCACACACTAAGGTGTTAGAGCAAAATATGCATGAAAATTGTTCACAATGCACTTCAAATATCAGAGAAAGAAAAACAGCAAGAGACTGACTATGAATCAACTGCCACCTTCAGCAGGACAAGCAACGCCAGCCATGAGAGGCTGAGTTGATAGTGCTTTGCCCTCCCATGACTAGATGGCTGCTCATCTTGCCAAGGTTTGTTGTTTGCCATCTCCAAATATTTCAAGATTAATCACACACACACTTTGCTCCAAACTTTGCTATGAAGCTCGCATGATGTGGCTAATAAACAGGGTTTTAGATGGCAGGACAGAATCTTCTAATGCAGCAAATGAACACACCACCTTCCAAAGTCAGAACTAATACTCCCCCCCCACCCAAATCAAGCATTTCCATCTATTAAACTAACCAAGAATACCAGTACCACCCCAGAAAAACATCACTATAACTGATCTGGACAGCCTCAGAAATTAATGTGAGGTAAATCAAAGGAGAAGTTATAGTGATAATGGATTTGCTTCACAATGGGATGTTAATGGTATGTAAGGTTCACGGTTGAGAATGGAACAGAAATCTATGAAAGAGATAACGCCACAGGCTCAATCTCACAACAGTGAATGTGGTTCTCTAAGAATGTGCTTTGAAAACTTTATATTTTATGATACAAACTGGCCATCACATGACAACACCTGTCAAATGACAAAATACAATTTTATCCAGGAGAATAACATAATTATACAAAATAATTAAATATAAGTGATTGATACATGACAGCTCTGTATTCAGCTGACGGGGCTTGGACAAACAAAGGTGATTTCTGTAAGCTTGCTACTCATGATCCTAATAAATAAAGTTTGATCTGGAAGCTATACAAAAAGTTTTTGATGAAAAAGCCTATTTGCAAATCATAAACCTAAAGTCAAGGGAGAATAGCTATACTTCCAATTTTTACTCCACATATTCAGTCCAAGTTGAAAAATTTATGTATTTCACAGGTGGCAAATCAACAAAAGACAGGACAATTCAATTTCTCTTCTCTATGGTTTCAGGTCAATTCCATCATCATCAAACAAAATTTCACATAATGATGGATAAGATTTTAGTCTGTGATAAGACTTACATTATTTATTTTTAAGTGAATGACTCACAAAAGATGTATATATTTCCCAGGTCATATGTGTGGCACACAGCCAGGGTTCACAAACTGTTTTTTTTTTTCAACTTGCAGAATAGAACTGAAATACATTTAGAAACCTTGAAACAAGAAGAACAAAACTTTGATGTTCATTTACTTATTAAGATACAGCCATGATGTAAAAAGTGCTGCAGGATTTCAGAATAACCCAGGGACACATCTTTTTAACATTTATTAATACATCCAAATGTATCTACTCACTGAAAGATGATCTACAAAAAAAAAGCAGTAAAACCTCCTAATTCAGTCCTATAGTAATAGTAAATCAAAGAACACTTTCTACAAAACTGACTGCCCAAGTGACCAGCAAACTCTCATAATATGTTTATATATTACAAACATACACAGAACAGAAATGGAGATGCACAGTTTTGAAGGTTGACCCTTGACCTGTAAGTCACAATCATGCTGCCATTGCTTTCAGCTCAAGGTATTTGATTTAAAAAAAAAAAAACAAACAAAAGGGCCTGCGCTGAATGAAACTGCTTCTCATGTCCACATAATGATGATGCAGTGGAACTATATCTTCTTTGCTGATTTCACATTGAATGAGTTGATATAAAAGATTAAAAAGTGTGAGGCCGATTCCCTTGGTCAGCCTCAACACCTTCACAGATTGTACGATTTCTGCCTGAAAGTTCTCTGAATCATGGCCATTCAAAATATGAACACCAAATTTTGGATATTACTGATGTGAACTGGTGAATTCACAAATGCAACACTAATCTTTCAATCACATGTGGTCCATGCCGGTACTGGTATTAGGACAATGAAATGGGCAACAGAGTGTGCATATCAGCCTCTTGTTCAAAACAAGTGGATCATTTACCAACAGAGGCACAAGAGGTGCTGTCAGCAGTTAAAGACGTAATTGTGGACAAGTAGAACATGTATCCCAGACCTTAAACCTCTTCTCCTATTCTACTGTCCATGAAGAAAGAAGTGGTCAGTAGAGGTTTTGGCTGCTCTTGTCCTTTTGTTTTATCACTACACAAGCTGACCCCACTACTACCACCACAGTTCTCATTGGTCAACTGGGACGAAAGCTCTGTTTTGTGGGCTGAGTTTTTAAGTTGTAATACAACTTTCTCAGATGCTGATGAAGAATTCAGTGAATATGCTGATGCAACATCATTACAAGGTTTTGAAGAGACTTGGTAGGACGGTCCCAGTTCTGTGTCTCTCGTGCCCTGAAAAGTTTTCAGGTTTTCTAGGTCACTCACTAAAACATTACCAGATGAATTCAATACTGTAGCTCTTTCCAATGAAATATTTTGATTGTGCACTAAGTTCTGAAGTGAACATGAAACTGGTGATGGAACTGTTGATGGCAAGCCTTGTGTACTGGACACCTTATCAGTGGATGTTAAGGTGACTCCTGAAGTCTGTGATGTATTAAGGTCTGAATCTGGCAACATCTGCCTATCTTCCATGCTGTCACTTCCTGACAATTTCTGACTAGCTGGTGCAGTCTTCAACACATCAGATGGTATGACAGGGACATCCATGTTGGCACTAGTAAAGAAAGCCATTTTCTCTCTGTGGACATGAGAAAATGTAAGAGTTAAATTCTGAAATAAGTCACAAAATAAATGAGAATGAAGAACAGAAGAGCTTAAAAAAAAAACACACCTAAAATTGCAGAACAAAGCAAAGCAAGCAATGAACCAAAATCACAAAAGAATGTACCCAGACTGAAATAATTCATCTCATACAGGTGCTAATGGTTAGTTACGGCCAGATGACTGTTATATTTCTCTTGTCTATGTTTCGCACAATTATTTAATAAAAGGAGAAGAAAAAGAAATAACACTATTTACATATATATAATACTGGTTTTGTCTAGTGCACCTCATAGAATTATACATTCTTGATGCCTATTGTTACACTGAGATTTTTTTTTATTGACATTCCTTTTGGGCCAACATTGGCTCATAGAGCGGAAATCATATCTTTCCATGTCTAACGACTTGCCACTGCCCGCTGTAGGTCTTGGATGGATTTGAATCCCAGAGTTGTACTCTCTCTAGTGATGGTTCTACGCAGTCTCCCTTGGCCTGCCTTGCTTTCTTTTGCCCTTCGCTGACCATGCGAGGGCTTGGCGAGGGAGTCTGGAATCATCCATTCTGAGAACGTAGCCGAGACGGGCCCATCGATGTCTTTTGATGTATCTTGATACGCAGACTTGGTTCGATTCCTGTCTGCAGGAACCTTAAATATCCCATTATATGAAGTAAACTGTTGAGCCCTTTCAAGACATCTCAATGATGAAAGGTACAAGGGGAATGAGACAAGACAAGAAAATATACTGATATTACATCACATAAAATGTTATTTCTGGGAGATTTTTTTTCCTCAAAAAAGAGCAGATTTTCATTATTATGAACAGAAAAGAACAAAAGCAACTGTTGATTGTAGCTACATATACCAAGAAAGAGGTGTTTCCATTTCAGGTTGTCATTTCTTTAAACATATCTCTAGTACAACAGATTTCCATATCTAGTACAACAGATTTCCATATCTATTTATTTCCATATCTAGTAACACCTGCAGGTTTTCATTTCTTTAAACACATATCTAGTACAACAGATTTTCATTTCTAGTAACACCTGCAGGTTTTCATTTCTTTAAATATATATCTAGTACAACAGATTTCCATTTCTAGTAACACCTGCAGGTTTTCATTTCTTTAAACATATATCTAGTACAACAGATTTCCATTTCTAGTAACACCTGCAGGTTTTCATTTCTTTAAATATATATCTAGTACAACAGATTTTCATTTCTAGTAACACCTGCAGGTTTTCATTTCTTTAAATATATATCTAGTACAACAGGTTTTCATTTCTAGTAACACCTGCAGGTTTTCATTTCTTTAAACACATATCTAGTAATACAGGTTTTCATTTCTAGCAACACTTGCAGGTTTTCATTTCTTGAAACACATATCTAGTAATACAGGTTTTCATTTCTAGCAACACTTGCAGGTTTTCATTTCTTGAAACACATATCTAGTAATACAGGTTTTCATTTCTAGCAACACTTGCAGGTTTTCATTTCTTGAAACACATATCTAGTAATACAGGTTTTCATTTCTAGCAACACGTACCAACAAGAACAGTTTATTCATAGAGTGCTGGGCACATTTTGTGCAAGACATTCCAAAGATACTCATTTCTGACAGTAAGGTAACAAAAGCAATGATTTAGAAAGGTCATTGCCACTGGATCTTTTCTAGAACACAGTTTATACAGCAATAACTTGCCACATCTAGAGACAAAAGATAATAGTGTGAGATATGGCCACAAACTAAAACAGTTTTGTGTGTATGGTACCTGAAGTTGAACATTCGTGACTGGTGTGTCCCCCTTCGCATCCTGTGTACATCTTTTGCTACTTTCTTCATCAAATGCTCCGCTCTCTTGTCTTGTTTAGACACATACTCCTTCCGTTCCTCTCTTGAAGATGCCTGCAATGACAAATCCATATGCATAAAAGTATATGCATTTGTCAAACTCGAGGCATCAAATACCAGAACTATAGCAGTAGCTGTGTTTGCTTTGGATATGGGTAGATACTCCTACAAAACCATTGTTATCACCTCTTTAAATGGATCAACAAATGATGACAGTTTGCAGAGGTTGTGAAACAAACTCCTGGTCTGGTCATGTCATGTTTATTTCTGCTGCGATCACTAAATATATGAAATGTCTCCTTAGTGACTATCATGAACAGACTGCAGCTCTTCATGGGGAACTGCTGAACACTTTATGCTACTGTCCTCAATCATTTCTAATACTTCATGCTGGTAACTCAAATGTTAAAAATATTATGAAAGATACAATATTAACAAAGTTATACAAGCACATTACATATGCTCAAGTTACAGGACTCTCATTTATTTAACAGTAAATATGATTTTCCCCAGTCTAGTTATCTAACAAAATTCCATGATTTTTCTCCCACACTAATTAGCTAACAAAAGTCCATGATTTTTCTCCCACACTAATTATCTAACAAAATTCCATCATTTTTCTCCCACACTGATTATGTAAACCATTATTTTCACAAAATGATTCTATTTTCTTTTTAAAGCCAGGCTAAATATATTCCAGACAAAATCATATTCATAACATTACCGACAAGTGAATAGGCAAATTTCTATTTCTAAAAATATCCTGATCACTAACTGTTTTAAAAAAAAAAAAATCAGCATTTCAGTGTTTATGTGGACTTTCTTGATATCTCTGGGCAACTGGAGAACATGGATAAGAACTAAAATGAAATATTTTGATGTTGAGAAATGTTAAAATAACACTAGAGATAGAGCAGGCATAGAAAATTATTCTTTGTGAACAGATTTTCACATGAAAGGTAGTTTACTGGACTACTGGTGACAGGTCTACTGAAACAGAATATCTTTTGTAATTTATATGTTTAAAAAAGCATTCATTTACAAAGTGAAAACAAAACTGATTAGGCATGCTGTAGTACTGCATGATGCAAACTACTGAGCACGTGCATCTTCCTGACACAGCAGCACAGGCCATCTGGCACTAGATCCCATAATGGTGAATTTTTTTTATGCAACACATAAGGAGAAGGAGCATGCATAATGCCATTAAAGCAAAGTCTGGCAGTTTCTTGTTAAATGACAAGCTTTTTTTGTTGCATAATAAACTAATTTTCTACATATTTTTTTTTCCTCTTCACAACAACCTGTATATCCATCAAATCTTTTGCCTTTTGAAGTCCTAAAATGTGGAGGTGTCTTGTAGCTTATTTATGCCTCAGTTCTGGCCTCTGCTTATTCATTCCACAATTCTGGTCCTTGGTTTTTATCCCATTTAATTTGCTTTGTTGCAGTGTCTTCAGATTCCATTTTTTTTTCCCTTTGCATGTATACCTCATTTTCATTGTCCTTGACAAAGGCATGATGCTGAAATATTAGATTCTTACTACTTGTTTTTCATTTCTACATGATCATCTCATTATCTGTTCCCTTTCTTTTCTCTATCTTTTTTTTCCTCTATCTTTCTTTTCTCTATCTTTTTGTATGAATAAAACACACAAAATGTTTATCTCTAATCCAGCAGCACCAGTTTTATTCCAGTCATCGCACTTAGCATATTTATAATATCTTAATGAATCATGAGATTAAACATTTTAATTTCAAATAACCATTTCTTAATAAAATAAACACAAGACTCGTGCAATGTTTCCTTCCCAAATGCAGTTTTATGAAACAAGGAAGGTGAAACCAATTACAAAGAAGAGATATACATAGCTTTCATAATGAAGCTATTTAGTTGCAAGTATATCTGACAGATTACGTGAGGGAATAAAGGGTGGTAAATACATCATTAGAAGAAAACAAACTAATAAATATGAGGAAGATGTAGGTGTTACATTATAAATGAGGAAGACAGGAGTACTAAATGGAAATACACAGGCCAGAGCTAGACATTCTTTGTTTTCTTCCTTACATCTCTTGTCTGCAAATACTTTGCCTATTGAATCAAATAAAAAACAATTTAATTGATAAATGTTATAGAAACTGTCACACTTATATCATGAATTTCACAGGTAATAATTAAAACTGTGCTACATCCTGATCTTTTTTTTTTTTTTTAAGATCAGCATTTTATTGCTTCATATGTCTGTGCCAATGACATGTACTCGAGATATGTCTCAGACCAGCAAAACAAAATTATGACTTATTTACCTACACTTAAGAAAAAAACACTGAGGACCAGCCGTTATAAATGTGACCTCAATCCAAAACTGAGGACATAAATGTGACCTCAATCCAAAACTGATGACCAGCTGTTATAAATGTGATCACAATACAAAACTGGGGACCAGCTGTTATAAATGTGATCTCAATTAAAAAAAAAGGATCAGTTGTTATAAATGTGATATCAAGCCAAAGCTGAGGATTAGCTGTAATAAATGTGATCTCAATCCAAAACCGAGGATCAGTTGTTATAAATGTGATCTAAATTGAAAACAGAAGACCAGCTGTTATAAATGTGATCTAAACTGAAAACTGAGGACCGGCTGTTATAAATGTGACCTCAATCTAAAACTGAAGATCAGCTGTTATAAATGTGGTCTAAATCCAAAAAAACCAAGGATCAGCTGTTATAAATGTGGTCTAAATCCAAAAACCAAGGATCAGCTGTTATAAATGTGATCTAAATCCAAAAACCAAGGATCAGCTGTTATAAATGTGATCTAAATTAAACAAACTGAGGATCAGTTGTCATAAACCTGATGTAAATCCAAAACTGAAGGAATTCCCTCTGCTAAAATAATGTTTTTTAAAAAACAACAACTTTGAAACAGTCATTAGAAAACTAACGAAATGTTGAAATCATTTCTCACTAATATTCTGATGCCATTTTCATCCTCAATTTAAACAAGAAGTTGTTGGTCATGCTGTTTTTTGAGTTTTTAAAAAAAAAAAAAAAAAGATCATATGCTCTCTTTGAGTTACATTCTTCTTCATATGCATGAGTTATGTTCAAAAATATATTTTTTGTAGTTTGTTGAAATTAAGCTGAACTGAACAAAACTGAACATTTACACAAAAGAGGCATGTCTGACAAGAAAGAATCTTGATCTCAATGTAAGTAAGTTAGTTCTACCAGTCAACATGTCTCGTGAAGCAGAAGATGGTAGTGGCAGTGGGCCTCAAAGACAGCATCTGATTTGTCAATCAGTGACTCACAGCTGCCCTGCTAGCATCAGGTTTGGTGAACCACAGCTGGCAAAAGACTGTCTCACCTCTCTGTTGGTAGCTCCAGTAATAGGCCTAGCCTGGCCAATGGGGCAGAGACTGTCAGTCACCATGACGATGGTGTCTGTTTAAAAAAAAAGCATTGCACACCTCCTGCTTTTTTCAGTTCCACTCATGGACTGAACAAATAGCCATCATAACCCACTCTCAAGCTGACACAGAGCTGTAGTCAACATCTTCACCACATCAGCTGCAAGGAACACTAACTTGCACTTCCAGGGAGAAAGAAAGAGGAGAAAGAATACTCTGTAACTAAAGGCCAGACATTTAGTGTCAAGTTCTGAATGAGTATGCATCAAGATAAATTCTTTTACCAATTTTTCAGCCATTGAAAGCAATCTGTGAAACTTCTCATTTTCTGACAGCCAGTCAGGCAGTTCCCCTTCACCTGGGGAAAATATACAAAATTTAAAAGATAAGATTTGTTTTTGAAAATCGAGCATTTAAATAACTGGTTATTTTTGCAGTTAACACATACTGATGACTGAACTAAAACTAAGAGCTTCTGATGAACTGCAAACATAAAGAGAGAGAGAGAAATTTCTTAATGTACACACTGAAGAATCTATTGAGAAAAGTCTAGAGAATTATGGCCATTGTAAACATTTTTAAAAAATCTCTGACCAAATGAAAACTTTTTTTTTAATTAATATATAAAGGCCACTTTAACTCCCTGCTGCAGAAAACATCTAGAAAAAAAAATACTTGTGCTAAATGGATTTTTTAAAAAAACTGTTGCATCCAATGAAATTAACACTGCTGAAGAGATAAGAAGAAATAAAACATGATCAATGAGAGACTTCAGTTGATGGACAGGTTCTAAATGATCACACAGAAACATTTAACAAGCTTCAGACACTGCATCATTTCATCTTGACTATTTAACTCTTTCCGTGCGTATGGTCGAATTTTCGACACTTCCGGTGGTCCCAAGCTACCGTATGGTCGAAAATTCGACAATCATTGTTCCATTAAAACAAGCGGTGTAACATTTAGATTGTACGGATTTCGTCCGTGATTCCGGTGACACTTTCAAAATGGAGAATGCGTGCCTAGTTACGAGCGATGCCGAGCGAGAACAAGGACACGAAGCATGGAAATTTTTCAATTTTTGACGATGTAGATAGGGGTATGGACATAGCCTATGGCCACCCCGCTGCTCTTGAATGTTTTCTAAGTAGATTTAGACATATTTAGACGACTTTAGGAGTAGTTAGGAGGTTATTTCAGACATTCAGTAAGCGAAAATGCCATACGGAGTCACAATACAAGATCGATAAGTAGATCTACACATCTTAGATGGTAAATAGGGGTAAGAAGCGCAAATCTAGACCTAGCCGATGGTGAGCTGGCCACAATCAGTGTCTAAAAACATCACATTACTTCTTTTTTCCTAAAAAACTCTGCATTTATGAAATTTTCATTCATTTAGCTACACTTTGACATATATTACGTATACGGAAGTACATGGAAACACTGTTTTCCACTCCATTTTACAACTAGACCCCCTTACAGTCAAGACCTGCGTTTTACTCCCACACGCAACGACATGTCCGTGTTTCTTCCTCCCGCACGGGAAGAGTTAATACCAAGAACAGAGGAAATGTCAAAATGTTTGAACAGTCCACAGCTTTATGGCATATGAAGGGCCAAAATAATTACAAATATCACACCAAAAATAGATTATTATTGCTCTTACTTCACAAGGATCACTCAAGTAATAGTGGATACTTTAGAACTATAAGCATACAAGAAAACTTTTTTTTTTTTACTCTAGACAGAAATACCATAACGTATCTGTACTACAACTGTCCACTATTCAATTTATATTTTTTTTTTGAAGCAAAATTAAACTTATTTTTTTACTCATTTTCATATATTAAGGAAACTAGCTATGGTATTTACTTATTGGTTAGAACAAAATCCTTGCAAAAATGACTTAGATTTTACTATAAATGTCAAAATGTTCCAGGCAAACCTTTGCTTTTTGACTCCTCCAGTGTTCGCTTCAGCTCTTTTAAACGAGTTATTTCATCATGCAAATGTGACAGCTTGGTATGTGAGGCCTGGAGATCAAGTTCAAGGTCCAGTGAGGTGCGGAATGGTAGCTGTCCTGCCACTGGTATTATGCCTACAGATCCATCAGCCTGAAAGTAAATTTACTTATGTGTATTTTCATGACCAGTAAATTGTCAGTTCTCAAACTGTTTAGTTGTAAACAGAAAGTTATATTCATCTCCACAGAAAGTTCCACAAAAAAAAACCAAAAAAAACCAATGTATTCAAAGTCAGTTCAACTAAGCTCTTCTTTATATAAGGTACTTTTGTTCAAAACCTACAAATTAAATTATAATAAGTTATTGAGATTATATCCTGAATGAAGAAAGTTCTACTAACTCTAGAAGCATATAATGTGGTAGAGCTACTGGCTACTGTTACAAACAATCAGTGACACTGTTATAACAAATAACATAGACTGTCACTAACTCAAAAATGAAATGTTTAGTAAGGTTTACCACATATAGTACGAGAATTTACTGGAAAAAAAAGTCTCTCTAAATCATACACTCAAAGCAAAGTATATACGTTCTTACATCCTTCCAGTGCCGATAAATGTCACATAGAGCTTGTATGGTAGTTCACCAAATTTTCCTATTTTCAGTGAGCTTTTCAATCTCATCAAGGGATTTTATGCCTACTATTTTGGTCTCTCTTAACAATGTCCCCTTTAGAGTTTCATGTGGCTGACCTCTTTGTAGCTTGTTTTGGGATTCTCTGATTGTTTCTTGTCATCATGTGACCAATATATGTCCATCTCCTTTCTTCTATCTCCAATGAGACAGGTTTTTTAGTCGAAAGTCATCTGCCTTATCTCTGCGTTGTTCTTGAATTCATTTCACTTTATACCAAGTATTTTCCTTAGGCATTTATTTTCAAAAGAGTCTAATTTCTTGTCCATTTCTTTAGTTGTTTTCCAGCTTTCGCATGCATAAATGAGGGTGGATATAACATTTGAATTGAATAATCTTAGCTTGGTTTTTGTGCTTATAACTTTTGAGTGCGATATGTTCTCAAAATTTTTTAAGGTCAATGCTGCTTTAGCAATTCTAACTTCCTTTCTGGTGTTGCCATCCTGGTCTATGTAGCTGCCGAGGTAAGCAAATTGGCGTACTTAATACCTGTTCCTTCTACTTATATTTTCTTTCTTGATTACTGGGAAGTTTCATAATTTTTTTTCCTTGTTAATTTCATGTTCTATTTTGCTAGTCAGTGAAAACAGGGTATCTGTTTTTTCTTGCACTGAATTCACATTGTCACTGATAAGAATTATGTCATCTGCAAAATCAAGATCTTCTAGTTTGGTCCCATGTAACCAATTAATGCCCATTTTACCTGTGCAGCATTTTTTCATTATGAAGTCTGTGGCAATTTCAAAAAGCAAGGGAGATAGTATACATCTCTGATCCACGCCTGCTTCAATCTGGAACCATTCACTCATTCTTCTGTGTTGACTGCACAAACATATCCGCTGTAGAGAATCCTAATGATGTTGACAATTTTAAACGATATTCTATATAGTCTTTAACTCTTCCCGTGACGGATGTCATTAAAGTGCTGTTTCTGGTGTATGATTCCAGCGCTGTATATCGATATAGTGGTATATGCTTCATTTCTACAAAAAAATGGTGTAACTTTTTAATTGTACACGTTTTATGCATGTCCAATGACCCTTCATACTTCGGTCCGAAGCGTGGTTAGCAACAGAGTGAAATGATTGTTTTTATCAAGAATTTTCAATATTTTTTGTGATTTCTGAGGCATATGGACATGCCCTATGACCAGACCACTGTTCTTGTATGTTCCCCAAGCAGATCTTGACCTATAAAATTGACTGGGGAAGTAGTTTTATTTCAGACATTTTAGTGAGCATGCCACATATCATCACAAGATGAGATCACATAGATCTACAAATAGATCTAGATATCGCCGGTGGTATGAAATGTAGATCTAAACTTAGCTGATGGAAAGTAGGGCACAATCATCAGCTAAAAATGTTCTCCTATTTCAATTTTCTTAAAAAAAAAACTCTGTATTTATGAAACCTTCATACATTTGGTTATTTTAATGCATAATATGCATACTTTTAACGTGGAAATAATTTGTTACATTCATTTTTACAGCTATATCCTGTATACATATCAAGACCTGTGCTTTTTGCCTGGTACAAATGGAACGTCCGTGTTTTTGCCTGTGGCACGGGAAGAGTTAAGATTTTCCACAATGAATCTCTGTGTTTGCTATAAAATGCCTTTTTTAAAGTCTATGAAGTTCAGGATTAATGATTTTTGCTTTTCAATATGATCTTCAAGTATAATTCTTAGAGTAAATATCTGGCTGAGACATTTCTCTCTTTCCAAAATCCTTCTTATTCTTCTTCATTGCAGTATCCTCTATATCTTTAATTCTATTCAGAATGACTTTGCAAAATACTTGGTTTGACATAAAACAAGGGGTCTGCCAGGGTTGCATACAGTCACCTTACTTATTTAACTTGTATACTGAAAATATAATGACGAATGTTTGAGAAGATGAAGACAAAGAATATTACAATGTCATAAAAATTGGAGGTTATGAAATACCAGAGATTAGATATGCTGATGACACAGTATTACTGTCCACAACATAAAAAGAAATGGAAAAACTAATTATGTCAGTCTGTAAGGATAGTGAAGACCAAAACCTTTATCTTAATGCAAACAAAACTAAACTGATGACAACTGACAAAACAAATACGGATATGAAATATATAGCAATAAGGAAAAATTTGAAGAGGTGGAGAATTTTTAATATCTTGGATCATTACTAACTAATAATGGACATACAAAGAGGGATATTAAAAGGAGGACATCTATCGCTCTTCAAAAAATAAAACAACTAAAGAAGCTGTGGAGAGGAACAGACAGAACTATAAAAAAAAGATTTTTAAGGGCATGCATCTTTCCCATCGCAACATATGCCTGTGAGACCTGGACACTTAACAAAACAGCTGAGAAACACATAAATGCCTTTGAATGTAAATGCTATAGAAGAGTTCTCCAAATATCGTGGACACAAAAAAGAACAAATATATCTATACTACAAGAGCTTAATATTGAAGAAGGCTGGCTAGTAAAGAGGATTAAAGATAGAAAACTTAAATATTTTGGCCACATTAAACGTCATGATAATTTAGAGAAGACCGTATTGGAAGGATACATAATGGGAAAAAGAAAAAGAGGAAGACCGAAACGAAGATGGCTGCAAGACATCGTTGATGATCTGGAAATGGATGCAGCAGCAGCAGGCCATCTTGCTCACAACCGAGAGGCCTACAGGAGTGCTGTTTGGGAGGCAAAGTTCTGCAAGGAATGAATGAATGAACTTAGCTGTAAATTGCAAGGTGTGGCTTGTCTGGCGGTGTGTGTCAGGAATGGATCTAGTGGGACGTGGAGACTGTTTAAATAGAGACCTGTGGTCAGTGGGTTGTAACTGGGGGTGGTGGATGGAGAACCGGGGAGGGGAGAGAGAGTGATGCAATACTGACCTAGCTAGGAGAAATTGAAACAGATGATTGGGGAAGAGGGGTTGCAGAGAAAATAGCGGGGTTGCAGAGTGATGCTGTGAGGAAGTTTGAAAAGTAAGAAGGGGTGGATTTAGTGGAGAGGTACTATAATGATTGAAGAAGATGATGTTACATGTAACTAAACAGCGAGCTTAACCCATGTGGTTCCAGTGTCCCATAATTTTGAATGCAGTGGTTCTCAAGTGTCAGGCGGCTTATGTCATCTGCGTGACATTGTTTAATGGCTGTTACCAGAAAATCAGATTTGCCTCTGTGGTTGGGGCCATTGAAATGATTTGGGACTGGTTTCGAAGCATGCTGGGCGATGTCGTACAGATGTTTTTGCATGCGGTCCCCTAATCTGAGGCCAGTCTCACCGATATATGTTATCCCCACAACTGACACTGACACCATAATCGGACTTACAGAGCTAGTACTAAACCTAAATTCTTTTGAATTCAACGGTGAATACTTTGAGCAAATCAGTGGTGTTGCCGTGGGAACGAAAATGGGTCCCAGTTGTGCATGTCTATTTATGGGCTTTCTGGAAGTCAAATTATGGGAAACCTACACTGGCAGATTTCCAGAATTCTATAAAAGGTACATCAATGATGGCATTGGAATTACAGGTATGTTACAGGAAGACCTTGAAAAATTTATTGAATTCGCCAATACACTCAATAACAATATAAAACTCACTTATGAAATCTCTGACAAGTCTGTTAATTTTTTAAGACATTAAAATTTCTATTGCCACAAACAGGCTTGTCACCTCTGTATTTTGCAAGCCCACCGATAGTCACACCTATTTGCTTTACACCTCTTCCCATCCTGAGGCCTGTAGGAACTCCATCCCATATTCCCAACTCCTCCGTCTTCGCCGCATATGTCAGGATAATTTGGACTTTATAGATCAGTCCAACAGGTTATTAGAATTTTTCTGTCATCGCCGCTACCCAGAAAAGGTCCTTCGTGAAGCCTTCAACCGTGTCCGGCTGGTGAGCCGCAAGGAAGTATTCAGGAAAAAGCCTGTTACTCCATCTGACAGAGTTGGGTTAGTGCTGCCTTTCCACCCGCATGGTCAGATGGTTAAGAAAATTCTTTATCGTCATCTGCCGATAATCCAACTCAACTCCGACATTTGTGATATTTTCTCTGATCCACCCCTATTGGCATACAAACATGAGCCGAACCTTAAGGACATCCTCGTCCACAGCCACTTGAAGAGAGCCTTACATATGTTGGCACCAGAAAATGTAACCGCCCCCGCTGCGTTACCTGCCCCGTAGTCTGGGAAACAAAAACAATCACCTTTCCCAAAAGTATCCTCACTCTTCAGGAGGGATTCACAATGCGAGTCCTGAAATGTGATATATGTCATCGTTTGCAAAAGATGCAGGATAACATATATCAGTGAGACTGGCCTCAGATTAGGGGACCGCATGCAAAAACATCTGTATGACATCGCCCAGCATGCTTCGAAACCAGTCCCAAATCATTTCAATGGCCCCAACCACAGAGGCAAATCTGATTTTCTGGTAACAGCCATTAAACAATGTCACGCAGATGACATAAGCCGCCTGACACTTGAGAACCACTGCATTCAAAATTATGGGACACTGGAACCACATGGGTTAAGCTCGCTGTTTAGTTACATGTAACATCATCTTCTTCAATCATTATAGTACCTCTCCACTAAATCCACCCCTTCTTACTTTTCAAACTTCCTCACAGCATCACTCTGCAACCCCGCTTACTTTTCAAACTTCCTCACAGCATCACTCTGCAACCCCGCTATTTTCTCTGCAACCCCTCTTCCCCAATCATCTGTTTCAATTTCTCCTAGCTAGGTCGGTATTGCATCACTCTCTCTCCCCTCCCCGGTTCCCCATCCACCACCCCCAGTTACAACCCACTGACCACATGTCACAGGTCTCCACGTCCCACTAGATCCATTCCTGACACACACCGCCGGACAAGCCACACCTTGCAATTTACAGCTAAGTACTCTTTTAAAAAAAAATTTTTTTTTTAAAAATATAGTATTCATGTGAATCTATACTTTATCTCCTCTCTCTATTTCTTCATCCTGTATGTTTTTGTATGATTAAGGCTCACGCCGAAATGTCACAACTTTGTAATCGTTAAGTAATAAAGCTGCTCCTACTTTTTTCCTATTTTATACATTCTGGTATCACAGCTTTACTGCAGTGCTTCGTGTATAGTTGTATACTTATACACTAATTATCGTGTTAGGGAGGCAAAGTTCTGCAAGGGACATGCAAATGACTGACTGAAGGCTGCCTGTTTTTGGTATTCTAACAATGATTACTTTTTTCCATCAAGAGGGGACCTTTTCATCTTTCCAAACATGCTCTGTAGTTGGCTAATGTTGTCACTGTTAATACTATTTAACATTTCGGCTTTTATTTCATCTTCACCTGCAGCTTTGTTGTTAGCAACTGGGTTCACTGCTGTTTCAATATTATTCAATATAATTTCATCTAGGTTGACATTTAGTTGTGGGATATATTCAGTGTATCACAAACATACATACTCTCTTCCAGCGCAAGCTTCGTCTGCTCACGGTGTTCCGCTGGAAGGGTGTTCTCTTGTATAAGGGCATGGAGCTGTCACTATCACTGCGGTTCAACTGCAAAAAAAAAAAAAAGAGAAGTGAATACTAATGTTTCTTGTGCCATGCTGACGTACAGCCTGTATTTAAACTTACGTGTCAACAGTGCGTTTGTCCTCAAGATACCTGACTGGATGGTTGCAGATCCTTTTTTTTCCAGGAAATATTAATCTCAAAGCTAAGCTGCCTTCAGCAAAAGATTCCAAGTCAAAGAAATTTTTTCTGAGTATGACTACAACATGAGTCACATGTATAGTATATACTAAAAAATTTACTCAACATTAGAGATAATCTATCTACTGATCTCATGTCAACCCACCTTGCACACATATCCTGGAACCTGCTGTCTGCATGTAGGAGAGAAAGTCTGTGAGCGCCTGATTGTGCTGCCACGCAAGTTATCTGCGTAGTGCTGCTGCTGCTGATGATGATGACTTCTGCGTCTGACTTCTCTGAACCTGTAGTCACCACCCTCAGTATTTGTTTCTTTGTCACACTTAGCTAACAGCTCACCATCCTCAGACTCAGTAAAATCATCACCTTCTTCATCATCATCACCAAAGTTATCAAAAGAATCTGCCAGATCACTACAAGCTTGAATCACAGCCTGAAAATCTGAATCCTGAGGAGGAAAAACATGTTCCAGTCAATTAAAGTAGATGGTACCTGTTCAAAAACTTGTGTCAGAATTTTCCTTGTATTGCAATGGACACAACACATGTGGAATGTGAAATAAATGTATTACAAAACATGGTATCATCAGGTTCAATGATGCTGGCCAAAGCCACATCTCACTTCCAAGGCATGGTCCTGATAATGGACTTTTATCTCTTTCCGTGCGTATGGTGGACATAGTGACACCAGAAGTGTCCCTAAACTACTGTATGGTTGCTTTAGTGACATTGTTTGTTTCATTAAAACAAACGGTGTGACATTTAGATTGTACATATTTCGTCCGCGATTCTGGTGACACTTTCAAAATGGAGAATGCATGCCTAGTTTCGAGCGATGCCGAGCGAGAAAAAGGACACGAAGCACAGAAATTTTTCAATTTTTGACGATGTAGATAGGGGTATGGACATAGCCTATGGCCACCCCGCTGCTCTTGAATGTTTTCTAAGTAGATCTAGACATATTTAGACGACTGGAGAAGTAGTTAGGAGTAGTTATGAGGTTAGTTCAGACATTCATTCAGCGAGAATGCAATACGGAGTCACAATACGAGATCGACAAGTAGATCTACACATCCAGCCGATGGTGAGCTGGCCACAATCAGTGTCTAAAAACATCACATTACTTCTTTTTTCCTAAAAAACTCTGCATTTATGAAATTTTCATTCATTTAGCTATACTTTGAAACTTATTAAGTATACGGAAGTACATGGAACTACTGTTTTCCATTCCATTTTACAACTAGACCTCCTTACAGACAAGACCCGCGTTTTTACTCCCGCACCCCACGACACGTCCGTGTTTCTTCTAACGCACGGAAAGAGTTATGAAGGTACAACCTGTGAAATGAGAAGAGCCCAGTACCTTTCAGCCTGTACTGTGGAACCTGTTGGAGTTGTCCATGATCCACACAGTGCAAGCACTGATGACACAAAGTATGTCATAAGTCAGATTCTTCCATACATCTAGACTTTCAAGATCTCTGACGCATCATCAGCTGATAACTAATGAAAGCATGCAGCTACATGGGGTTCAATCATTTAAATTCTGTTCACTTTTAGAAAAACTAAGGGTTCTAAGGACTGTTATTGCGTCTCAAACAGCCTCTGGCAGTCAAGTCCAGCTCCTGGCCTTCCCGTGGCAGAACTGTTTAAATTGACAGGAGAAGGGGCGAGGGCGAATATCTGGCGCCTGAAAACCAGATACTTAGGGTAGATGAGTGGCACGTTTGGTAGCTCATCTGCCGCTGTTGGCGAGATTCTTCAGCTGCTGTGCGTGGAGCAGTGCTCCTCCCGCCAATGAAGAAAGGTGCAAATGGGGTTGCCGCGCAGCATCACTGCGGAAAAGGTGGTAGAAAGGATAAAGCGAAGCAAACAGTCTAATCACGGCACCTCTGGTCTGGAGGTCGGCCACATCCTGAGTGCAGTCATATCGGGTGAAATGCATGAACCAGCTTGTCCCAGAGGTTAAGACACCGCTGGCGAGACTCTTTGAATGCCGCGTGTAGAGTGAAGCTCCTCCCGGTCAAAGGAAGAAAATGCGGAAAAGAAATAAAGGTTGCTGTGCGGCGTCGATGTGAAAAGGTAGTGGAAAGGATAAAGTGAAGTTTAATTGGTATGTCCAGTAGTATCGCTGCGAGAGCTATACGTACCACGGCACCTCTGCTCTAGAGGCCGGCCACGTCCGAAATACACCTCACTGGTGAAATATGCCTAAACCGGCACACACCAGGGGTGGAACTTGATGGCTAGACATGTCATGCCACCTCCGCTCTAGAGATCGGTCACGCCTGATATACACCCATAATGGTGAATTTTGCCTAAACCGGCTCACACCAGGGGTGAATCTTGAAGGCTATGCATATCACAATACCTCTGCTCTAGAGGTCGGTCACGTCCCAAACACGCCCATACTGGGATAATATGCCTAAACTGGCTCAACCCAGGGGTGGAAGTCACTAGTGGCGAGTATTCGTCCTCCTGGACAAAAGCTCCATCCTGGTCACAACTAGGAAGGGTAGCAGCCACAACTGCAAAATGCTGAAGTCGGAGACACTGGACCAGGGCAGTCTAGATAGGCAACCACCTCTCACCTGGCGGGGATGTATGCGTATCCTAATCACACTGAGGTTTTCTGGTAAGAAAGTCCAACTCTGGACTGGATGGGCAACCACCTCTCACTCGGCGGTGATACACGGGTATCTCAAAACATGTCGAGGTTTTCTGGTGAGAAGGTCCAACTCTGGCCTGGGTGGGCTACCGCCTCTCACCCAGCAGGGATGCACTGATATCCTAAACACGTCGAGGTCTTCCGGTGAGAAAGTCCAACCCTAGACTAAACTGGTGCAACAAAAACCACGGTGTCACGCAATCCCGCTTCTGAGACCCACCAAAAATACAGGCTAAAGCCCTGTGATACTCTGAACCCCTTAACCCCTTGTGGTCTTCTCATGGATCTTGTGTGGTTCTTTCGGGGACCACGGGACCTAATGAGGACTACAGGCGTAAATTCAGTAGGATCACAGTGCGGTTTTGGTGGTAGAAGCGAAAGAAGAAGAAGAACTAAGGTGGAAACTATGTTATTTATCTGATGATGGATATTTTTAAGCCCTGCCCCTTGACAGGAAGGTCATATGTGGTTCTGATATCATGTTTAGTAATAGCACTTACTTTTTCATTATCAAAGTCGTCATCATCATCATCGTCGTCTTCATCACCATCTTCCTCCGTATCAAGTGCATGACTAAAATGTGGACCATCAAATCTATGACTATTCATATCTTCTGGATCTGTAAACAAAAATGATGATTATATTAATGGCCGGTTGTATCATTTAATGTATTTACAATTAACATCTTCAGGCTAATGAAACATTTTAATCTAATTGGAAACATTCCATAAATACAGTTTTGCCTGCAAGAAACCTCCTAACTTATGCCAAGGAGTTCTTGAGAAGAGTCAGTCATTTGCGTGTCCCTAGTATAACTTTGCCTCCCTAATAGGTTTGCTGTAGGCCTCTCGGTTGTAAGCAAGATGCCCTGCTGCTGATGCATCCATCTGCAGATTATCAACGATGTCCTGCAGCCATCTTTGCCTTGGTCTTCCTCTTTTTCCTTTTCCCATTATGTACCCTTCCAAGACAGTTTTCTCTAGATTATCATGACATTTAATGCGTCCAAAATATTAAGTCTTCTCTGTTTAATCCTCTTTATTAGAACGCTGGCTTACTTAGAAGTGGGTTGGTTGTCCATCCTTAACGATCTTACATGCTTTCTGTTTAGATGAGAGAGTGAACAGAGTGGTACTTGATTTCTCTGTGTTGATACTTACACACCATTTGTTTATCCATGATGTCAAGATGTCTGCTGTTCCTTCGAGTCTCTGTGTAGCAACTGTCGTGTAATCATCTGTACACCACATGACCAAATCATCTGCATACAGTGCCGTTTTGATTCCATAGGGAAGCTCCTTGACCAGGTCATTAATGAATACCAGGAATAGTGTAGGTGAAAGGACTCTTCCTTGTGGTACACCATGTCACAGCAGTACTTTCTAGCTTTGGTGTCCATCCATTACTACTCTTGCCCTTCTACTGTGTAAATAGGACTTTATCCAGTTGAGCAGTCTTCCATTCACACTGCAGTTTCTTAGTTTCCACAGCAGACCTTTTTTCCATACTTTATCAGAGGTTTTCTTCAGGTCTATCCACACTGCTAGTACAAGGTTTTTCTCTTGGAATGCATCCTCAATCTCTTGTGAGAGATAGATCACTTGATCTTCTGCACTGTAGTGCAGAATCCTGCTTGTTGTGAAATGAGGTTTTCACTTTCTAGGTACCATTTTAGCCTCAGGTCAATGATGTGTTCCATCATTTTGCATAGGCAGGTAGTGCGACTGATTGGCCTGTAGTTAGAGGCCGTATCACTTTTTTCCCCTGGCTTTAGCAGTGGTACCATGTTTGCTTCCTTCCAGATTTGAGGTAACTTACTTGTGCCCCAGCACATACTGAATATATCCAGCAGTTTTCATGCTGCTGCCATTCTCAGATTCTTGATCATTTCATTGGACACTCCATATGGTCCTGGTGATTTCATTGGTTTCAGTTTACTGACTGCTAGGTCTAACTCACTGTATGTGATTGGTGTATCCATGACCTCCACTTTTCTGCCTTGTTCCTCTTCTTTCTGTGTGTCAGTGTGCAGTGTACGTTCTTTCTCTAGATGGATATCAATGTTGTAGTCTTGTGCAAACATGCGAGCAAAGTGATCTGCTACCTGCTTACCTTAAGAGTTTTCTCATCCTTTATTAGTGTAATCTTTGTACTTCTTCCAGTACTCTCATCATTTAACTGTTTGATTAGTTTCCACAGTTTCCTTCCATCCTTTTCTAAGTTTAGGGACTGCGTTTTCTCTCTCCAACTTTCCCATCTGGTTTGCAGCTTGGCTCTCTGAAATTTGACCTTAGCATGTTGGTAATTACTGTGGTGTTCTTGGCATGGTCTATTTTCTGCTTGCTTTCGAGCTGTTTCCACGTCATCATGGAATTTTCCCAGCTCACTAGATCAGTATGGTTTATAGTCCCTACGAGCTCCTCTGGGAATGGTTTCACAGGCAGCCTGAAGGATACAAGCATTGAATTCCTTCACTATGCTGTTAATATCCTTACTTTTTATGGACAGCTGTCCCACCAGGATACCTGTACGATGTCTGTACATTGTCCAGTTTGCTTTTTTATAGTTCCATCTGGGGAGAGGCCAACTGGTGTTAAGGAATTCATTTTCTATTGTCAGAAAGACTGGTTGATGGTCGCTACGTCCAAGTTGTTTTCCAACTTCGCATGTAATGTTCCACTTCAGGTCTGGGGAGTGGAATGCCAGATCTGGTGTAGAGGGTGTATACCAAGCCCTTGAGTAAAATGTTGGGGGATACATTGGCTGGTTGATCAGGAGAAGTCCATTATCATCCTGCCAGCTCTCAATTTCCTTTCCTCTCTTGTCTATGTGGTCATAGCCACAGCTCTGAGAATGGCTGTTAAAATCTCCACAGACCACCAGTCTCTCTTTATGTGAGATTGTTTCTAGAGCAAGCCAGACGGTCATTGGGACAGTAATAGGTAAGGAGGTGGAAATATGCATTACTGGTTTTTAGATGGATTATCTGGTATTCGGCTCCTTCCATGTACACTCCCACCTGACATGCGCTGATGTTATTCTTAACATGTGTGAGTACTCCTCCTTTTCTTCTGTCCTGTCAGTCTGATCTGAAACACTGGTAGCCTCTGATTTTAAAGGCGGTATCTTTGGTTAGGTGTGTCTCCTGTATGTAAAATATAGTTATTTGCTCTGCAAAGAGTATGTTCTCTAGTTCCATCTTTTTTGCTATAGCCATCTCTAACACTGCTGACACTCAGCATTCCACTGCATTATTTTAAGTTCTTCTTTTTGGCAGTTTTCTGATGTTGTATTTTTTGGCCAGTAGCTCTACTCTCATGTCTCCTGGCTCCACAAGATGAACTGAGAGGACCTCCAGTAGCACTGAGTGGACCCTTTTGAGGCAGGGGGCCCAGCACTGCACCTGCCTGGTTAGTCTTCACAGGGCAAGCACCATGTTTGAATACTGCAGATAGAGATATTTCATTAGCGATAATGCGTGGCACTCTGATTTTTGAAATGTGCCTTTTGGCTGGGTACCTCCATCTTCAGCACCTTTCCTTGCTAGGGCAGACTGTGGTCTTGCTTGGACTGCCATGAAGACAGGACGGCCTGGCCAAAACTCTGTTTTCCGGCCTCTGGTGGCTGTACTTAAGCCCCTTCTCTACGTCAGATCCAGACAGCTTTGAGAAGTTCCACAGAGACTTTGAGATGAGGAATCTGATGAGTGCCTCAATGATATCCATCCCACGCCACCTATGGTCTGCTGGCTCTGTTTTGTTTACATTATTCTAATAGCCATTGTTGTAAAGACCCACAGGCTTGTCACATCCTGGATTCATTGGTCTCACATCAGATTTTCCTCATCCCCGTCGGCAATCTCCATGTCCCCATCCATCCACCAACCTGACATTACATCTTACAAAAATAACAATTACAATTAGTGTTGACTGCTACAGGTTTCTGGGCTACAGAAGTAGGTCAGAGTTTTTAAGGAAACAGGTCTACGTTCCCTGTCTCACAAAGACTATGTTAAGATAAGTGTGTTCTTAACACAGTTCTTCCAGGGCGGCATGCCCTTAAAAATCTTATTTTTGTAGTTCTGTCTGTTCCTCTCCACAGATTTTTTAGTTGTTTTATTTTTTGAAGAGTGATAGTTGTTCTTCTTTTAATTTCCCTCATTGTATGTCCAAGAATGAATGTATCAGTAACAGGCCATCTTGCTCACAAACAAGAGGCCTACAGGAGTGCTGTTAGGGAGAAAAAGTTCCGCAAGGGACATGCAAATGAATGATCCAAGATATTCAAAACTCTCCACCTCTTCAAATTTTTCCTCATTAATACATATTTCAGTTGCCTTATGTGTTTTGTCAGTTGTCAGTTTAATTTTCTTTGCATTAAGATAAAGGTTTTGCTCTTCACTGTTCTTCTTAATTAGTTTTTCCATTTCTTTTTGTGTTGTGGACAGTAATACTGTGCCATCAGCAATAATCTAATCTCTGGTACTTTTTTTATTATTATTAATATATAAGTTATAAAACCTGCAATTTTTATGGCATCGTAATATTCTTTGTCTACTACTTCTCTAACATTCCTCAGTATATTTTCAGTATGCAAGTTAAATAAGTAGGGTGCAGTATGCAACCCTGACGGACCCCTCATTTTATGTCAAACCAAGTTGTTTCACCATCTATTCTCACTGCTGCTTGTTGGTTTAGATACAGCAGTGATATTGTATCACATGCGTTGGAAATCCCATTTTTTTCAAAGTTTCTGGTGTTGTACATAATCAAATGCCTTTGAGTAGTCTATAAAAGACAGATATAGAATCACATTAAATTCTCTGCATTTCTCTATTATTAATCTTATATTGAATATATGATCTCTTGTTCCGCTTCCTTGTTTAAAACTGGCTAGGACCATATTGACTTCTTCTACTATTTTCTTACAAAGTCTACCCATTATGATTTTTAATAGAATTTTACTGACATGACTAATCAACAGTTCTGCAGTTTGTGCATAGTTTCAAGTTACTCTTTGTTTGCAATGGTACGAATATAGTTCTTTTCCATTCTTTTGGCCAAATACCTGAATGCCATATCTTTTTACATAGTGCATGACAGATTGTTGCCCATTGCTTTCCTCCTGCTTCAGCTGTTATCTTATCACATCCTGGTGATTTACTATTTTTCAGATTCTTTATCGCCCATAAAACTTCTTCAATTGTCAGTTCAGGTTCTTTTTCCTCCAATAATAATTCATGCTGTTGATTTCTGCTTTAACACCCAGTTGTATCACACATGAGAAGAGTACAGACAGCAAAAACAACCTTGAAACATTTCAAAAAATTTATACTCTGAAAAATGTTTAAATGCTTTGTCTGATAGCTTAACATACAAGTGTTGGTATACATCTAAGCCAATCATTCAATTCTGCAAAAATAATGAACATCACTTTTAGTAGGTCTCTTGTAAGTGTGGAGGCCTGTGAGGATATGGTAGCAAAAACGGTATCTTACCATATTTCTAAGTGTGAAAGTCTGAGAATATGGGATCCCAACTAATCACTTACCATGGTTTCTTGTAAGTGTGGAGGTCTGTGAGGAAATGATAGTGGACTCATCACTACTCTCCTCCATCAAAGACACACCCATCTGTTGCTGGGATTTGCTGGACTCTCTGAATAAACAACACAATGTCAATGAACAACAGTAAGTCTTATAGGAAACTGCTGTATTTTGTTACCATCCTGCATTCACCTTTACCAGCTACAATCTCCCTGAACTGTTTCTTTATCATAGAAGTATTCTTTAAAAAGTTTTCTATGTCTGGTTCAGTAATAAATATTTATATCTAATGTGGTATAATTTGTTCTCTTTTTTCAATTTTTGTTTGTTTGAGCTAATCATAAGACTGTATATGACTGATAAGTTCACTCCTAAATGGAAAAAAAAAAAATTTACATAACCAAAGATGTAGTTGCTGTAACTCTTACTATACCACTGGGTATAAAAAAATGTTTAAAAATAAAAAATTAAAATAGCAGTCATATAGTTTTATTACAAAGTTGTGAGTTCATAGTTTTAAACTGCCATGAATGTTAGTCATTCTCTAGTAAAGTACAGTGACTGTTGTTTGATTACAAAAATTTTTGTATTTATCTTGGTTGTTTTGGTAGGATTAGAGCTCAGCACATGAGTTTAAATTCACACGTCAACACTGCTGTCAAACAAGGCTTACTTTCATTTTTAAATGACAATTTTTGCTGTATCTTACCATAGAAAAATCAACTTCAGCCTAACTTTCTACACTATTCAGAAGAACATATCCCACCTTTGACCTGTTCCAGAATCAGTTACTGATGTCTGATCATCATTTGTACATCCAACCGCTTGTCTCAGCTTAGCAGATGAAGCTTCTAGTAGTCTATGAACTCGGTCCTGGGATTGTTTCTAGGAAGATACAAGAGTTCAGATATTTTGACTAAGCAAATACTGACTGGGGCAATACAGTGTGTGTATGTGTATGTGTATGTATGTGTCTTCTTCTTCTTTGTTCGCTTCTACCATCAAGACCGCCCTGTGATCCTACTGCATTTATGCTTGTGGTCCTCGTTAAGTAGTCCTGTGATCCCCGAGAGGACCACAAGAGTTCAGAGTATCGCAGGGCTTGAGCCTGTATTCTTGGTGGGTCTCAGAAGCAGGATTGTGTGACGCCGTGGTTTTCATTGCACCAGTTTAGTCTAGGGCTGGACTTTCTCACTGGAAGACCTCGACGTGTTTTGGATATCAGTATATCGCCGCTGGGTGAGAGGTGGTAGCCAACCCACAGGCCAGAGTTGGACTTTCTCACCGGAAAACCTTGACGTGTTTTGAGATACCCGTGTATCACCGCCGGGTGAGAGGTGGTTGCCCATCCAGTCCAGTGTTGGGCTTTCTCACCGGAAAACCTAAGTGTGATTACGATACGCATACATTCCCGCCAGGTGAGAGGTGGTTGCCTATCTAGACTGCCCTGGTCCAGTGTCTCCGACTTCAGCATTTTGCAGTCGTGGCCGCTACCCTTCCTAGTTGTGACCAGGATGGAGCTTTTGTCCAGGAGGACGAATCCTCGCCACTAGGGACTTACACCTGGGTTGAGCCGGTTTAGGCATATTACACCAGTGTAGGTGTATTTCAGACGCCATGGTATGTGTAGCTCTCACAGCGATACTACTGGACATACTGATTAAACTTCACTTTATCCTCTCCCTCACCTTTTCACATCGGCACTGCACAGCAACCCTTACTTCTTCCTTGACTGGGAGGAGCTTCACTCTGTGCATGGCATCTGAAGAGTCTCATCAGCAGTGTCTTAACCTCTGGGTTAAGCCGGTTCAGGCATTTCACCCGATATGAGTGCACTTAGGATGTGGCCGACCTCAAGACCAGAGGTGCCGTGATTTGACTGTTTGCTTCGCTTTATTCTTTCTACCACTTTTTCCGCAGTGGTGCAGCGCGGCAACCCCATTTGCACCTTTCTTCATTGACTGGGAGGAGCACCGCTCTACACACGGCAGCTGAAGAATCTCGCCAGCAGCGATATATATGTGTATATATATTTATATGTGTGTGTGTGTGCGTGTATACACACATATATATATGAGTTGCTGATTAATCACTGTTAATATGTGTGATTAATGTGTTAAAAATTTCTGCAATTAAAGCAGCACCTAAATACATTAATTAGAGAAAATGTGTGTGATAAACCATGAAGAACAGCAAAGTATATGGGCTCAAGCCTGTAAATGCCAGTTTCTTATCTTCAGTTTCTTATCTGAAGTCACAGTATATAGCAAATTTACTGAAGGCTGGGAATCTCATACACAGTAAAGGACCGATAAACTGATTAGAATGTTTCGAACTGTTAAAAAAAAAAAAAAAAACGACACCTCCCCATTTCTCAGATGTTGCTGTCCCTTGAACTGTTGTTGCTGTCCCAGTGTAAATAAACTAATCTGCTTAAATAATTGGCTGAATATATAATTAATAGTCAGAGAATAAATTATTTTTCATCCTCACATCATTTTAAAGACAGCATTAATTCACTGTGACGTGGGTGAAAACAAAAAAAGTTAGCTGATGACTGATTTGTGTTTCGCTGTTTACTCATTATGTTACACAGAATTGTTATTAAACTAACTGGAATAATTTAATATATGCAAGTTATTGGTCACTAAAACTGATTTAAAGTGGCACTATGGTATTTTTGCTTTACAGAGCAAAGTTAAACTGCATGAAAGAAATATGAAAAACTTCAATTAATATGCTGTTAATTTGTGATTAAAATTCTAATCATGTGTTCAATTGTGATTTAATTTTTTAATTTAACAATAAAATATACACACGCACGATCATTACATACATCTTTGTCTTTAAATTGAAAGAGTGGGAATAAAATACGGTGATGTGGCATGCACACTGCACAGGAATAAATGAAATAAAAAATGAACTGGTTCATCAGTCAAAGACACTGAGGGTTATATTAAGAAGACTGTGGAAACTTCTAACTGGAGTGTGTAGCACCTTTAGACTTATCCAGAGTGCAAAAATAGTGATCCTATCATACTAACGTAATCCTCAAAAGAAAGATCAAAATTTGGCTCATTGTTTGGTTTAGAAAATAGAACTGTCATGATGCATCTCCTGTGATGGGAGAGAGAGAGTCCAAATATTATTGTTTTCAGTATGATAATGATAGCTACCAACATTTCATTTTATGTAATTCATGCGACCCACTTGAATGCTTGGACTCATTGTTACAATTTTTCTACATGAGTAAAAATGTTTATATGCAATCACAGTCATTGAAAAGACTATGTTTTTCCTGGCGAGTTAAATTGAGAAATACCTGTTTTGTCCTAGAGTAACTGACAACGGGCTTGACCTCTTCTGAGCTACTACTGGATGATGGCTGGGATGTTCCTCCAGACCATTTGTTACTGGAGGGTGATGCTCCATGACCTTTCAGTTCTGACTGCATAAAATGGAAGCTAAGCACATTATACCAGCGCAATGACACACCTTTAGGATCAAAATCTGCAAGACTAACATGGGCACAGCCCTGAAAGAAAAAAATAAAAAGACAAAATAAATACTTGTGGTTTTGGAAGTCAGGCTATGTTAATATACATAAAGATTTTTACGTTTAAGATATGGACACTACCCCAAAACTGAAACAACAAATGCAGCTTTATTTATCTTCCACGAAAAAGAGATTTCTGAATGCATTAACTCAATCTGCGCTATTGATCGCTACAGCGATATTTCCGGTATCCCGAAGCTACCGTATGATCACTATAGTTTGTTTCAATAAAACAACCGGTGTAACATTTAGATTGTACATATTTCGTCCGCGATTCCAGTGACACTTTTCAAAATGGCAAAAGAGTGCCTAGTTACGAGCGATGTCGAGCGAAAAAAAGAAAGAGAAAGACCGAAATTTTTCAATTTTTGATGATGTAGATAGGGGTATGGACATGGCCTGTGACCACCCCACTGCTCTTGAATGTATCCCAAGTAGATCTAGACATATTAGACGACGGGAGAAGTAGTTAGAAGGTTATTTCAGACATTAATTTAGCGAGAATGCGACATAGAATCAAAATACAAGATTGACAAGCAGATCTACACATCTCAGATGGTAAGTAGTGCAGATCTAGACCTAGCCGATGGTGAGCTGGCCACAATCAGTGTCTAAAAACATCACATTACTTCTTTTTTACTAAAAAAAACACTGCATTTATGAAATTTTCATTCATTTAGCTATACTTTGAAACATAATAAGTATACGAAGTACATGGAAATACTGTTTTCCATTCCATTTTACAACTAGACCCCCTTACAGACCAAGATCCGCATTTTTATTCCCGTTCACTACCATACGTCCGCATTTCTTCCTCCAGCACAGGAAGAGTTAAGTGAGAAAGATCTAGTCTCATCCTTAACCTTTGGATATCTCATCACCTCAGAGTTTAGTAGCATGAACCTACAAATTAAAAAATTGTCAGCTGATTCTGTAGAAGGCCACTTGGTACACTTGGGCCATGTTCAGAACGATAGGCCCCTTTCTCCGTGATAAGACAAGACTAAACTGAAACACATGTTTAATAAATGTACTAAACTTCTTTGTTCTCAATCTGGGGCTCACAAAGGACCATGTGGGAATCCATGTGGCAAGTTAGTCTTTTATGATTATGTTTATTTCTGGTACATCTCAAAGAACTTGGGGGAATTTAAATCAAACAAAGGTTTTGTTTCCAGGCACATTGTCTGATTTGGAAGCAAAGCTGCAGTGATGCATCTGTAGAGATTGCACAAAGATTTCAAATGTTGTTATTTCAAAATGTTCACAATTTTTTTTCAAACAAAGCTTGAACAAGCAGTCCTGAAATCTGAGAATATTTTTTTGGCTCATCTGTTAGTGTAACTGACTGAAGTGCTCACAGTAAAGGTTCAATGGATATTTTCTTTCACATTCAAGAACACTGAACAATATTTTCTGCTCATCTCACACTGAAATATTATATCAGTACCAGACCTGCATTCATCTCAGCTTTACTACACATTCCTACCATTTCAGCAGACAATCTTTGACTTAAACAGCCTAATCATATGCTGCTGCTGCCTGTATGTTGAATGACACATTCAGATGCTACACAGAGATGCTCAGTCACCTGAGTATTTCACAAAACATTTTTTTTCCTGTTTTATTCAAACTAAATTTTATTTTCAAATGTTTATATCTAACATTTATACACATTTATATGCAACAGATACTGGAAAAATTTTTTTTTATGGACAAAATTTATTAATAAATACAATACTATTCTTTCATTTATGTATTATAGTTACAAATACAATACTACTACTCAGTTTTAGATTAGAAGTGGGTGTGACTTGGAAGAGAAAAGGGGAGATTTGTTAACCATCAATCCTACATTTATTTTTTTTTAAAAAGTATGGGTGGAACCTCCACAATCAGAATCTGCGGCTAGCCCAGATCTGAACAAGCAGAAGACAGGTGGTGATTATGACAATCTGTGGATTAACTAAGCTATTTACTTCTTGCTGTTCAAAGTCTTGATTAAGAAAAAAATCTATTGTTGTCTAACTACTTACACACTGCTGCCCTTGGAAAAAGGTAGGACTGCTAGATTTCTAGCCCGTTCTATGCCAACATGGAGTTTACGTTCCACGGCTTCATACCTGAAGGTGCACACAATGTGATTCTCTTTTAATAAGTGACATGACTTCTGACAATATCTATCTACTTTTCTCAAGCTATCTGACAACAAAATGTTAAGACTACTTAAAAGTAGCAACAGCTTTATTAACAAGCACACATTTGTGTACACTTGTGCATATTTATATATTTAGTCTTGCTTTGTCTTTTTCCTCATATACCTTTCAGTGTCGAGAAGACAAACACATATCTTGATAGGGCTCTGCAATTTGCTTCATATAATGGAATATTTAAGGTTTCTGTAACTTCCTGCCTCCATCTCTTGCACGGGCAGCCTCTTCCTGCTTCCTACAAATTCTCAGTGTGAATGCTTTTTGTGGTGCACTGTCTGGTAGTAGCTGTATAATGTGGCCAAACCATCTGACTTGCTGCTACTGGATGTATTATTACTGGTGTTATTCTAACCTTTACCCTGACGGTGTCATTTCTTATTTGGTCTTTTCTCGTCACATTTAGTATTAAACAGATGAGAATCTGTTGTGATGATTTTCCATGTGTTTGGCTGTTAGTGTCCATGTTTGACACTGATAGCACAGAGTTGGGAAGAAAACTGTGTTTTATACTGCTCTTTTTTGCTTCAGATGTGATGTATTTGTTTTTGAATAAAGGTGTTATTTGTCTTATATATATTTATACCCAGAAACTGTTTGTGTCTGACAACAGTTACCTCTTAATTAAATATAATCTCCAACTGCAGGATAATTTTTTTCAGAAACATGCACAGTTGATACATCTTAAAAAAATATTTTTATCATGAGCTGCTAAACTATAACAGTGACATACTAAGCATGAAGAATGATTGCTGCAATTCTCTGTTATGTTCCCATTTTATAAAATCCAATTAACCACACATGTGCTCTCTCTTCCATATACCATGAATATAATGTACTCACTTGAGTTTGATCTGAATCTGAGCACTCTCCAAGTTATTTTCTAATGCTTTATCAATGTGACCTGTCCTGGATAGAGAGAAAAAAAAAAAACTTGGTTTGAAAACAGAAACGGGTCTGCTTAATTATGGAATTCACATTTGAACATTTTGAATCCAATAATATAACCCAATATACATAGAATTGCGCATGTGAATATATACTGTCAAAGAAACAGCTTATATAAGCTTCATTTTTTTATATGTTATGACAAAAATGTTTTTCCTGGGTATATCAAACAAAATGAAATACTGTCACCAAGATAACAGGTCCATGATTTAGCGTAAATTTTGCTATTCTCATTTATGATGCAGTAGCTGCCCTTGCTAATCATGTATTTTTTTTTACCATAACTCACACTGTGTTTTTTGGAAAAGTCAAGATTTTTGTGGTGAGCACAACTCACTTCCCATGCAAGTGAAACCCTAGAAAAGGATGAGGTTATGCAAACAAATTCAGTTAATTTTCAAACAGACAATTATGGCGCGTCTATTGCAAAATTTATGAAACATTGCTATTGGTCGCCTGCAAGCAGGCAAAAGTCAAAGTCAGGTTGCCAGACATTTAAACGTGCAGGAGAGTACCATCAGCTGACTTTGGCACCGTTTCCAAGCCACTGGCTCAGTAAAGACCAGCACTACAGTGGACGACCCTGGGTGACAACAGCAGCTGATGATTGCTTTATTCTGGTTCATCACCTCAGAAACATGTTTACAACAGTTTCCTCAAGTGCCCAGTCAATGCTTGCAGGACGTCGTGTGTCTGATCAAACTTCCAGAATAGACTGCATTAAACTGGACAGGTGGACGATGACCTTACCGAGGTCCTGTCTTAACGAGAGGCCATCACCAAAATCGACTTATTTGGGCCTACCAGCATCGGCCTTGGACAACTGACAATCAATGGAGACATATCTGGTTTAGTGACTTCTTCTTCTTCGTTCGCTTCCACCACCAAGACCGCCCTGTGATCCTACTGAATTTACGCCTGTGATCCTCGTTAAGTCTCGTGGTCTCCTGTGTGGTCCCCAAAAGGACCACACAAGATTCACGAGAGGACCACAATAGGTTCAGAGTATCGCAGGGCTTGAGCCTGTATTCTTGTTGGGTCTCAGAAGCAGGATTGCGTGACACCGTGGTTTTCGTTGCACCAGTTTAGTCTAGAGTTGGACTTTCTCACCGAAAGACCTCGACGTGTTTTGGATATCAGTATATTCCCACTGGATGAGAGGTGGTAGCCCACCCAGGCTAGAGTCGGACTTTCTCATCGGAAAACCTCGACGTGTTTTGAGATACCTGTGTATCACCACCAGGTGAGAGGTGGTTGCCCATCCAGTCCAGTGCACCGGAAAACCTCAGCATGATTAGGATACGCAAACATCCTTGCCGGATGAGAGGTGGTTGCTTATCTAGACTGCCCTGGTCCAGTGTTTCGACTTAAGCATTTTGTGGTTGTGGCTTCCTAGTTGTGACCAGGATGGAGCTTTTGTCCAGGACAAATTCTCCCACTAATGACTTCCACCCCTGGGTTGAGCTGGTTTAGGCATATTATCCCAGTATGGGCGTGTTTGGGACATGACCGACCTCTAGAGCAGAGGTACTGTGACATGCATAGCCTTCAAGTATCACCCCTGGTGTGAGCCGGTTTAGGCATATTTCACCAGTATAGGGTGTATATCGGGCGTGCCCAACTTCTACAGTGGAGGTGGCGTGACATGCCTAGCCATCGAGTTTCACCCCTGGTGTATGCCTGTTTAGGCATATTTCACCAGTGTAGGTGTATTTCAGACATGGCCGGCCTCTAGTGCAGAGGCGCTGTGGTACGTGTAGCTCTCGCAGCGATACTACTGGATATACCAATTAAACTTCACTTTATCCTTTCCTTCACCTTTTCACATCGGTGCTGCTCAGCGGCCCTTACTTCTTTTCCACAGTTTCTTCCTTGACCAGGAGGAGCTTCACTCCATGCCTGGCATTCGAAGAGTCTCGGCTGCAGAGTCTTAACCTCTGGGTTAAGCCGGTTCAGGCATTTCACCTGAAATGAGTGCACTTAGGACGTGGCCAACCTCAAGACCAGAGGCGCCGTGATTAGACTGTTTGATTCGCTTTATCCTTTCTACCACTTTTTCCGCAGTAGTGCAGCATGACAACCCCATTTGCACCTTTCTTCATTGGCCAGGAGGAGCACCGCTCCACACACGGCAGCTGAAGAATTTCGCCAGCAGCGGTTCGGGAATATTAACCCGATTCCCTTTCGATAGGCTGCGGGCACTCTTCTAGAAAGAAAGAATGCCCCAGGGTCAGAACGGAGTTTTCCTATCTCTTAGGACCGACTGACCCATGTTCAACTGCTGTTCACATGGAACCCTTCTCCACTTCATGTTCAACTGCTGTTCACATGGAACCCTTCTCCATTTCAGTTTTCAAAGTTCTCATTTGAATATCTGCTACTACCACCAAGACCTGCACCCGGACCGGCTCCACCTAGGATCGCTCCCCAGGCTTCCACATTCACCCAGACAGCCCTCCTACTCGTCTCGGCCTCGCTTCTGGCCCCATGGAAGGGCCCACTGCCGAGACGGCCCGGTATGGGTCCGGTGCTCTAGCACCATCCATTTTCAGGGCTGGTTGATTCCGCAAGTGAGTTGTTACACACTCCTTAGCGAGTTCCAATTTCCATGGCCACCGTCCTGGTTTAGTGACGAATCTTCCATTTTGTTACATTGCCATGATGTGTCCACTGGTGCAGACTGAACAAGGCTTGAATGCACAACAATATGCCAATGAAATTCTTCGACCCCATGTTCTTCCATTTTTGGCTGTGCAAAGGTCTGTGTTTCAACAGGACAACGCCAGACCCCATTCTGCATGGTTCACCACACAGTTCCTGGCTGACAACAACATTCTCACCCTTCCTTGGCCATTCCTGTCTCCAGACATGAATCCAATCGAGCGCCTATGGGATGAGCTGCAAAGACGTGTTTGTCGCCGAAACGTTTCTCCAACTAATCGTCGTAATCTGTGGCAGGCACTCCGGGAAGAGTGGGCAGCCATCCCACAACCGCACATCAGATATCTGATCGCATCTATGCCCAGGAGATGCCAGATGCTGCTCGATACAAGCAGAGGCCACACACCATATTAACTTGAGAACCCCTGGGACTAATAAATTTCATCACACAGATGCAAGAAACTGTCAAGTGAGTTTTTAAACCCTTAGGTATTATTGTGTTAAATTTTAAAATTTTATTCATTCAATTTAAAAAGCCATAGAATATCAAAGTTATGGCTAAAATTGGGTCATCAGTAGTTATCCGTTTCTTTTTTTGGACACAAAAAAAGAAACGCATAACTACCGATGACCCAATTTTATATATATACATATTAATTTTTCAGTCAGAAAAATAATGGACAAAAGGCTCTGTTTAATTTATTATTACATTTAGGTCTAAGATATGATATGACTAATTTCATGAAAGAATGAAATGTCTTTTCTGATAAACATTTCCAGCTGCTGAGAGTTAAAAATCAAAAAATTTTTAAAATGGCCACCAACTTCCCAAATTACCACAGAATGAGCCATACCTAGTAAAAGCATTTGAATTTTATGCTCTTCTCCTGTACTAAATGAGTCCCAATAACAAACAAAAAAAAAAATAAAGTCATTAATATATCACACACACACAGAGAAGAGACACACTAACCTTCGAACTGAAGCTTCAAATACACCACTATCCCCTGCCACAGACTCATCACTAACAGCAGCTGACACACTTCTCGTGTTTCCGTCGGACAGATTATTTCCAACACCAGAGCTACTCTCACTGATAGGGCTTAGAGGAGGGTTCAGTGCTGTTTCTTGGCAATGACCATGTCTTGATGTCAATGTGGAAGCAAGTGGTGGTGAACTGTTTGTTACTCTTAAAGTCTCATTTGAAGTATTTGGAAGTGTAACAATTTCATTTGTAGACGGTGATGATCTTGTAATCTGGTTATGAACAGAAACTGCTGACGGAGCTGAACTGACAGGTGCTGACAAGAAAAGCTGTGGTGAGTTAACAACTGAATTCATGTTGTTATTCTCCATTAAGTCTTTGGTAAATTTTGAGGAAACAAAACCTGTCACAGTTGTACTGTTTTGTTCTGATACATCAAAAGCTGCTGCTGAAATGCCACCTTGACAACGGTTGTCTAGGCTAGCCTGGTCAACAGGAACGAGTAAAGAAGTGTCCACATCTGACTTAGTTTGATCAAAGTTTGAACCAAAGGATGTGTCTGAGTTTAAGAGATTAGGGCCTACAGGCCAGTTCTTGATGTCACTGTTGCTAGCTCCAATAATTTGATTATGTTGTTGATACATTTGCTGAAAAGGCAAATGCCGCTGTTCCAAGGCACTCATGTGCTGCTCATAGCTTGGTGGAGGACCAAACCCATAACCAGGGGTTACAGGAGGAGAAGCAGATGATGTTGTTAAAGCAGATGTTAATGGAAAGGGGATGACTGAAACCTGCTGAGGATGTCCCATGTTCTTGCTAGCAGCAGCAAGCATATTATTCAAGTTACCACTGTGGCTACCCAGCATGCCAGTGTTGAAACCATCATGTAGCTCCTGACTGCCTTGCAAAACTGACTGTAAATAACCTGATGTGGCTGCCTCTGTCACATCATCATGAACTAAACCTACATGTGCTTCTTGTATAGGTGACATGCAGTGTCCTAAAGAATAGAAATAATGACATATGTATCCTTTACATAATCTAGTTTCACATGCAGATCTGATATTGTCATTTCCTCATACTGTAACATAACTCTTATCCAGGAGTGAATGAAAAGAGACAATTCAACGTGGTGACTTTATAAAATTTTTAATCAAATACCTCAATCTATGAAATAAATATGTATGCATGACAAAACATAAGAAAGAAATCATATATTCATGACAAGACACAACTAAGAAATAAATCATGTACTATAATAAGATAAAAATGAAGCAATAAATCATGTATCCACCAGATACTGAAAACTGTAATGGACCACCAATACTTGAAGATAAAATCGTAGATGCCATAAAACACATGAAGAAAAGAAAAGCAACTGGGCCTGATAATATAACAATAGAAGAAATAGATGCGCTAGAGGAGATAGGAATAAAAATAATAACCAAGTTACTGAATGACATTTACAACAGTGGTTATATGCCCAGTGACTTGCTTAAATCCATGTTTATAGCACTACCAAAGAAACCAAGTGCAAAGGAATGTGATGACTACGGACTATCAGCCTCTCATGTCACATAATGAAGCTATTATGAGAAGAACAAGGAAAAAGATAAAAATGGAAATAGCAGATGAACAGTTTGGATTTGTTGAAGGAAAGGGAACACACAATGTCATTTATGCTTTACGAACACTAACAGAAAGATCTCTACTTATGCTTCACTGATTACACCAAGGCATTCGACAAGATGAAACATAATGAAATTATTAAAATGCTTAAAGACATCAATATAGATGGCAAAGATCTGAGGATTGTAAAACATCTATACTGGCATTAGTGCAGCAATTCGAGTTGAAAACAGAACTGGAAAATATCAACCTATAAAACAAGGGGTGCAACAAGCATGTGTACTATCTCCAGACCTTTTTTTCTCTTTACAGCGAGAATATTCTAAGAACGATCATCACAGAACCAGGCATAAAAATTGGAGGATACAGTATTAACAACCTTTGGTATGCTGACGACACAGTACTGATAGCTGAGAACCAACAAGACTTGCAAAATCTCTTGCATAAAGTAGCCAAAGAAAGTAAACCGAAAGGCCTTACTTTGAACATCAAAAAGACAGAGACTATGGTTATATCTAAAAAAATAGAATCCACCAACATGTAGTATAAAATTAAACGGAACTATTCTAAAGCAGGTGCAGAAATTCAAATACCATGGAGCAGTAATAACTTCAGATGAGAAATGCAGAACAGAAATTAGGAACAGAATAGGCCGAGCAAAGATTGCATTTCAGAGAATGAGAAATATATTAGTCAACACATCCTTATCAATGAATGTTAGAAAATGAGTCCTAAAATGCTATACTGAACCTATCTTGTTATATGAAAGTGAATCATGGACAATAGGCAGGTCTGCACAAAAATCATTGGAAGCTGCAGAAATGTGGTTTATTAGAAGAATGTTGCGAATCCCCTGGACTGCAAAAATAACTAATCAAGAATGTGTGAGAAGAGTTGGAGAGACAAAAAATCTTGTCAAAAAGATAAGAGAGAGAGACAATGTACTTTCATAGGACATGCAATGAGAAGAGGGGGCATTGAAAATATTATAACAACAGGAAAAATAGAAGGAAGAAGATCAAGAGGAAGACCAAGAGAAATAATACTGGACAGTCTGACGGGATGGTGTGAGAGGAGATCACCAACTGAGCTGATGGCCTGCATGAAGGATCGTGTACTCTGGAGAAGAATAATAGCCAACGCCAGTCGGCACAACCCCTGATGATGATGATGATGATAATGATCCATGACAAGACACAATGTAGAAATAAACAATGTATGCATGACAAGACACAATGAAGAAGAATAAACCATGCATCCATGATAAGACAGTGTAAAAATAAACCATGTATCCATGACTAACAATGAAGAAGAATAAACCATGTATCCATGACAAGACACAATGAAGAACAATAAACCATGTATCCATGACAAGATACAATGAAGAAGAATAAACCATGTATCCATGACAAGACACAATGAAGAACAATAAACCATGTATCCATGACAAGATGCAATGAAGAACAATAAACCATGTACACATGACAAGATACAATGTAGAAATAAACCATGTATCCATGACAAGACACAATGTAGAAATAAACCATATATCCATGACTAGACACAATGAAGAAGAAAAAAACCATGCATACATGACTAGACACAATGAAGAAGAATAAACCATGTATAAATGAACAGATACAATAAAGAAATAAAGTTTGTATTCATGACAAGACACAATGAAGAAAAATAAACCACATATTCATAACAAGACAAAATGAAGAAAAATAAACCATGTATTCATGACAAGATACCATAAAGAAATAAAGCAAGTGAATATGGCAAGACACAATAAAGAAATAAACTATGTATCCATGACATGACATGGAAGGATATACTCATAAATAGTAAGGAAAGAGAAAGTTAACCTTGTAAAAGTTTTTCTACTCGTTGATGCAGTTCCTGGAGGTTTTCTTCCCCTGGTCCTCCCATCTGACCCGTACTGTAGATATCCATAGTGGACAGGGAATTGAGTGACCCACGGCTTCCTGCAGACAATGAACCAAGTGATCCAAGACTTGACCCAGAGGACACTGACAGTGTACTTAGTGACAGACTGAAACAAAAATTCTGATCAGTAAGCACGTATTTTTTAAAATTTGCCATTATGTACAATATTTCAAACCACCACAAACATCTTAGAATTCTACCTCTCAAAGATATTCCTATTCAGCAAAGCCAAGCTGGCACATCAAATTCTAACACATAATGCCCCATCTTATCTATGGAAACTTTAAATGTAACCCAAAGTTTAGCAAATGATTAAACAATAATCTTCTTCCAAAACCTAGACTTGATCTTTTTAAGAAAAGCTTTTCTTATTCTGCTGCCCATCTTTAGAATACACTCCCATCTTGTATTAAAAATATAAGCTGTACTTTCTATAATTACAAACTTTTCCAGTACCTACATGACGTCATCCACATGCCTCCATAATTAAAAATTTACATATTTTTTAAAGACTGTTTATAGATTATGAATTTAATTGATTATGTTATTTTATCTTATTGAGTAGTAGTTTGACAGATATTTATTTGTGTGAGCCACTTCTCGTATTAAGTACACAGATATGAGTGAAAGGTAAGTGGCTTATTTCATTTTATTTTCATCTGTGTTCTCAGTGTTAATTATGTTTAGTATATGTGCATGAAGAACAGTGTGGCTTCGTTGAAGGAAAAGGCACAAGTAATGCCATATATATATTGAGAACATTGATGGAAAATTCAATAGAAGTAAAGATGGACCTATACTTATGCTACATAGACCACTGTAAAGCATTCGATAAAGTGAGACATACAGAAATTATAAGAATGCTGGAAGACATCAACATAGATGGGAAAGATCTGAAACTCATCAAACACATATACTGGCAGCAATCAGCAAGAATGAAAGTTGAGAACCAAATAGGAGCATTCCAAGACATAAAATTGGGAGTGAGACAAGGATGTGTTCTATCTCCTGACCTCTTTTCCTTGTACAGCAAAAACATAATGAGAAATATAGAGTGTCTGCCAGGAATATCAACTGGTGGGTACAACCTTAACAACTTAAGATATGCAGACGACAGTTCTCATTGCTAAAAGTGAAGGGGAGCTATAGGCTCTTCTGGACATCGTGGTTCGAGAAAGTAAAAGTAAAGGTCTCAGTCTGAATAAAAAGAAGACTTAAGTGATGGTCATCTCAAAGAAAAGAATACCACCAAAATGTAGCATTACCATCAATGGCACAGAACTGAAACAAGTTGATAAGACTCAAGTACTTAGGAACAATTATAACAGCTGATGGGAAATGTTACAACAAAATAAAAAGCAGACGTGCTCAGGCCAAGTCAGCATTTAAGAAAACGAGAAACATCTTGTGCAACAGGTCCATATCAATGGAAACAAGATTCCGAGTACTTAAATATTACATTGAGCCAATTTTTTTTTATGGATGTGAAGCATGGTCCATGAATAAGAGAGTACAGCGAGAAATGGAGGCCACTGAAATGTGGTTCATAAGAAGGATGCTGAAGATACCATGGACAGCTAAGAAAACCAAAGAAGTATTAAGAGAGGCTGCTGTTAAAAACATGGAATTTGTGCAGAGAGATGATTGCATACGCCACATGGCACGGCACTTAATTTATTGATTGATATACGCATGATATCTGTAGAAAGTTGTGTGATAAAGGGCAGAATGTCAGACATGACTGCGTGTCCAATTCTTAACTCTTTAGAAATAAAGATCAATCAATCAATCTCCACTAAAGATGACTTTTATGGAAAGATGCAGAATTCAATGGTTTGAGTTGTGAATAAATGGTGAATAGCTGAGAAAACTACACAAAGATGATGAATAACTGGCCAACAGGTAAAATAAAATGGAGATTTGGAAGCAGAACTCTTATTTTAAAAAAAAAAAAAAGGTTGGTTTAATGAACCATGAAGGATGAGGTATCAAATGTAAGATTATCTGTCCTCATATTCTAAGTAACTAACAGTATACAAGATCAAGTTTCAGTTCCTACCTTCTAAGTTGGGACTCCAGATAAGAGGTCAGTTTGGTTGTCTCAGTAAGCTGATGCATAATGGCTGCTTTCTCCTCGTGCAGACTGATCCTGTGTGTATGGCAGTACTTTACAAAACATGCAACTTTACAAACATAACATGTGCTTTTACTGTAAGTAAAACTCACTACACAAACCTATTGGAAACACAAGCTTGTTAACAAAATGTCTTAACAATATACAAAAATAGGATATCTAGTTCTGTGTTACTTAATATCACAATTCAATGCACATTTAAAATACAATAAAAAAAATGAAAGGGGACAATTCATTCTTCTTTTTGTTTAAAAAATTATACTATGACATCACAAGAATTGCTGCTTTTCTTTTTTCATTTATGACAAATGCAGATTTTTTATCAAATACTTGACATTACTACTAAAGTCAAAGAGATTTCCATATTTTGTTTTACCGGATTTTTTTTCATTACTTTTAACAACCTCTAACCTTTGCTGAATCTGTCTGCTGGAGATTTCTTGTGCATGTCTGAGGTCATATTCCAGCTTTATAATATTCTGCCGGACTGAAACCATCTCATCTTCACTGCGACCTTTATGATCAATGCCTCTCAACTCCCTCAAAAGTTGCTCCTTTTCTTGCAGCAGCAACAGCCTGGAAGAGTAAATGAAGAAATCAGTACACATTTTCATCGCAGAATGTAAGGAAAACATTAGCACGATCAGTGAGGGTTCCTCTTGCACTAGCCCCCACCCCTAACATTACCAGAGATCTTACATCAAGAACAAATGAATATTTTTGCGTGTGTTGATATGCTCAAAAAAAAAAAAAAAAAGGTGGTACATTTTTTTACTCTTTTCTGAATTTTAAAACTTCAAAAGTTTCAATATTCTTTCAGTATGATTCACTGCATTCTGTCAACAAAAAAAAAAAACACTTTGATCCAAAATATTACAAAAGCAATTAAATTGTGTTACTTCAGAAATAAAGGAGATACCTGTCCTTGTCTGACTCTGGTTGACCAGGCAACATTTTATCCTCAATGCTTATTCAATCAACTAAGAGTGATGCTTCTTTCTGTTCCTCTGCTACTTTTGAAATACAATATAAATGTTTGCATTTTATGTAGTAATTTTGGCTTAAATTAAAAAAAAATTTTTTTTGGTATGTTGGCAAAGTATCAGTTTTCAGTGAATTTTTAAAACAATTACTTATGTGTACTTTAAAATCTGGTATTCCTTCAACTCTGTTAAATGTATTGATATTATTCATTCTTTTTTGTTAGCTGATCAATAAACAGCATTAAGAAAGCATCAGAGCAACACAGGAAAGGTTCTTTCTTTATATGAAATGTACAGACGAAGAAGGTTTAGTTAATGTTTACCATCTTCAATACCTTCTCAGAAGACAAAAAAAGCTACTGTTATAAACAAGCTTATAGAAATCATTCCGATTTTTTAACCTGCTTTACTGACATTCTCTCCAGAAATACATGCAACAGTGAATATCTTCACTTTAAAAAAAGTCTTCCTTACCTCTCCCCTGAGATCAGTCTGTGATGCCATATCCAATCTATCTTGAACTAAGGACAGGGTTGACACATCCGGAGAAGAACCACTTGTTCTTCTCACCAGATCTTCTTTCAGTTTTGCCAGAGACTGAAAACAGAGACACAAGGAAACTTATCTCCAATACTTTTAAAGCCCAACAACCCTTATGGCAATGCAATCAATGAAAATGTGTACATAATGCAGAAAAAAGAAAACCATAGAATCTGGATGGTACTCCTAGTTATAACAATGAAACAGGACCAAGATGTAAGATCAAAGAGTAGACATCATGACATGCTAAACAAGTGCTTCACTGACCACAATGTCATGCTTCTGAAGCTACTCAGTTAGATGTTATGCTCTGGAATAATCTCCCATATTGTAGAATGCATGACATATAAAAAAGTGAATAGAACTGGACTGCCTGCTTGTGAAAATGTACACTCTTCTCATTGGACATACTGGACTAGGTACACTGCACGAACTGAGTTTCATACAACTACTCTAATAATATCAATGAAAATTGTAAGAAATAACTTCTATCATGCTCAGTCTGGCAAAGTTTATCATTTTCCCTGTTCAATTCTGCAGTCAATACATTTTACTCAGCTTCTACGTCTCTCTCACATTTCTGTCTTATTTTTTTCATGTCTTTGAAGATATGCTAACTACACATGATTGTAATCAGTGATTGCACCAGGATTTTTAAAAAAAATTAGTACTGTTGTACCTCTTTTTCACCTTGGATGAAGTACTTTCTGAAATGCCCTTTTTATAAATACAACATTGGGTACCGTATACTTTTTTTTATATAAAATTAAATACACCTTACAAACATCAATGGAAAATAAATGCTCATGTGTGAAATGTCTTTCCTTACAATATCTGTGGCAAGATTTAATCTTCACAAAATGCTCACACACACTGAACCTAAGTTAAAACTATTTTGACACCTCCATGTAAATAAGCATCATCAACTCACTAGCCCGATTATCTTTTAACCAATTTCTCTGGATGCTTTTCACTAAGTTTGTGATAATATAAACCAGTTACAGTAATTGGCAACCTCCAAAACTTTTGTTTTTCTCTTATTTGATCAGTAATTTACCAGTAATTGCTGGTTGTATGATGAAATTATATGATCAGAAATATAATTACTCCACATTCAATGCTGGGGGCAGGGTACATTTATTAAAACAGCAAAGAAGCAAAATGCAGAGAGAAAACTTTCAAAGATTACCTTTCATGTATCTTACAGTTTATATTAACAACATGAAAACATGAAGATGTTGACAACATCAGTATGGAACTGACAAGCAATCATCTATACAAGCATATCACACTTAGGAATATCAAATTATTCTTTGGAAATTAACTTCATGTCTTCAGATCCAGAGTTATAAAACAACCAAAGAATATTCATATGAAACTGGGGTTTTTTAAACAGGATATAGACATGAGAAATAGAAAACGAGGAAAATCTAAACTTACTTGGAGAAGAGAAATTATGACAGTGTGCAGAGACAAGGGATACACATGGAAGGAAGCAGAGAACAATTCCATGAACAGAGATGACTGGAGAGCCTTTATCCGTGGCCTATGCTCTCAAGGAAGTGAAAGATGATGGTGGTGATGATGATGATGATGGTGGTGGTGGTGGACATGAGAACCGGTGTAGACGTTCAGCATAAACTTCTACTGCTTATCAATGATAAAAAAACTAACTTCATACTCATGTCACTTCTATCGCTTATCACTGTAATTATCAATTACTGCCTCAAAAAGGTTTATTTGAATATAAAGTCTGATTAAAAAAACTCTGACTAGTGTCATTCAATGTTATTGTGTTATTAACAGAAGAAAATGTATTCTAACTTAAAATGGTATTTCTGGTAAAAATGTCTTGCCAAGACTTCTGCAATCTCTCTAACAATCAGTTGTGATCCTGCATAACCTTTCTGGAACTTGAAGGCATACCCCGGCTTGTACAGAATATGATCAACATCGCATAATAAGCCATATTACAAAAATATTATTGAGAATAATTAACTTGAGAACATGAAAAAAAAAAAGATAAAAACTGAAATTGCTGAAGAGAAATGTGGTTTCGTTGAAGGAAGAAGCACAAGTAAGGCTATTTTTATTTTAAGAACTATAACAGATCTAGCTCTAGACATAAATAAAGATTTATACTTGTGCTCTACTGATTACACAAAAGCTTTTGGCAGAGTTTGATATGAAGTTATGCTGCTGGCAAGGTTCTTCAGCTGCCTTGCATGGGGTGAAACTCCTCCCGGCCAATGAAGAAAAATGCGATTAGGGTTGCTGCACGGCGCCGTCATGGAAAAGGTGATGGAAAGGACTGAGTGAAGTTTAATTGGTATGGCCAGTAGACTCATAGCGAGGGCTACCCATACCACGGCACCTCTGCTCTAGAGGCCGGCCACATCCTATACACACCCATACTGGTGAAATATGCCTAAACCGGCTTAACCCAGGGTTAACTTGATGGCTACGCATATCATGGTAACTCCACTCTAGAGGTCAGTCATGTCCTATATACACCCATACTGGGATAATATGCCTAAACTAGCTTAAACCAGGGGCGAAACTCACTGGTGGCGAAGATTCGTCCTCCTGGACAAAAGCTCCATCCTGGTCACCACCAGGAAGAGTAGCAGCCACAACCAAAAAATGCTGAAGTTGGAGACACTGGATCAGTGCAGTCTAGATAGGCAACCACCTCTCATCTGACAGGTATATATTATATTCAAATTACACTGAGGTTTTCTAGTGAGAAAGTAGAACTCTGGACTTGATGGGCAACCACCTCTCACCCGGCGGGGATATATTCATATCCAAACCACATCGAGGTTTTCCGGTGAGAAAGTCCAACTCTAGACTAAACTGGTGTCCCACAATGCCGCTTCTGTGACCCACTGAGAATATAGGCCCAGGCCCCACAATGCTCTGAGCCTCCATCCTAAATGAGACTATCGCGAGAACCACAGGAATAAATTCAGTAGGATCACGGGGCGATCTTGGTGGTAGAAGCGAACGAAGAAGAAGAAGAACAGACATGAAGATGAAACAAATACTACAAAAACTTAATATACAAGTTCTCGGCCTAAGGTACAATTGATTATTTGTGGACAACTTTTATAGGTTATTTCTCAACATGGAGCATATGGATCCCTTCTTTGTAAAAGTCAGCATTTTATGTCAGTAGAAAGTGGTCTACAGCATGAATGACGTTATCATCTGAAGCAAATTTGTGACCACTGAGCTCCTTTTTGAATTTGGTAAACAGGTAATAGTCCGAACGGGCCAAATCTGGGGAATAAGGAGGATGTTCAAGAAGCTGGATGCCCACTCATGAATGGCAGCCATTGCTACCGCCAACTTTTGAACTGGAGCATTGCCTTGCTGAAAGATGACTCCTCTCGTCAATTTCCGTCAATGCTTTTCCCTCAATGTGACCTGCAGTTGCTTCACAAGATTAGCGTAATAGGCCCTGATGACCATTCTGCACTTTTGAAGATAGTCTACCAATAGTACACCTTATGAATCCCAAAAGATGGAGGCCATCACTTTGCCTGCAGACAGAACCACCCTTGCTTTCTTTGGAGGTGGAGATCCATGATGTTTCCACTGCTTTGACTGTTCTTTGGTTTCTGGTTGAAAATCATGAACCTAAGTCTCATCCATAGTGACAAACTGGCGAAGAAACTTTTCAGGATCTGCAGAAAAATGGCCAAGATTGTCTCCTGACATATTGAGATGCTGTCGTTTGTGATCAGCTCCAAGAAGTTTCAGGACCCATCGAGCAGAGACCTTTGTCATTTGAAGATCATTGTAGATAATGGCATGAACACATTCCTGGGAGATGCCCAATTCAAAAGCAATGTACCACTCTGTTAGTCACTGATCCTCCATTATCATGTCATGGATTCTGCCGGTGGTTTCATTGGTGGTTACCGTTCTTGGTCTTCCTGGATGGGTATCATCTTCCAGACTCTCCCTTTCATGTTTGAATTGAGCTGCCCATTTCTTCACTATGCTGTAAGAAGGGGCAGTCTCCCCTAGAGTCTCTACCATATCCTCATGTATTTCCTTCGATGATAAGCCCTTGGTGCAAAGGTAGCGATAGGAAATTTTATCCATTTTATCAATTTCTACCACCCCTTGCCACTTCAGTAGCCTGTAAAAAAAAATTGGTTGCATTTAATTTCTTGAAACTTATCTACAAATGCACCTAATATCAACTGTGTGTTTCAAGTATTTGTACCTTATGCCGAGAACTTATCAATCAACCCTCATAGATGGTAAAGATATGAGAATTATTAAGAATATGTATTGGAATCAAAGAACAGCAATAAATGTGAACAACGATATAGGTGACTATCAGGATATAAAAGCAGGTGTAAAACAAGGGTGTGTCCTGTCACTTGATCTATTCTTCTCATATAGTGAAAACATCATGAAAGCATTAAAAATTTGAAAGAAATAAAAGTAAGAGCCTACAATACCAACAACCTGAGATATGTCAATGACACTGTTCTAATAACAAAAATGACAGAAATTTGCAGAAACTTGTGAACAGGATTACTAAAGAGGTCTAGAGCTAAACACCAACAAGGAAGAAACAATAGTAGTATTAAAAAAAAAAGACTAAATATGCCAAAATGCAACATCCTTTAAAATGGGAAGTCACTGACACAAGTAAATAAATTCAATTACTTTGGGGCACACAATAACAGCTGAGTGCAAGTGAAATAAAATTACAAATAGGTAAGATAAAAGCAGCTTTTGATGAAATGAAGAAGCAAATTAACAAATAAAAATATGTCCTTAAAAGTGATGGAAAATCTATTATGGTGTTGTATAATAGAACCAATAATCGCTCAGTTCTCTAATCCAGCGGTATTGGGTTCAGATGGGATTTTTTCTGGTACACACCAAAATAGGTCCTATGGTCCATCCAGTCTCTAAAAATGGGTACCAGAGAAATCTTGGAAAGTAAATGCAAGTCAGACATGATACTAACCGCATCATGCTTTCACATGCCGAAGGTCATGGAAATGTGGGCCTAACACCATATTCTTAATATGCTTTAATGGCATGGAAATGGAAATTTTACCTTTTATAGAACCAATATTGCTACAGAATTGTGAAATTTCAACTAGCAGAGACATGACAGAGAAATTGGAAGCAACAGATATGGAGTTTTGAAGAAAGGTGCAATAACTACCCTGAAAGTCCTCACAGAAATTTCAGCACAATGTCTGAGAAGACAGAAGAGAATTTAGTAGTGACTAGAAAATTCAAAGGAAAAACAAAAAGAGGAAGGTCAAGAGGAAAATATCTCAGTGGACTGACCAAGTGGCATGGGAAAAGAAAAACATCTGAATTGATTGAAAATGCCAAGGATCACAAGGTGGAGAAGCATGATCGTCAACACTATCCTGCATAGCACATAAAATAATAATAACTTCAAACCAATCCTCTGAGACAGACTTACCACTGCCAAAATCTTTCCCACTTCATAAAGTGCTTCTCGTACCCCTTTTGGGAATCTCTCTTAAATTAGCCTAAGAATTTTCTTTCATCTTCTTAAATCATATGAAAACAGCATCCTTTTAACAAGCTCTTCTGCTCTGGAAACAAACACAAAGTCATTTGCAGCTAAGTTAAAGGAGTATGATGGCTGAGGAATGAGAGTTCTTTGCCAAAAGCTGCCAAACTAGAAGGGATGTGTCAGCACTGTCATGTATAAACAATGAAAAAAGTAGGAACAGCTTTATTACTTAACGAGTACAAATTTGTGACATTATATTTGTGACATCTGCCACTAATCCAACTCGACCCCAACACACCGCCCTCACTGTGTTACCTGCCCTGTAGTCTTGGAAATAACAAAGGCTGTGTTATCTGCCCTGTAGTCTGGGAAATAACAATCGCCTTTCCTAAAACTATCCTCACTCTCCATGAGGGATTCCCATGCATTGTATGGAAAAAATGCAGGATAACTTATGTTGATGAAACTGGCCTCAGATTAGGGGACTGCATGCAAAAATCATCTGTACGATATCACCCAGCACGTTTTGAAACCAGTCCCAAATCATTTCAATGGCCCCAACCACAGAGGCAAATTTGACTTTCTGGTAACAGCCATCAAACAGTGTCATGCAGAGAACCACTACATTCAGGAATATGAGATGCTGGAACCACATGGTTTGAACTTGTTAATCAGCTACACCTAACATTCTCCTCTTCCACAATCCCTCCCCACTAAGTTCGACTCCCTACTCAATTGTAACACATAGTTCAGAACCTCCTCACCGCATCACATGACAACCCCTCTACCCTAACTATAATCACATATTTCACCTTCTCCCAGATCGATTACCATTGTAATCTCTCCCCTCTACAGTCCCCCACCCCCGATTTACTACCCACCTGTCACACATCCAAAGTCTCCCTACACTCCACTATGCGCATTTCTTACACACAGCATCGGACAAGCCACAGCTTCTTACAAGAAATTTGAATGAACTTTATCTTCTCTCTCTATTTCTTTGTCCTGTGTGTTTCTGTATGATTATGGCTCATGCTGAAACGTCACAAATGTTTACTCGTTAAGTAATAAAGCTGTTCCTTTTTTTCCTTCTGGTATCACAGCTTACTGCAGTGGCTCTTTGCATAGTTACATACTTATACACTAATTACTGTGCAGCATTATCATGATGTAGCATCCATGGTCCATTGCTTCAATTTTCAGGCTATTTCTTTATTGACTCACATAATTGCTTCAAAACCTGAAAATAAAAATATTGCTTTGCTGTTTGACTTATTGGCGCCAATTTACAATGAACTGTCCCTTCAGAATTGAAAAAATGCGATGTGTCAGGGGTGCATATCGTCACCCTACTTATTTAATTTGTATACTGAAAATATAATGAGGAATGTTAGAGAAGATGTAGACAAAGAATATTACGATGCCATAACAATTGGAGGTTATGAAATACCAGAGATTAGATATGCTGATAACACAGTGTTACTGTACACAACACAAAAAGGAATGGAAAAACTAATTATGTCAGTCCGTAAGAACAGCGAAGAGCAGAACCTCTACTTTAATGCAAAGAAAACTAAATTGATGACAACTGATAAAACAAACAAGGCAGCTGAAATATGTATCAATGAGGAAAAGTGGAGAAACTAGGAGAAGTGGAGAGTTTTGAATATCTTGGATCACTACTAACTCATAATGGAGATACAATGAGGGAAATTAAAAGGAGGACATCTATCGCTCTTCAAAAAGTAAAACAAATAAAGAATCTGTGAAGAGGAGCAGACAGAACCACAAAAATAAGATTTTTAAGGGCATGCATCTTTCCCATCGCAACATACGCCTGTGAGATGTGGACACTTAACAAAACAGCTGAGAAACACATAAATGCCTTTGAATGTAAATGCTACAGAAGAGTTCTCCAAATATCATGGACACAAAAAAGAACAAATATATCTATATTACAAGAACCTGATATTGAAGAAGGCTGGCTAGTAAAGAGGATTAAAGAGAGAAAACTTAAATATTTTGGACACATTAAACGTCATGATAATTTAGAGAAGACCGTATTGGAAGGATACATAATGGGAAAAAGAAAGAGAGGATGACCAAAACGAAGATGGCTGCAAGTCATTGTTGACAATCTGCAAATGGATGCATCAGCAGCAGGCCATCTTGCTCACAACCGAGTGGCCTAGAGGAGTGCTGTTTGAGAGGCAAAGTTCCGCAAGGGACATATGAATGAATGAATGAATGACATGATGGGCATGATTTTCATCTTCAAACTTTACTTGCTGAATTTTCTTCAGAATTGGAGAATACTTCTCACTGTCATGAGTGGAAATCACAGTAAAAAATTCAGCCCTGATTATCAATTATGATGCTTTCTAAGAGTCAGTTTCTACCCTTTCTAAAAGTTCTTCTTAAACTGCCACTCTCTCTTTGTGGTCTTCTTGTCAAGAGATGAAGATCAACTCATGCCAAAAATTGTGGTCAAAATGTCATATCATCATCATCACCAGGTGCTGTGCCGACTGGCGTAGGCTATTATGCTTCTCCAGAGTACATAATCCTTTGTGCAGGCCATCAACTCAGTTGGTGATCTCCTCTCGCACCATCCCATCAGACTGTCCATTATCATTTCTCTTGGTCTTCCTCTTGATCTTCTTCCTTCTATTTTTCCTGTTGTTATAATATTTTCAATGCCCCCTCTTCTCATTACATGTCCTATGAAAGTACATTGTCTCTCTCTTATTTTTTTGTCTCTCCAGCTCTTCTCATACATTCTTCATTAGTTATTTTTACAGTCCAGGGGATTCGCAACATTCTTCTAATAAACCATATTTCTGCTGCTTCCAATTATTTTTTGTGCAGACCTGCCTATTGTCCATGATTCACTTCCATATAGCAATATAGCATTTTAGGACTTGTTTTCTAAACATTCATTGATAAGGATGTGTTGGATAATATGTTTCTCATTCTCTGAAATGCAGTCTTTGCTTGGCCTATTCTGTTCCTAATTTCTGTTCTGCATTTCCCATCTGTAGTTATTACTGCTCCAAGGTATGTTAATTTCTGCACCTGCTTTAGAATAGTTCCATTTAATTTTATACTGCATGTTGGTTAAGGACTTCTACAATGGATATGGTTGTGCAGTCAAGACAGAAGAAGGGATGGTTCCAGATTGAAACTGGTGTGAAACAAGGATGTATACTGTCTCCTTTGCTTTTTGGAATTACAATAGACTTCATAGTGACAAAAATGCTGCACAGGTAACACAGGTACTGACTGGGTACATGGGACCCAATTAGGAGATCTCGATTTTGCTGACGACATAACTCTTATCAGTAACAATGTGAATTCCATGCAAGAAAAAAACAGACAGCCTGTCTTCACTGGCTAGCAAAATAGGACTTGAAATTAACAAGGAGAAAACAAAAATAATGAAAATTCCCATTTATCAAAACGGAAAAATACACATAGAAGGGACAGATATTGAAGAAGTCAATCAATTTGCATACCTTAGCAGCTACATAGACCAGGATGGTGACACCAGAAAGGAAGTTAGAATTAGAACTGCAAAAGCAGCATCGACTTCAAGAATCTTGAGAACATATGGAATTCAAAAGTTATAAGCACAAAAACCAAGTTAAGACTATTCAATTCAAATGTAATATCCACCCTCATTTATGCATGTGAAAGCTGGAAAACAACTAAAGAAATAGACAAGAAATTAGACTCTTTTGAAAACAAATGCCTAAGGAAAATACTCGGCATCAAGTGGAATGAATTCAAGAACAATGCAGAGATAAGACAGATGACTGAACAACAACCAGTCTCATGGGTGATCAGGAAAAGGAGATGGACATATGTTGGTCACGTGATGAGAAGAAACAATCAGAGAATCCCAAAACAAGCTATCAAGTGGAACACAACAGGTCAAAGAAAAAGAGGCAGACCGTGTGAAACTCTGAAGAGGACATTTTTAAGAGAGGCCAAATTAACAGGCATAAAATCCCTTGATGAGGTTGAAAGACTCACCAAAGACAGGAAAAATTAGTGAACTACATTGTGAGCCCTATGTGACGTTTAACGGCACGGGAAGGATATAAAATATAAGATGTTGGTGGATTCTGTTTCTTAAATATAACCATAGTCTCTGTCTTTTTGATGTTCAAAGTAAGGCCTTTCTATTCACCGTTTCAAAATGTCATAGCAAGATTGTTTAATATTCATACTTCTGCAATCTCCCGAAGTCAGTCATGATCCTGAATAACCTTTCTGGAAGTTGAAGGTCTACATAGTTTTTCAGCATTTCTGACTGAAGCTCTGTGTTATTTTAGAGTGCCTGAAACACTCAAAACACATGGTCTGAATCACAGCACCTTCTCCAAAGGATGTTTTCAAAAGCTGAAATGTTTCTGTCACTGCCTTTTCAGGTTCGAAATTTCTCACCGAAATGTTGCTCTTCAATCAGGTGTATGCGGCTGAGTGGTGAAGTAGTCAGTGTACTAGTCTCTCATGGCGAAGGTCAGGGGTTTGAATCTGGCCAGAGGCATCCCAGTCACCCAGCTGTAGAAATGGGTACCTGGGTGCCCAACTTCTTCTGGAGTTGAAGAAGAAAAGGCATTTAGGCAAGATGCTGACCACATCATCCTATAGAGTGCTGACATGTCAAGGAAAATATAAGCACTAACACCATGCCCCTGTGTGCCTCTTAGGCATGACAGGGTACCTTGCAATCAGGTATATAATAAAGAGAGATGAACTGCATAAACCACTATAAAATTCAAAAGAAATTAATTATCCAAAAGAATTCAAAGGCAGTGAGGTCTTGCTGATGCAAATTCTCATTCATTTGACTGGCAGAGCGAAGTAAAAAAAATTTGCACAACCTAAACAGCAATAATGATGCTTCTGTTTTTTTTTTTTTTTGCAAATTTAAATTCTAAGAACTAAACTATCAGAAAGAGTAAATATACCAAAGCGCAACATCCGTTCAAATGGGAAGTCACTGATATGAGAACATAAGACATCTGAATATTGTGATGTCAACAAATTAATAAAGTCAAAAAAAAAAAAGAGAACCCATGAAAGGTTCAAGAAAAAAAAAAAATTCATAAAAGAATAAATACCATGATATCTGTTTTCTGTTTGTTATTTTCCTGATAAAATGAAGGCGTCATAAAGCTGAGATATGCCATTAACTAGAGGGAGATTTGTTCAGCTATCTTTTCTCTTCCACTATGACTTCATTTTCCACTTGTGCTTTAGTCTCCTCTTGCTGTTTCTTGCCTTTAGCAAATTTTTCAGCACAGGAACTCTAAATTTACCAGAGGAATTACAAGTAAAGCACAGCAATGTGTGCATTACTGTCTAATTTACATTTGGATGTCACTTTATGCTACCCATAAACTTTATACTTTCAAAAAATGCATACTCTGCCCTAATGCACCAGGTTCAGCTTACACATGTAAATAAACTTCTGGCATGTCTTTGGGCTTTACACTGACATTTAATGAAATGATTTATATAAAACTACATTTGCACAAGATCAAACTTTACATAAGGGTTTACGTTGGGAAATACTTGCCAAACTGAATGTTACAAAGCAATTCTCTACACTTTTTTTTAAATTCCTATCAAAAATTTTGTAAAAACACAGATTTTTCTTTTTTTTTTTTGCCCAGTGAAAAAAATCTGACAACACTTATACAAACTTTCTATACATCTGAACTATTTTTAGTTTCACCTAAATGCATTTAAAAAAAAAACCAGCAGGAAATATTTCACTGGCAGGACAAACAGTTTAAGAATCTACAAATCTTTCTAAAATATATAAGCCAGAAAGTGACATTTAAGAAAAAAAAAAAACTTAAGGTGAAATGGCACCAGAGTTTGTTGTCTCTCTGACCAAGAAATGTCAGCAAACCTGTTGATCAACCCCCACAATGAAGAAAAAAAACAGAATTGCACAACAAACAGCAAACAAAGCCCACAAACTAAGCCAAGCCAACAAAACCAATAAAACGACTGACTTCTATTCTCCACATGAGTATCTTGTAAAGTGATATGTTGTTACCAGCCAATACCTAGTATAAAATATGCTTTCATTCATTCTTTTATTAAAGAAACCAAAACTTTCAGGAAGAAGTTAATAAAATCCAAACTTAAGAACAGGCTCTTAAAATGTCTGCAGATCTGTATCTGCATTTCATAATCATAATTTTTTGTTATTTCATACAATCATTTGGCCATTGTTCTCCAATCTAAAATTATCAAACAACATTCACATATCTAGTCATCACTCTCCAATATGTACACCAAATGACATTCATACAACATATACTCACACGTTTTCAACATATGTGACATATTTTTGTAGTCAGCATATTCTTGTGCTCTGAGCCACCAAACAAGCTGCAACATCAATCTCTTACTAACGTCATGCTTTCCGGAATTTCCTAATTATTGGGAAAGAATGTTTGCACGCACATAGATATAATGTGACTTGTGGTGAGGAATGCTGGGAGTTGGAATGAAACAGGCAATTGTGCCGACAGATTGGGAGAAAAAAAGGGAAAAAAAAACAAAAACAACATAAAAATAAAGAAGGCATGGGAACCTGTTCAACCTGTGTGAACTTAGATAATCAAAGTGAACACACAGAAACATGTGAATAGGTTAAAAATTGGCAAAGCACCAACGGAAATGGAATGGCGGGTGGGCTGGTTTACAGGGAGACTATGAAAATAAAAAGATGTCTTTAGAACAAAAATCTTTTTAGCAATTGATTACTCCAAATACAGAACAATGAATCCTGTATGTGACTGCTAGAGAAAATGAAATTCAGAAAAAAAAAAAAGTTGAGGGGCAAAGGAGAATCTTTGAAAATTGCTAAAACAAATCAGAACTAACTGAAGCTCTTAAAACTTTCATGTACCACTTAATTTAACCTTTTCTGATCTAACTGGGATTTTCTGTGAGGATATTTTGGTAGCTTAATGTAAGGATGTCTTGGTGATCCAATATATGGTTGTTCTGGTGGTCTACTACAAAGGCTGGCAAACTTTTCTGGAGATAGGCTAGACAATAAATATTTTTAGATCTTGCAGGCCAGGTCAAAAACAAAATAAAAGCTGGGATAAAAATTTTTAAAAAATTGTTTAAATAAAAATTTTTGAAAAACTGTAATTTTAAAAAGCTTATTTTTTAAATCATTTAATATTTTTTTTATTAAGAGCACATATGAATTTCAACACAATTGTTATTGTGATGGTGTTGTAAGGAATCCAATGAAACAATGAAAATTTTTTTTTTTTTCTGTGACAAAAGTAAGGCAAATTCTGGTTCAAAATATATGTTTCCTGTAATTAAAGTTGTCTGCACATTTTAATCAGTCTGGGTTTGTTTTGTTGATTGGTATTTGATTTGATCCTGATGTTGTAAGCATTTCCACTGCACATTCTCCCAACATATAAACAAATTTAGCATACTTCATCAGTGTTTGCAAAAACAAATAAATGCTAGATCACGACACTGGAGTCATCTCCTAAAAACACTGAAAGAAATCCTGATGTCAAAGGCCGAACTTGTATGCCCCGAGTGTAATGAGCTGCTGCACAGGACCAGCAACAGTTACAGCATACTTCATATCTGAAAATGTCCTCTGATATGTTGTGCCAGACAATCGCCAAGAAAAAGATTTTAAACAGTATATCGAAAATCTGGGAGGTATTTGTAAAAGTCAGTTAAGTTTCTCTCTCTGTATCTGTCTTTCAACATACTGTTAGACTGCAGATCTATTACTTGCAGTTGAAGATCATGATAATACTGTCAAATGGATTTCAAAAGATCCTTAACTTCTTGGAATTTTCACCGATGTCACAAAAGCACAATTGAAATTGTAGCTTCTAATCATTAATTATGCCTTGTGCGTATATGAGCAGAAATGCAAAGCTTAAACTTTTCACAGCAATACAGGTGAATAAAGCAATTTATCATCACTTGGTATTGAAAAAAGGGCAATTTATATCAAATTGCTTTCACTGCAGAGTGTGTTTTGCATATAAGTGGAGTTTTACCTTGCAGTGTGAGAATGAATTCATTAAGAAACATCATCATGTATCACAAAGAATATATTTCCACAACTATTCACTATTTACAAACAGCAGATGGGGACAATTTTTCTCATTCAGAAAAATTCTATTAATACATGATATGTACATTCGTCACATTTCGCGAGTCTCAAGAATTTTCATGAGTTTGCCATTCAATTGTACAGCTGTCACCTAAGCCTAACCCATGAAGCTGGTCAATGGTCTTTGTGTAAAAGAACAGTTTTGTGTAAAATGTCATATACAAATACTTGAAACACACAGTTGATATTAGGTGCATTTGTAGATAAGGTTAATGTAAATTAAACACCAAGTTTCAAGAAATTAACTGCGACCAATTTTTTTTTACAGCCTACTGAATTGGTAAGGGGTAGCAGAAACTGAGGAAATGGATAAAATTTCTCACTGAGCAGTCATTCGCTATCTCTGCATCAAGGGCTTATCATTGAAGGAGATCCATGAGGACATGGTAGAGACTCTAGGGGAGAGTGCCCCTTCTTACAGCACAGTGAAGAAATGGTATGCATGTCTTTTTGTATGCCTGTGATTTTCATTTCCATTTTTTTTCTTTTTTGGTTTAGTGCCCCGGTTCACAATCAATATATGGTCCCTTCTTGTACACACGACATAAAAATAAACCAGATTAATGAGAGAAACAAAAACAGACAAGCAGAGAATTTGCATTTTAAAAAGGAGTAAAGGAAAATGCATGATGAATTTTAACTGGAAATAAATTTTGTCTATGAAAACGAAACATATAATCTGTGCAACACCATAATTTTTTTTCTCTATTTCATATCACAATAAAACAGAAAAAACATTACAACTCAAAGACTCTTCACTCAATGGTCTATACAGGAACTAAAAAAAAAAAAAAAAACTGTAATTTATCTAAGAGACAGAACTTCAGACACAGACATAAATGCATGTGAAACTTTCCTCAACAATCACTGCTGCCAAAACCTCCTGTGAGAAATCAAAGTCCAATAAGTCCATAAGTCTGCAAACACAAATCTTTTTTTTGGGGGGGGGGGGGGGGGGGGGGGAAGAAGAAGAGAAGAGAAAGAGGAACCCAGATTTCTGAAATGCAGCCTGAACTTCTTATGACCACTGTACTTACCCAGCACATCTAGATGAAATGTATGTGAAGATAATTTCTTACAGAAGAAAGTACAACTACCTCTCTTTTCCCTCTTTCCCCCTACATTTCCCTGTCTAAGGACTGTATCTCAAGTGTTGTAATTCCTGGCCTACCTTACCTTTACCAACACTTTTCCTTTTTTTTATCAACATTCCAAGCTGTGATGAAGAGCCAGTTCCTTGCCTCCTCCATGTTTCTCCATCCCTCCTTCTCCTGTACACACAAAAATCCCCAGCTGTTTGAGGTCTGGCACCAAGCACAAGTGGCTCAAATTCTCACTCTATTTCTCTCTCTCTTTCTGACTCATCGCTCAGATATGCAAGGTGTGATAGCTACAGAAACCTGACTGGGTCAATTTTACGTCAAGTAGGAGAGTTGCTTCCCTTGTTTCAACATATCTTAACGCCTCTCTCTCCACATTCCATATGTCTAGTTTGCAGATGCTCACCTTCCATCTCCTGAACACTTACTGAATTCTCACTCTTTTTTTTTTTTCAAAGATTTCTTGTGAGCCAGTTATGTTTCATTGTGCACTTTTATTCTACTATCTATGGATAGGTCTAAAACCATATAGGAAGAAACTGTAAATCTTCTCAACAATCACATATTGTAAAATGACCATACAGTTCCCCCCATCATCAGAGCAGCATTCTCCTTCCCTTACCCTAAGCTTCACCAACAAAAAGCGTTTAAAAGTAAATAACATGTGAGAGTGTTAATAGACTTACAGATCCACCATCTGATAAAAGCAGTCCCATATGTAATAAAAGTGTACACATATAAATAAAATTATAAAATGTCATATGGGGGGGGGAGGGGGAAAGAGAGGAGGGGAGAGAGAGAGTAAGTGGGAATCTGAAAATAACATCACAGGCATACAAGTAAAATGGAAAAAATAATCAATTAAAATCTATTACTAAGATGGGAGAAGCAAGTGTTACTTTGATATTTCTACATTAAATGATATCATCTTAATTATTGTGCTTATTCTTTTGTGGTTTAAACATTTGCATAATGAATGCATATAAAATACTAAAATGCAAATGTGGTACAACAGTGTACAGAAACAAACAATAGGGGGCAGATAAACACATACAATACACAATCAAAATTCTTTCTTTGCTACTGATGTGGCAGCCAACTGATGGCGTAAGACAAGAGAATCATGGAAGAGAGGTGAAGCCCTCTCTCTCTCATTGAGTTGTGTGGGAATGGTGCTAGACTTCTGAAGTCAGGTCATGATGACCTTCTTTTTTTTTATTCTTGCATGTGCTGTCAGAATTCTTGGCTGGGAGGAAGTTGGAAGAAAATGTTCACGATTTCCATCAAGATAATTTCTTTTTAAAATCCCTCTTCCTCTCCTTGAATGATGTATGGTTATCTCTCTGCAGTAACAAACCAGGGCAGTTTAAAAAAGATAACACCACATGAACTAAGAAACTAATAAATACCATGTCCAAACAGAACTGACCAGAAGAAAGATCAAACTACAGGTAACACACAAACACAAGACTAGAAAGACCAGAAGAAAGACCAAACTACAGGTAACACACAAACACAAGACTAGAAAACCTATCACAGAAAAATCTTGATAGGAAGATCAATTGGTGTTGCCATAGTGAGTATAAGGCACATCACACGTAATTTGTAGTCATCAATCTCCATAGAATTTATAGGCTTCTATCTCTGGAGTGTTTTATTTGCCAAGCCAATCAGATTCAATCATTCATTTAGGATTCTGTACAGTTGTCTTCTAAATGTTATTTGTAACAGGTTATATTCAACAGATTTATCTAAATCAGAGCCACATTTTACAAAATGTATAATTTGCTTTATCTTCTTCTTCACACTGGTGATGGTGTGTGGTACCCTGATTTTTGTGATGTGCCTTTTGGCTGGGTACCTCTGACTTCAGCACCTTTCCTTGCTAGGGCAGACTGTAGTCTTGCTCAGACTGCCGTGAAGACAGTGGTTTAGCCTGGCCTGGCCAAAACTTTGTTTTCCAGCCTCTGGTGGCTGTAATTAAGCCCCTTCTCCACATCAGATCCAGCATGCAACACTGGCTGGCCAGACGGCTTTGAGATAGTTTCACAGAGACACTCCGACTCTGGGATGAGGAATCCGATGAAAGCCTCAATGATATCCATTCCCCGCCACCTATAATCTGCTGGTTCTGTTTTGTTTATATCATTCTGACAGTCACTGCTGTAAAGACCCATAGGTTTGTCACATCCTGGATTCACTCGTTTCACACCAGATTTTTCTCATCCCTACCAAATGATCTCTATGTCCCCATCCATCCACCAACCTGACATTATATTTTATAAAAATAACAATTACAATTAGTGTTGACTGCTACAGGTTTCTAGGCCATAGAAGTAGGTCAGAGTTTTTAAGCAAACAGATCTATGTTCCCTGTCTCACAAAGACTATGTTAAGATAAGCATGTTCTTAACACAGTTGTTCCCAGGGGAAATTAGATTTATGAGCCACACAACTAAAATACTTTCAAAGGTCATGAACTGCAGAACAAACAATCATCTTACATCTTACATTCTTCCCATGTCGTTAAATATCACATAGGGCTCACATGACAGTTCGCCAAATTTTCCTGTTTTCTACGAGCTTTTCAACCTCATGAAGGGATTTTATGCCTACTAATTTGGCCTCTCTTAACAATGTTCTCTTTAGAGTTTCATGTGGTTGACCTTTTTTCTTCGGCCTGTTGTGTTCTACTTGATAGCTTGTTTTTGGATTCTCTGATTGTTTCTTCTCATCACACAACTGATAAATGTCCATCTCCTTTTGTTGATCACACGGGAGACAAGTTGTTGTTTGCTCATCTATCTTATCTCTCCGTTGTTCTTGAATGTTTTACACTTTACACCAAGTATTTTTCTTAGGCATTTATTTTCAAAATAGTCTAATTTGTTGTCTATGTCTTTAGTTGTTATGAATAAATGTGGGTCGATGTTACATTTGAATTGAATAATCTTAGCTTGATTTTTATGTTTATAACTTTTCAGTGCCATATGTTCTCAAGATTCTTGAAGGTAAATGCTTCTTATGCAATTCTAACTTCCTTCTGGTATCGCCATCCTGGTTCTATGTAGCTGTCGAGGTAAGCAAATTGGTTTACTTCTTCAACAGATGTTTTTCTATATATATTTTTCCTTCTTGATTAATGGAAAGTTTCATTATTTTTGTTTTTTCCTCGTTAATTTCAAGTCCTATTTTACTAGCCAGTAAAGACAAGGTATCTGTTTTTTCTTACATCGAATTCACATTGTCACTGATAAGAATTATGTCATTTGCAAAATCAAAATCTTCTAGTTGGGTCCCATGTACCAAATCAATGTACATTTTACATGTGCAACATTTTTTCATTATGAAGTCTATGGCAATTCCAAAAAGCAAAAAATGCACACCATAAATTGCACAAATAACGTGTAGTAAGAGAAAGGTGTATCCTATCTGCTAAACACTTTGTCACTGAATGCACAATGTGAAGGAATAAAAATGACAAATATGTAGTCTTAATATTTTCTGACATGCGTGTGCATGTATATACATATATAACATAGAACAAACAGCTGGAGGAGAATCAAAATATATAAACTTGGAAAAAAGTAGGAAGAGCTTCATTATTTAATGATAACACACTTGCGATGGTGCGAGCCTTTGTCAAACAAAAAAAACAGGACAAAGAATCAGAAAGAGGAAACTACAGAATCACATTAATTTTTTCATTTTTTATTGTTTTGTTAACATCCTATTAATGTGAATCTGTACTTTGTTTTCTCTCCCTGATTCTTTGTCCTGTTTGTTTTTGTTTGACAAAGGCTTGTGCCGAAACGTCACAAGTGTGTTATCGTTAAACAATAAAGCTGTTCCTACTTTTTTCCTAGTTTATACATTTTGGTATCACAGCTTTACTGCAGTGCTTTGTGTATAGTTGTATGCCTATACACTAATTATTGTGTGTTATTGGAGGAGAATCAGTCTTTTACAAAAGTGCTAAATGGGTAAGAAATGTGTTAAATAGGTAACAAATGTATAATAACAAAGGATTAAGCACAGTGATTATGATGATATCACATGATGCAGAAATATCAAAATGATATATCCAAAGTCAACATGCAGCAAATGAATTAATATTTCAAAACAATAATTTCAAATATCTGGCTATAGAGTCAAAATCACATCAATGGCATAAGTTTTATCAGAAATAATGGCTGAGAAGACTGCACAAATTCTAGCAGGCGCAGAAACGGATGAGCACCAAGTCTGACATAAAGGTGAATATTAACATCAAGGATGAGGAAGGCAAGGTACTGATTACTGATGATGAGAAAGGGACTGCACTTTTTCAACAGTACATTAAACAAATGAATATGGGAAACTCTGAGGAGTGCACAGTAACAACAAGAGACACAATATATGGTTTTGCACAATCAGAGTTTATGGAGGTTCCAGCTGAGGTGGAAGAGGTATGTAAGACAATAAACTTTGCAAAGAATGAGGCACCTAGTCCTGATGGAGTCCGATATGGACATCTAGTAGAAACTGACAATGAGGTAGTATGGAGCATGACAAAGGAATACAACCACATCCTGCTGACTGGTGAAATATCAGACAAATGGTTCCACAGCTATCTTGTACCTTTGCTCAAAACTGGTAAAGACAACACCAGACTAATGGGTATCACACCGTAGCACTAGAAAATGTATATGGCAAAGTGCCTGAGAACATAATAGCCAGGCAAATGTCCACATTTCTAGAGAATAGTGGACTGCTACCAGATATATTAGAAAGTTATCACCCATGAAAGATACAACCATCAATGCATAAACACTAGCATATGATATGTATGAGGGATTTCAGAGACAAGAAGAAACTGCAGTTGTTGCTCTTGACCTTAAAGATGTATATAACAGAGTGGATTACACAACGATGTTAACAATGATGATGAAGGGTGGTGTTGACACATGGGTTGTCCAAGCATAGTCTCCATGCTACTGAAACAAAAGGTTGCCCTGAGATACAGATCATGTATCTCAAGAGTCAAAAACTATTGCTATAGGGCTACCATTGTCACCTGTGCTCTTCATTATACATTTTGTAGGAACTGAGAAACTACATGGGAACGGTCCAGGGTGGACACTAACAAATGCAGATGATACACTGACTTATGAGAAGAGGAAGTGTTGAGAGCACCTGGCCACAAGGGTCCAAGTTAGGGCTGATCAGATAACAGGGTGATGTGATAATAATGCTGTGGTTGTCCCAGAAAAAGCCAACATCCCTGTGGTGCTCCCTAAACAACAGAACTGTAGGATCTAATGTTCTAGTTGTAAAGTGTCAGGGACAAGATGCTGAGAGAACACAGTTTATGAAGTACCTGGTGATCACATTTGACAGATCTTTGTCCTTTACCCACCATGCTGATGATATAATACATAAAGTCAGGAAGGCAACTGGTTTGGTTAGGAATAAAGCTGCAACAAATTTCCCACAGCAAACTCTTTTCTTGTTAATAGTGATATCACCACTGGACTACTAACCAAATTCACAGCTAACCAAACTAGAGCATATACATGATGCCATGAGAGCGGTTTTGGGGTGCATGAGAGACACTCCAGTAATGGCCCATGTGATATCTGCTTGATATGTAAAGTGTGAAAGTGAGACACAAGCTTGCACAAGTCATGGCATACATCAGGGTTACCAGTATTAACAATCATCTGCTTCATAAGGAACTTCAGTTGGCAGAAGGATAGATGTATTAAATGAGGAAGATCCTGGATGGCTGAGACAATCATGGCTGTGTGTGATATGGATGAGATTTCACCAGGACAGGACTGGATTTTAGTACAAGCCTCAGCTAACACAGACTGCTGTACAGCTCGGTTGTGAATGCTGGGATTAGGCACACGCTGCAACTGAACTTTGGATCCAGAGATACTGTGGGTCTTCCAATATGTTAATAAATACTGATGGCTCAGTGACTAAGGAAAGCAAAACTGTCGCCTATCGAAACGGAGGAGTTACAGTGAAAAGATCAGGTGCCTTTACAGTATACACATGGAGACTGAAGCAATATCAATGGCAACTGGGTGGCTGGTAATTCAGCATTTGTCTCATGGTGTTGTGATGACTGAGCATGCTATGAGAAAAATTTTCTTTGAAGGGAATGAGTGAACCTGTTGATACAATCACGTATGAGAGGATTAATGTGGATCTTCTGTTCAGGGCATGTAAGCATACATGGGAATGAGTTGACTGATAGACTGGCTGGACAGGCTGAAATACAATGAGAAAGGACAATTAAGGACATTGAAAATGCCGTTTTGGACAAGCTGCAGGAGAATGAGAGAGAATGGATGGGCAATGTGCTTATACAGAGACTGATGACTTTAGAACAGAGGAAGGGTACTGGAAGAAAATATGAACTTCATGACAGAAAATTTATAATCAATAATGAACATCTGACACGAACTATTAGTGGATAAACACCTCACTGGATATTGGAGTATGTGGTGGAGCATGTATGAGAATGTCCCAAATGTAATGATGCTAGATTCTGATTTCTGAAAACAACTATGCTATAGGGTTGGTGTGGAAAAAAAAAGAAAAACTCAGAAGCAGCTTTTTAAGCCATGAAAAGATCATTACAAATAGAAGATTGTTCATAATAGCAAGAAATAAGAGTGCTATAATGCAGCATCAGATGATGATGATGATGAATGCAGCATACAGGCAATAATGTTTAAGCTGTTTAATACATATGAAAATGAGAAAATGAGAATATGAACAAAATATAAGTTTTAATGAGTAATGTGGTCTGAAGATTGATAAGTATTTGCTCATCACAGTAAAATGAACAGAGACATAAGATGATAGGAGGTTACATCTGATACAGGGTACGGTTATTACATTTTTTAATAACTCCTTGCTTCCAGTGCCAGATGTCCTAAATAAACAATGAAAATGATGCTGCAAAATTGATATGCCTTTGAAATGTGCTGATACAATGAAAGAGAAATATGAAAACCTGAGATCATGAAATATATCTACAGCAGCAAATATTACATAACACACTCATCAATGTATACATAAAAAAATGAAATCTGTGGCCACAAACATTGTAAAAAGAAGACTGAAGTGATGGTCATCTCGAAGAAAAGAATACCACCAAAATGTAGCATTAACATCAATGGCACAAATCTGAAACAAGTTGATAGATTCAAGTACTTAGGAATGATTGTAACAACTGATGGGAAATAAAATGCAGACATGCTCAAGCCAAGTCAGCATTCCAGAAAATGAGACACATCTTGTGCAACAGATCCATATCAATGGAAACAAGATTCCAACTTCTTAAATGTTACATCAAGTCAATTCTGTTTTATTGGTGTGAAGCATGGTCTACAAATAAAAGAGTACAGTGAGAAAAGGAGGTCATGGAAATGTGGTTTATAAAAAGGATGTTGAAACATGGACAGCCAAGAAAACCAATGAAGAAGTCTTAAGAGATGCTGGAATTAAAAAGCAAACTATAGCAAAAATCAGAGGCAGACAATTTAGATTTATAGGACATTTCCTGAGAAGATGAAAACTGGAACACATTGTGACAACTGAAAAAACTGAGGGAAGAAGAGACCGAGGAAGACAGAGAGAGAAGTTACTAGATGGGCTATCAGTGTGGCTAGGAAGGTTACCGGCGGAGCTTATAATCACCTCAAAAGACAGGGAATTGTGGAAAGAAATGGTCACTTACTCCATGCAGCATGACACTTGATTAACTGATTGATTGATTGTGAATTCCATGTAATATGTGAGAGATAAAGGAAGGTTTTATAAACCAACGAAATGTTACTGAGAAAAAAAAAAAGGCTTTATAAAATAAAAAAAAAAAGTGAAGTGAAAAAAACTTCATCAAAAAAAAAAAAAACAATGGCTTTATAATCTTCTTGAATCCTGAACCTAGAAATCAGCATCATTACACTCTGGGCACACCCACACATGATCCTCTCTGTTTCAGTAACCACCAATGAACACTAATTGTGCCAGTCAGCTGTTGGTTCTGACATCCCTGAATTCTACTAGCAAGCCACCCGGCTCTTCTTTCCCCCTCCTCCATCCTCTACAGATATATATTATCAATATACATCCTTTCCTCCTCTTCCATCCTCTACAGATGTATATTATCATTATATGTCCTTTCCTCCTCCTGCACCAGTTCTTTGGCCCAGACTTACAAATCACTTAGATGTTAGAAAAAAAACACTTTACAAGTAAATAAAATGTTAGTGACTGAAAAAAAAAAACTGGCTGTATAAACTAATGAGCAGCGAAATTAGACAATGTAAAGACAAATCTTGGAAAAGATCTGGCGAAAGCAGCATACAAAGAAACAGACAGTTAAAAAGTTCAGCTAGAAGGGATAAAAGAGAATACATAGACAATATGGCCAAAGAGGCAGAGAAAGCAGCAAAAACAGGTCAGCAAAATTTTATATAACATACAAAAGAGACTAACAGGTACTATTACATCTAAAGAAAGACCAATCCTTAGCAAAACTGGAACCCTATAAACATCAAGTAAAAACCAAAAGCAAAGATGGGCTGAACACTTCCAAGAAATACTTAATTGACCACACCCAAAAGAATTGATAAACTTTGAAACCGACTTACCAACCCCACAACTAAATGTCAACCTAGATGAAATTACATTACATGAAATTGAAACAGCAGTGAATTTAATGTCTAACAATAAAGCTGCAGGTGAAGATGAAATAACACCTGAAATGTTAAAAGCTATCAATAGTGATAACATGAGACAACTACAGAGAATGTTTAATAAGATTTAGAAAGAAGAAAAGGTCCCTTCTAAATGGAAACAAAGGAATTCTTGTTAAAATACCAAAAAAAAAAAAAAGGCAACCTTAGTGACTGTAACAACTGGAGAGGAGTAACCTTAGTATCAGTTGTGTCAAATGTAGTTTGCAAGGTCATTTTGAACAGACTTAAAGATATAGTGGATACCGCGACGAGAGAAGAACAAGCAGGATTTCAAAAAGGGAGAAGCTGTCTCGACTAAATCATTACTCTAAGAATAATACTTGAAGAACATATTGAAAAGCAGAAACCATTAATCCTGAACTTCATAGACTTTAAAAAGGCATTTGATAGCATACACAGAGTTTCATTGTGGAGAATTTTAAGTCTATATGGAATACCATCTAAAGGACCTCTACAATGGATATGTTTGTGTAGTCAAAGCAGAAGGGATGAGCGAATCGTTCCAGATTGAAACAGGCATGAAACAAGGATGTACAATGAATTGCAACAGACTTCATAATGAAAAGATGCTGTGCAGGTAATACAGGTATTTACTGGGTACATGGAACCTAATTAGAAGATCTTGATTTTGCTGATGACATAACTCTTATCAGTAACAATGGGAATTCTATACACGATAAAACAAATATCCTGTCTTCACTGGCTAGCAAAATAGGACCTGAAGTTAACAAACAAGGACAAAACTAATGAAACTTCCCATTAATCAAAATGGAAAAATACATGTAGAAGGGACAGATGTTGAAGAAGTCAATCAATTTGCATAACTTGGCAGCTACATAGACCAGGATGGTAACACCAGAAAGGAAGTTAGAATTAGAACTGCAAAAGCAGCATCGATATTCAAGAATCTTGAGAACATATGGCATTCAAAAGTTATAAGCACAAAAACCAAGTTAAGACTATTATTTATATATATATATATATATATCCCCTCATTTATGCATGCGAAAGCTGTAAGACAACTAAAGAAATAGACAAGAAATTAGACTCTTTTGAAAACAAATGCCTAAAGAAAATACTCAGCATCAAGTAGATCGAATTCAAGAACAATGCAGAGATAAGACAGATAAGAACAACCAGTCTCATGGGTGATCAGGAAAAGGAGATGGACATATGTTGGTCACGTGATGAGAAGAAACAATCAGAGAATCCCAAAACAAGCTATCAAGTGGAACACAACAGGCCAAAGAAAAAGAGGCAGACCATGTGAAACTCTAAAAAGGACATTGTTAAGAGAGGCCAAATTAATAAGCATAAAATCCCTTGATGAGGTTGAAAAGCTCGCTGAAAACAGGAAAAAATTGGCAAACTACCTTGCGAGCCTATGTGACGTTTAACGGCACAGGAAGGATATAAGATATAAACTAATGAGATGTTAGTGGAAAAAAAAAAAAAAAATTGACTTTATAAACTAATGACATGTTAGCTGGAAAAAAAGAATTGGCTTTATAAACTGATGAGATGTTTGTAAAATGAAATGTCAGCTCAGAACATGAAGCATTCTGCTTTTTTGTTTTTAAAAGAAAAAAGTTTCTCCTTGAAAAATGAGTATAAGTGTCTTTAGTTATGTCTCTTTCCTGAGAACATTTTTTTCCGTGCTGATCTACTCTCATAACTTGAAAAGTGAAAACTGCAGCTCTCAGGAACTAAATATAAAGGAAGTGGAAACTTACAGAACAATGTCAAATGCTTATGTGAAATATCTGATTTCATGTATATGAAATATCAGGTCACAGGTATGTGAAATATCAGGTTGATGGGCCTCATAATCAGTGATCCAGATTGTTCAAGCCTGATCACAATCAAATATGTCATGTTCTTGAGATTTATCTTATCTTAAGTGTTGTTTTTGTTTCTCTGTGCTGCTACTGTTTACTTGACTAATATGACAACCTAGCTTCTTCTCTTTACCTTTCCTGTCTTATCTTTCAGTTCCTCATTCCTAAGTCTGAAATGGATCAGTACACCTTCCTGCTTTGTCTACTGCATGGTGTGCTTGCTCACAAACACAGGACTTGCAAATAATTAGTCTTTGCGATAAAGACAGAACTAAATATTCAAAAACTTAAGTTAGGTGCTTATTAGCTATGGTAATATTTCACAATATGAGCATGCATCTTTCCCATCGCAACATATGCCTGTGAGACCTGGACACTTAACAAAACAGCTGAGAAACACAAAAATGCCTTTGAATGTAAATGATACAGAACAGATCTTCAAATATCATGGACACAAAAAAGAACAAATATATCCATACTACAAAAACTTAATATTGACGAAGGCTGGCTAGTAAAGAGGATTAAATAGAGAAAACTTAAATATTTTGGAGACATTAAACGTCATGATAATCTAAAGAAGGAATCTTGGAAGGGTACATAATGGGGAAAAGAAAGAGATGAAGACCAAGGCGAAGGTGGCTGCAAGACATCGTTGATGATCAGCAGGCCATCTTGCTCACAACCGAGAGGCCTACAGGAGTGCTGTTAGGGAGGCAAAGTTCCGCAAGGGACATGCAAATGAATGAATGAATGAATATTTCACAATGCCATTCACTGTTAGAAAACTGCTGTACTGTAAGATGGCACAGTTATACTAGTTACCATCAATGTACCTTTCTCCCTCTACTTCAAGTGATTGATCACATTATGTATGATTAGCCTTGCAAAGAGTAGACAAAGCACTTTTGACATGAAAGAAACAAAAAAAAAAGCAAAAGAATGACAGTTACTTGAACCACAGACTAAAAAATGCAACCACCTTGCTGCGGGAAGACAACAAATTTTTTTATTAAGATACCTTGTATTCCTGAAAAAGACAATAAGACTTGTATTTATGTCTGAACTTGTATTAGCTGGAACAAAAATGAGGCACAACATAGAAATACTGTTGTTAGAACTCAATCCCTCACACAAGTACTCAATTTCAGACACAAACATGGTCTCCTGCAAATGTCTAGTGCATAATGGAAAACAATTTTCCACAGAGGTAGTTTCAGAGAGCATGGTTTTTAGGACAAATTTGTGCACAGTAAAGTGATAGAGCACAGTAACAGGATTAATCTTGAAAATCAGTAGACAAAACAATATGGATGAGAATGAAAAATTATATGAGAATGACCATGATTCAAATCACAGACTTCCATTAGGACAAGCAACTGCCTAGCCATGACAGGACAACCTAGCCATCTTGTATCTCTATGTGGTATACCTCAACTGATGACTGTCAAGACTAGCATATTTCAACTGATAATATTTACTACAATTTTCTTCTGAAAACAGCAGTCATGACAACAGTTGATTCTGAAAACAGTGGTGGTAACACTTTGACTGCACGGTTGTCTGATGAAAAAAATCTTATAAATGGCAACCTTACTTCACCAGACTACCTTATGGCGCTTAAGAACATATCTTAACAAGCTGTACACCACAGCAGCAAATGAAAGTCTTTTCTTACCTGCATGAGTTCCTTCTTCTCCTTCTCCCCCTGTGACAGCCTTGACTGCAACTGTCGTATCTCTGTTAAAATTCTCTGTGCCTGATCTAGGCTGTAGCCTCCTGTTATAGACTGGAGCTTTTGGCCAACACTGAAATCATGTATAAGAGATACTTATATCTCATGAAATATGAATTTGTATATAATACTGGCACCTAACAGTACTGCAATACAGTAAACACATGGACATATTGAAAACTAAATAAATAATTTCATAGTAATCATTTTCAACAGAAAAGAATGGACTCTATAGTGAAATGAATTCACTTTGTGTGAAAAAATAAAATCTGCAATATAACTAAAAAGCATGTGGGTAAACTGTCTTGTTAGCAGATGAGATTTACTGTTCAAACTGGAAACCATACATTTATACAAAACATTATCACTAGGTGCAAAGCAGATTTTGGTGATAAGGCTTCTCTTCTGTGCAATTATCTGTATTTATAATCAGACTGATTGCATTCATTTTCCTGTGTCACTTAGTCACTTCAATTTGGTATATTTTTTTTATCTTAGTCCTACTGTTTCATCTTTCCCTGAATCTTCCAGTATTTGTCAGATTCTTTAATTTCTATGTTCTTATGATATATGGTAAGAATTTGTCTTTTCAATAGTTTTAAGAAGTTTTCAAAGTTCTGCATCTTTTCTTAGAACATCATTTCTTCTCTGATTGTTTGGGTTACTGCTGCATCTTTTTCAGTAACATCTGTTAGTTCTATTTTATCTTTTTCTTTAATGCTCAGATGTCACAAATATGGTGTACAATGACTCTATATACCACTGTGTCATTCTTTTTTCTACCTTTACTGAACATTATCTTATTTCTTAGAATATACTTCATTATAAAATCCAACTTTTGCTTTTTCTAACTGCTTCACAAACTTAGTCATAAACTGGACAACAGAAATGATTACAAAATACAACTGTAACTAACTTGAGCTCGGTATGAAAAAGAAATCTAAGATAAGATGGATTGTGAAAAACGGTTCTAATATTGTGAAAATCACCTCAACAACTACAGAAGATATGATATGACGTTGATGTAGGAATCTCAGTAGCATACATCTCCCTACACACTTAATTCCACCACCACCATCATCATGAAAACCTATTTGCTGACTATTTCCTACTGCTCAGAAATAATACTATACAGAGAAGCAAAGACGCAGAACAGTTGTCACTCACTTAGATAAGGTCTCTACACCCCTTTCTTTATAAGAAACTTCTGCTCGAATTTGTTCCAGCTCATGTTTAAGCCGTGCCACTCTGCTTCTGGCCAGGTTAACATCCTGTTTAAGCAGGTCTGGGTCATACTTTGTGCTGCCAACACTAGAATTTGAGTTTACTGAAATCAAAAACACACATGCTCTCCATCAAGACAAATATTTGAAATTTGTCACAGAAAGAATCAAACTGAGTTTTCCTTCTTCTATGGCAATATAGTGAAAAGTGTTAAAAAAAACAAATGCTGAAAAGATGGACTTTGATTGTAATCCAACATATACATTTATGCATAGCTAACTTTTACATGAATATTAGTTTTTGTTTATAATACTGATAGTCCCCCCACCCCCAAAAACAGCATGTGTCTGCCTCACCATTTTTCTTTACAGTGGCTCATGCCTGTTCTCACAATGTAGCAGACCAGGGCAGGTCACGATGCATATAAATGTCCGATATGAGAAAGGGAAATATTTTAAGCACAGTTACTCAGATTCTCAATGTTAAAAAAAAAATTTTTTTTTTAATATAAATCTCTGTGTGATAATTATTTTATATTTCCACAGCCTTCATATAAACTGAAATAGTTTTTAACAAAAATAAAAATGTGGATCTGGCAGAAAAATCACAACAATAACAGCAGGAAAATTCAACAAACTTACAACTGGTCCTAGAAGACTTCCATCCTGACAAGGAATCATTAAGGTGCTGATACTCGTACTGTGCTAACATGAGACGTTGTTCTTTGATGGAGTAGATTTCTTTCTTTGCCTGGGGACACAGCAAGACACCACTGCCAAAAATCTGATGACAGCTTTTACCAACAATGGAACAACTGCTATGAAAAAAATCAGAAAGTGTTAAGAAAGTACATGTACATCCAAAAATCTATTCATACTGTAATATGAATGAACATAAAACAAAAGAATACCGCTCACTGAATCTCACATAGAGCTGACATGATACTGTGGGAAGACCACGTTATTTTCATGAAGAAAAGATCATATATACTGCAGATTTTTCTCAGGACTGTAATGCCATCAGAATCAACAAGAAAAAGCTAATTTCTGAGTTTCAGAGTCACTGACAGTTATTCAACACAACGTCATGAAAAAATTCCTTACCGGGAAAGGATTCTCAACCAACCAAAATCATTAGCCGAGTCTGTATAGAACAGATATTTACACAGAAAACCACCAAAGAATACTAATTATTTCTCCTTAATACTTTAACTAGCTTTTGGTTATTCGGCAAGTTTTCTTAGAACTTCCTTTGCTCTTCTGAGAGTCCAGATAAAAGCTGAATCTTTTTTCAAAAACGTCTCTGTTACTTTCAATTTCTGTTCTGTCTTTCCGATTATTGTTATGTCTTATATGTATAAAATAAAACTGGATATATAACACACTGTAAAACTTTTTTATCTCACTTTTAAATACACTCCCTAACGTGTTAGTATTGTCCTAATATCATAAAAAGCCATTTTTGTTTATCCTATTTCTGGTATGCATTTGTCATCCACTGTTGTTACTTGTTATTCCGAGGTAACATAATTTATCAACTTGTGTCTTTTAATTTGCACAGATTCTGCTGTACTGTGGCATTTTTTTTTTAAAATGACCACTGTTTTCTCTTGAAGATATTTAGTTCACCTTGTTCACCAGTTTCCAAAACTGCATTCACTTTCTGCTACCAGCACTGTTATCAACAGTAAAGTAAGAGAACACAGTTTTGTAGGATCAGACCTCGAAAAAATCATAGACAAAGCACTTTAGTGAGACGGGAGAGAAAGAAAAATCACAAGAGAATTACCTGGGATTCAAATAAGGACTCCGGTAGGACAAGCAGCCATCTAGCCATGAGAGAACAATGTACTAATCAACTGAGCCAACTAGCACGGGCTAGTTCTCTCGTGGCCAGACAGCTGCTTGTCCTACCAGAGTCTTGTGTTTGAATCCCAGATAATTCTCTTGTGATTTTTCTTTCTCTCAAGTCTCACTAAAGTGCTTTGACTACGATTTTTTCGAGTCTAATCCTACAAAACTGTGTTCTCTTACTTTACTATACGAAAGCCTAGTTTCCTATTTATAAAAAATTGTTCCTGAAACTAACTTCATGTGCAACATACCTCAGGTTACTGACACTGTGGCCTATTTTCTTTCTCCTCAGATTTTTAACACATCTCATGATGTTTTCACTGCTTTACTTTGTGACCACACACTGAATATAAACAATTGTGAACAAATTGGTACTTGCTAGGGTTCTCGCAAAAAAAAAACCAAAAAAAACTAAAAAAAAAAACTGAGAGTTTGCTTCAGTTTATATATTTTGTTATCACAGCTTTACTGCAGTGCTTTCGTGTACAGTTATATGCCAATACATTAATTATTGGTGTGTTACTGGATGAACATACTGCAATTTGTGATGTGCACCTCCGAATTCTGTTTCTGTCTGATTATACCATGTTAGATCTATAGATACTCTTATTTACTTGTGGCTTTGTTGCATTTTTAAGATTATATAGTCTTATTAAAGAAATAGGTAGCAGTATGTGTTTAGTCTTCCCATATCCATGTCAAGTAATGACCTTCTAAGGTTATCTACTAACACTTCATAATGTTTAGGGTAAAGTGAACCAACCTCTAGGTCCTCTTGTGCGGTGACTAGGTATTCCTTCAGCATGTGCTCCTGCTCTTGTCTCCATTGAACTCGTGGATCTTCCAGCTGATTGATTTCTGCAATAAAATTAATGTTGCTAGGATTTATGAGACAGTGTTACTGTCCACAACACAAAAAGGAATGGGAAAACTAATTATGTCTATCCATAAGAATAGTGAAGAGCGACACCTCTATCTTAATGCGAAGAAAACTAAATTGATGACAACTGACAAAACAAATAAAGCAAATGAAATATATATCAATGAAGAAAAATTGAAAAAGGTGGAGAGTTTTGAATATATTGGATCAATACTAACTAATAATGGAGATACAATGAGGGAAATTAAAAGGACATCTATTGCTCTTCAAAAAGTAAAACAACTAAAGAAGCTGTGGAGAGGAACGGACATTCATTCGTTCACTCATTTGCATGTCCCATGTGGAACTTTGCCTCCCTAACAGCACTCCTGTAGGCCTCTCGGTTGTGAGCAAGATGGCCTGCTGCTGATGCATCCATTTGCAGATCATCAACGATGTCTTGCAGCCATCTTTGCCTTGGTCTTCCTTCTTTCTTTTTCCCATTATGTACCCTTCCAAGACAGTTTTCTCTAGATTATCATGACGTTTAATACTCTTTATTAGCCAGCCTTCTTCAATATTAAGTTCTTGTAGTATGGATATATTTGTTCTTTTTTGTGTCCATGATATCTGAAGAACTCTTCTGTAGCATTTACATTCAAAGGCATTTATGTGTTTCTCAGCTGTTTTGTTAAGTGTCCAGGTCTCACAGGCATATGTTGCGATTGGAAAAATGCATGCCCTTAAAAATCTTATTTGTGTAGTTCTGTCTGTTCCTCTACACAGATTCTTTAGTTGTTTTACATTCTGAAGAGCTATAGATGTCATCCTTTTAATTTCCCTCATTGTATCTCCATTATTAGTTAGTAGTGATCCAAGATATTCAAAACTCTCCACTTCTTCCAGTTTTTCCTCATTGATACATATATCAGCTGCCTTGTTTGTTTTGTTAGTTGTCATCAATTTACTTTTCTTTGCATTAAGATACAGATCTTGCTGTTCGCTGTTCTTACGGTCTGACATAATTAGTTTTCCCACTCCTTTTTGTGTTGTAGACAGTAATACTGTATCATCAGCATATCTAATCTCTGGTATTTCATAACCTCCAATTGTTATGGCATCGTAATACTCTTTGTCTACATCTTCTCTAACATTCCTCATTATATTTTCAGTATACAAGTTAAATAAGTAAGCTGACAATATGCACCCCTGACGGACCCCTTGTTTTATGTCAAACCAAGTTGTTGTTTCACAGAAACAGAGGAACGGACAGAACTACAAAAAATAAGATTTTTAGGGGCATGCATCTTTCCCATCGCAACATATGCCTGTGAGACCTGAACACTTAACAAAACAGCTGAGAAACACAAAAATGCCTTTAATTGTAAATGCCACAGAAGAGTTCTTCAAATATCATGGACACAAAAAAAGAACAAATGTATCTATACTACAAGAACTTAATACTGAAAAAGGCTGGCTAGTAAAGAGGATTAAATAGAGAAAACTAAGTATTTTGCACACATTAAGAGGCATGAGAATTTAAAGAAGACCGTCTTGGAAGGGTACACAATGGGAAAAAGAAAGAGAGGAAGACCAAGATGAAAGTGGCTGCAAGACATCGTTGATAATCCGCAAATGGATGCATCAGCATCAGGACATTTTGTTTACAACCAAGAGGCCTACAGGAGAGCTATTAGGGAGGCAAAGTTCCGCAAGGGACAAGCAAATGACTGACTGACTGAGGATTTATGAGTATTAGGTTAGCATGAAAAAAAGCTTAACCATTTTACAAATGTGGACTTCTTCGAATTTTAATCAGTGATTCATCTCATGTAAGAATGTTATAAAGATGTTAATATGAACATCATATATAACATGAAAGTTAAAGCAGCTGGTAAAGATTGCTATGGATATTACATAACTGGAAAAGTATTGCACAGGAGGGACAGTGGACTATTTTGTCATCACAACAAAATATTTTTTTAAAGTGGATATTCACGACATTTGTCTCCATACTGAACACAATAGTCTTCTTCTTCGTTCACATTGTCTGTCTATATCTGCAGTTCTGTCTCTTGGATAAATTTCACTGTTTTTTGTAACTCATGTATGGAACCGAACACAGTGATTTACAATTCTTCCTGAGAGCTAGGTCTCGCTCAGTTCAGGTCACAACCTGCTCTGATAGATAAACTACTAGCAATGAAGACATGCAACTTAAAGGCTCTTGTAAGATGGAAAGGAGCTTATTACGAGCAACCCACTCATAGCAGAAAATTACATAACAATGCTTCACGTAAAGAGAAAAACAAAGCCAGATGTCAACAAGAAATATGTGTAAACTAAACAGTTGTATATCAGCAAGGAATATGTGTAAACTAACAGTTGTATAAACAGTCTTTTTCACCATTTGGTCTGGTCTGATCAAGTTTCTTCTCCTGTCCACTAATTCTGACCTTCTTTTGTATCCTCACAAGCACCTTTTATCTACTTAGTTCATTTTTCACTAACAGTTTTTGTTATTAAAAACAATACCTATAACATCATTCAGTGCTGTAGTGAATTTTAAAAAAATTATACATACAGTAACACTGGTTCAACATAAGGTAAAATGCAATTCATGATTCCAAATTCATATTTACATTATTTACATAATGCAAAGAAAACTAAATTGATGACAACTGACAAAACAAACAAGGCAGCTGAAATATATATCAATGAGGAAAAATTGGAAGAAGTGGAGAGTTTTGAATCTTGGATCACTACTAACTAATAATGGAGATACGAGGGAAATTAAAAGGATGACATCTATTGCTCTTCAGAAAGTAAAACAAATAAAGAATCTGTGGAAAGGAGCAGACAGAACTACAAAAATAAAATTTTTAAAGGCATACATCTTTCCCATCGTAACATATGCCTGTGAGACCTGGACACTTAACAAAACAGCTGAGAAACACATAAATGCCTTTGACTGTAAATGCTACAGAAGAGTTCTCCAAATATCGTGGACACAAAAAAGAAAAAATATATCTATACTAAAAGAGCTTAATATTGAAGAAGGCTGGCTAGTAAAGTGGATTAAATAGAGAAAACTTAATTATTTTGGACACATTAAACGTCATGATAATTTAGAGAAGACCGTATTGGAAGGATACATAATGGGAAAAAGAAAAAGAGGAAGACCAAGGCGAAGATGGTTGTAGGACATCGTTGATGATCTGCAAATGGATGCATCAGCAGCAGGTCATCTTGCTCACAACCGAGAGGCCTACAGGAGTGCTGTTTGGGAGGCAAAGTTCCGCAAGGGACATGCAAATGAATGAATGAATTTACATTCTCAGTTAAAGATACATGTCGTCATGTCTTCCAAAGATTTAAGACAGTTCTTGTGAGACCTGAGAAGAATGTCAGACAAGACAAGAAACTGGGCATGATCAAACTAAATCTCTACATTTTCTGCCAACTTTCTCCTGCAACATATCAGGCTATTGTGTTCTTGTTCTTCAATCAGTACCCAGTTATCCAAAACATATTCCTGACACAATAAATCTGTATTTTCTTTTTATGAAGTACCCACTGATACTGGAACACTGCTTTCTGACTGCTACATTAAAAATTTTACAAATGCACTAAATAAAGATTTTTTAAAAAAATTAATTTAAGATACAGAAACTAAAGAAGACTGGTAGCACAGTATTTTAGAAATACATGTGTAAGAACAAAATACATTCTCCTGACCCGATGCTACAAGAAATAAAACAGCACAACTGGATCATAAAGAAAGCTTACGTTTTATGTGGTCTATGTAATAGACCCCAACATTGGGGTCATAAGCTTCCTCCCATCCTAGCGGTAACTCGTTCCCAACACAATCTGCAAAAGTCTGTGGCTTGGTAAATCTGAAATGTAACAAAGGACAGTTTAATATAAAGTTGCTTTTACTTCACATGATTCTCTTCTAAAGTGTCAAGATGTTGCAGAACTCTCAGATTTATATCTGTTCTAACCTGAATTTATCTCCGTCCTTGGTCTCACAGGGACCATGATTTTTATTTTTCCAAATGGGTTTTGCATCTGCCACAGAACCTAATATATAGACTTTTGGCTTCTCTTGCACACACGCTAGTTACTCCTTGCCCATTTTCCTAAAATATCCAAACTAATGTAAGCCTGTCAGCAGTAACAAGTAGGTCACATGATGGTGACTGACTGGCCAGGAATCTCACCACTTGTGATTCTGGCTAGGTTTTATCCCATTTATGAAGGTAATATCACTCTGGTCAGCATCAACACATTAAGTAACTGTGTTAAACGTGTCTCTCTGGGAATGCGTGGCCTATCACTAATTTTTTTTTTCCACATCCAAATCAGTCATTTAGGGAACTAAGACAGTCAATCTGTGTATCAGAACTGTGGAATAATGAATCAGGGCACTGGGTGTCTCAAGATCATAGCGGAACTGAGTTTAAAGCTCCTTGAAGACCTGCCATGCGCTTTAATGAATATAGAGATAATACTATAAAGCATACAGAAACATTAGAGAAAGGCCTACAGCAGAACATGAATAACTTAGCAATAAAAGCCATAACATGAAGATCAGTGTTGAAAAAAAAAAAAAATGGAAGTTGTGACCATAGCAAGAGAAGACATTCCAACAAAGATTTTCCTGGACAAACCAGCCCTTGAAACATTTCAAGTATCATCATCAGAGAAAACTTATGCTAAGACTGAGTCCAGATGCAGTAAAGTGAATCAGCTCACTGGACAAATGACACTTTTACTGCAAATCAAATACATCACAAATGAAATAAAAAGAGCACTGTACAACACAATTTTCCTCCCAACTCCATGTCATCAATGTCAAACATGGCACTAACAGCCAAACACACACTGAAAATAATCACAACAAAAATTAGATGTTTAAAGAGAATACTAACTGTGACAAGAAGAAACCACATCAGGGTGAAGGCTGGAGTAACACCAGTAATTACACTGTCTAGAAACAACATGTCAAATGGTTTGGCCACATTATATGACTACCATCAGACAGTATACCACAAAAAAACATTCACATCTTAAATATCCCTTTAAATGAAGCAAATTGCCAAGCCCTATCAAAATGTCTATTTTTCTCTCAAAAATGAAAGGTATATGAGGAAGAAGACAAGGCATACAGGAACATCACTATGCATGGGAAAAAACTCTCTCTTAATGATCACATTGACTGGAATTTGCTGGTAAATTACCAATTAAAAAAAAAAAAGAAAAAAACTTCTGAAGGATGCTGGTTATTGTAACCGGTTTATATTATAAAAAATCTACTAGGTACTAAGCAAAATTGGTTTGAGGATAACTGGACTAGTAGGCTGATGATGATCAATTTGCATGGAGGAGAATAAGTCAGCATGTGAGATTTTATAATGATTAAATCTCACCACATATAAGGCAATAAAATTTCATGTGAACTTTTAATTCTTACTGATGTTTGTAAGTGGTTTTTACATTTAAAAAAAAGTATTAAGTATTGAATGTTGTACAGACAGAACCAGAACTTCAGAAAGTACTTCATGCACGATGTAAGACAAGTAGAAATGTACTGGTTTAAAAAAAATCCTAGCTCCATCAATGTTTCTAATAGTTACAATCCATCTTTTTTCCAGCATCTCCTACAAAAGTGGAATCTGGGCTGAGATTCAAGACTGTTTGGGTTACACACTTTTATTAGTGACTGTTATTCTACAAGTGGCATTCAGAAAGTAATGCACCACATCATTTTTTTTTTCAGCTAATAATGAAGATAGAAGCATGAAACTTTGCACACTTCAAATATGGTATGTGCCGATTGTGTGAACCAAATTGCACCACAACCGGCCAAAGAATATGGCTGCCCTAACTGCTGAAATGAAGCGTGCTAGCAACCTGTGGTATAAGCAGCGATTTTTTATAGAATTTCTCGTTGCAGAGAAGGAAACTGTTGTGAACATTCACAAGCGTCTATGTGATGTGTACGGAAGTTTTGCAACTGACATGAGTACAGTCAGTCACTGGGTTCAGAGAATCAAAAATCAATGTGGAGATAAGGAGTTGCATGATTGGCTGCAATATGGATGTCCTGCCACTGTCACCAAGGCAGAAATGTTGAAATGCACTGAGGGCATTATTTTACTGATAGGAGAGATAATCAATTCACAAGCTTACATTAAGACATTGAAAAAACTCAATCAACGTTTTCGCAGAGTTCACCCACACAAAAATCCAGCAAACCTGTTTCTCCTTCACAACAATGCATGCCCTCACACAAGTCTGGCAATACAGGAAGCAATCACCAAACTGGGTTGGACTGTACTACCCCATCAACCCTATAGTCCTGATCTGGTACCCTCTGATTTCCATCTGTTTGGTCCACATAAAGATGCACTCCGAGGGGTAATATTTGAAGATGACCAAGGAGTGATTCATGTAGCGAAGAAATGGCTATACAATCAAGAGAAAATCTGGTACGAGCTAAGAATACGTGTACTTGTTTCGCACTGGCGTAAAGCCGTACACACTGATAGGGATTATGTTGAATAATACCAATGTTTACATGACATATCCTTGTATACTGTGTATAAATTTCATGCTTTTTAAATAAACAGCTCCCAAGAAAAACAATGTGGTGCATTACTTTCTGAATGCCCTTCGTACTTTTTATCAACTCAGAAACATGAGATAAAAATATGACTGACAGTTAGCAAGAGTGTTTATAAACATATTGACTATGTACAAACATAACATAAATATACCACATCACAGACAAGAGAACCACAATAGCAACACAGTAGAAAAGACAAGTGTTCCAAAACATGACTGTGACTATGATCATATGAAAACTCAGAAATTGCAAAAGCATAAGTGCTATAATATAGATTTAGTTTCACCATGTCACGTTTGCAACTACATGTACATGAAAGCAAATAGTGAGAGGTTATTACTAATTTAGTACATAAAACTATAAAATATCAATAGAAACAATGGACATGGATATGAAAATAATGTAAATCTGTCTGAACTGAGGTGCACTGGAGAACTTATTTATGTACTGCAGGAAAATGTATGTGAAATATGAAAGCAGAAGAGACTGAAGTACCCCATCATGTGTACACTGTGATAAGGTGTGAACATTAAAACATTCTGCTAACATCTACAGTGGTATGTCACTTTTTAAATGTAAAAACTGGTAAATATTCAAATCTATTTGTCATTTTGTATTTATAAATTAAATGGCAGTGAGTCTTTTTTAATATTTTCATTATTCAATGAAAGACAAATCTTAACAACAACAACAAAACTACCAAATCATTTTTTACACAAAATACATGTTTGCTTTACAGATATAAAGGAATGCCATGTTATTGGAAACACACAAGGAAGTATTCATATTAATTAAAGCTTTTCATCCTCAATACAGCTTCTATATAGGTTTCCTTGATACTGAGAGCTGAGACACGGAACAGGATAAACAAATGTAACAAACATTAGTTTACGTGTTTCAAGGTACTGGAGATAGCGAAAATGGCATCCATCTATAGTGAGCAGATGTATTCTTATACTAAAGCTTTGCATTCACTATGTCAACAAAAAAGACTTAAAGAATTCTTCACTTCTTATTTTTAGTGACTTTAAATTTCAGCAGTTGTATTTCATTGATGTGATTATAAATGCATTGATCAATTTAAAGTTTTGGGAACACTCCCTTGCTTGCTTGGAATTTAAAACTCATGCGCTTTTAACAAATAATGCGATAAGCATTATTCACTCTTTAATTATATGGCATGATGAAACATAACAGACAACTAATCATGCATTTCAGACACAAGTATATTAATTCAGTAACTTAAATTCAACACGTTTTAGAAATGACACTGGCCCATTACCGCCGTTGTTTAGCTCGTATTCGGGGTCGCTGAAAACGAACGGTGCTGCTTTTTTACTTCAATATTACCTGTCGCGAGGGTCAATCCACGTTGTCCTTCGATTTATGTGGTCGATAAAAAAGCTTTTCCCATCGTAATCAGTTGCTTTTTCCCATCCCTCGGGGAGGGGGAGGTCCCCGTTTCCTCTTTCTGGCATATTTCATCTAAAGTTTTTGGTGAAAACACTCTCACATATTTTTGTCCTCCATTTTGCTCATACTTATTAACATATGACGTCACGTGACCTGGGTCAACCAATGGGATCTTTCTCTCAGACCTATTCTCCGCGATCGGCATGCATACCTAACTAGCAAAACATTCTGTGGCTTATATGCCAATTTGGAGAAAAACATACATACATCTAGGGAAAGTATACTGATGCATACATGTGGCGCAGATATTTACCAGATCGATTTATTTGAGCACAATATTTTCTTCATTGTGGAGAATTTTAAGAATATATGGAATACCATCTAAAATTGTCAACATCATTAGGGATCTCTACAACGGATATGTTTGTGCAGTCAACACAGAAGAAGGAATGAATAAGTGGTTCCAGATTGAAACAGGCGTGAAAAAAGGATGTATACTATCTCCCTTGCTTTTTGGAATTGCCGTTAGACTTCATAATGAAAACATGCTGCATAGATAAAACGGGCATTGATTTGGTACATGGGACCCAAATAGAAGATCTTGATTTTGCTGATGACATAATTCTTATCAGTGACAATGTGAAATCAATGCAAGAAAAAAACATATACCCTGTCTTCAATGGCTAGTAAAATAGGACTTGAAATTAACGAGGAAAAAAAAGAAAAATAATTAAATTTCTCATTAATCTTAGAAGGAACAGCTGTTGAGGAAGTAAACCATTTTGCATACCTCGGCAGCTACAAAGACCAGGATGGTGACGCCAGAAAGGAAGTTCGAATTAGAATTGCAAAAGCAGCATTGACTTTCAAGAATCTTGAGAGCATATGGCATTCAAAAGCTATAAGCACAAAAACCAAGTTAAAATTATTCAATTCAAATGTAATACCCGCCCTCATTTATGCATCCGAAAGCTGGAAAACAACTAAAGAAATATACAAGAAATTAGACTCTTTTGAAAACAAATACCTAAAGAAAATACTCGGTATAAAGTGGAATGAATTCAAGAACAACGCAGAGATAAGATAGATGAGCAGACAACAACCTGTTTCTTGGTTGATCAGAAATATGTCGGACACGTAATGAGAAGAAACTGTCAGAGAATCCTAAAACAAGCTATCAAGTGGAGCACAACAGGTCGAATAAAAAGAGGTTGATCACGTGAAACTCTAAAGAGGACATTGTTGAAAGAGGCCAGTTTAGTGGGCATAACATCCCTTAATGATGTTGAAAAGCTCGGCACAAACAGAAAAACTTGGCAAACTACCAAGTGCACGGGAATGATGTAAGAAGATTTCATTCAACATTTGGAAATCATGGGCTTTCGCTATTGTTTGAGATTTCTCAGCTCTGTTTAATCACAGCCCTTTAATGTGAGAGACAAAATACCCCTACCGTTATTCCAGGCCTCTGCCAGAAATTTTGTAAGGTGGTGCAACATTTTTCAAAACTCCTACCCTACTTCTCATTTTGTCTTAAAAGTCTTCAAGCCCCTCTTTAATTGACCCTATGGACTTTTTCGCCCCCTGGGTTCCGGAGTGATGCATCGGCTGCACCCCCTTCCCCCTCCATTGACCTGGCATTATCAGTCGCGGACACAAGCAACTGGTGATTAGATGACTTCTCGAACATTTTTTTTTATTTTCCAAACAAAAGATTGAACACGGGTAACTCAGTGGTTCTATGGGAAAATACGATGCATAAAAGGAAATAATAGCGTAAAACTTTAAAAGACAAGAAGTGCCTTAAAATCAGTAGTTCTCTCTTTCTCTCTCCCTCCCTCCCTCTCTCTCTTTCTCTCCCTCCCTCCCCCCCTCTCTCTCTCTCCAGATTGCCACATAAATTATCAGTGTAATTTTCCATTACGGCACATTTGGGTTCTTAGTCCTGAAAACTCGGTAAACCATAAATGTATAGTTTTTTTTTATAGCTTACATAATATGGACTATTTTCAACTTCTATTACAAACATATGTTTATACTTGATTTCGTACCAGTGTTGATTGCGACCGACTGGTGGCTCTTTAGTTTAAAATCTGCAGCAAAATAAACTGATATTACATAAATATAAACTGACTAAAGTTCTTGTATAAGTATGTAAACCGCTTGAAAGGCAAGCAGGCCCAGTAATAGAGTCCAGCTGGTGCTTTGCTCCCGGGTCCAGAGGACTTCCTCTGCTATACGGTGGTCCAGAGGCTTTTTAAGAAAAAAAAGGAGGGGGACTGCGAATGGAAACAAAATTCTATTAGATATGGTAAGGAGGGAGTATGTAGACTGGGCGGAAGAAAAGAAATAGTTTGCACCAGCTTACATGATTCCTCTCGGGGGCTCTCTTTGTTGTACGCTGTTCCAGAAACACCGCTTTAAACTCCCTCCGACTGTAAAACATGATATTTTCAGATTCAACAGATCACAGTCACATCAAGATCTTTTAAAATACTTCAGAATTACTTATTTAAGTAGAGCGAGTATATTTTATGTTTAATATAATACTATCCTACAACCAAAGAGAAGTCTTTTCACCATTATATTATTTCTATAATATAATTTCTTCCCAGGTCTCCATGAATAGCATTGTTAAACGAGGCGTTGGCAACAATGTATAGTGGCATACAGTCAAATATTTGACATGCCTACCGTCTGTCACAAGGTCAAGTTGAACGAAGTGCGCTAAATCGTCAGTGCGTAGCTTCCTTACTTAAAATGATATCGTATCCACAGATCATGACACTTGTGGCTGTAGTTGTGGAAGTTATAGGAAGTGATATATCCCGCGCCGGTTAGATTAGTTATAAAGAGGTGACAATTTTACAACCAAACCGATCCTGAAGAACTTGAGAGAGCACGGCAAATAAGAAGATTCGAACACATAGTTTTGATATGTGCAATATTTGACTACCTAAAACAAGACATTAAATATTCATTTTACTGTGCACTCTTCCCACACAAAGCTGACTGCAGGTGGTCTCCATATATACCTTGGTGCATTGTGTGTTTGCACATTACATTGTCCACTCAGTCATTCACTCACAGCATTATGATGTTGAGAACGCATCGTAGTTTGAACCATTCACTCTTATTTTTAAAAACGCGGCAACACTTATGCACCAGTGACCTGTTTTATATTCTTCTCAATAACAGATATTTTACTGTTCTCTCTGTATCAGGCGTAAGGATGTCGATTTTCTATTGTAACTTTGTTACTTTCCCTCGTAACAGACTTTTCCCTCATAATTATTAGAATAACAAGTACTCCACGTCCCATACAGTATCAAAACTAGGATCCGCAGACCACCTGTCTAGACCTTTCTTACTCTGATTCCATCTAATCTACACATTCTCTTCATCTGCATATCACGTCCATTATGCAAGAGACATTTTTATACCACGGTAACTGATTAACTGATCTCAGGAGACAGCATCATTGTAGGCAAGATATTCCCATATCTGCTCCACCATTCATCCCTGTGCTTAGTGTACTCTCTGCCGATCCAGATTTGAAGGTCCATGGTTCGATTTCGCACTCGGGTGGAATTTTTTTCGGATTGACCGGTACCGGGGTCAACCCATCCTAAACATGGGTAGCTGGGGTTCCGTAGGAAAACAAAGGCAGCTATGACAGCGCTAGCATCTCTACCTCAAATGCTGTAGTGGCTTCTAGGCCAGCACATAACACTTCACACCCCTACAACAAGCAAATACTACGCATAACATATCATTTCCCCACCCTCACCTCCTTCAGTTCCTTCATTCTACGAATGTCGGGATTATTCTCCCACTCCTGCTCTTCATCCTCTCAAAGTCCAGACTCATAACAATCAGTGGCGGCCTTTCAGTCACTCGCTCTGCCTGCTCCTTATCATGACCTTTATTTCCAGGACAGTAGATGAGTGTGAAAGTGCTGGAGGACCTTGACCTTGCGGACAACATTTGTCTACTATCAAGCAGCCACAAAGAAATGCAAGATAAAATAAACAAGCTAACTCAGAATGCAGACAACATAGGACTAAAGATCAACGTAGGAAAGACAAAGTTAATGAAGCAAAATGTGAACAACAGAAATGTACTCAGAGTAGATAGTAAGTTAGTGGAGGAGGTCAACGAATTTGTATACTTTGGCAGCAGAGTAGTAGAAAATAGAGACAGCACAGAGGACATCAACAGCAGGCTTACTAGAGCAAACCAGGCTTTTGCAATGCTGCAGACTATATGGAAATCTAAAAAGCTAAGCATGAAAACGAAAATCAGGATATTTAGGAGTAATGCTCTAAGTGTACTACTCTATGGAAATGAATGCTGGAAAATCACTAAAACCATAGAAAACAAGTTGAATTCTTTCTAGATTAAATGTTTACGAAGAATTAAAAAATATTTTGGCCAAAAACCATAAGAAATAATATCTTGTTGCAGAAATGTAGATGAAGCCACTGACAACAATTATTGAGAAAAGACATTGGCGATGGTTGGGACATGTGCTCCGAATGACTGACAACTCACTACCAAAAATAACACTAAGATGGTCACCACAGGGGAACAGAAGTAAGGGTAGACCAAAAGAGACATGGAAATGAACAACAGAGAGGATGTTGAGCAATAGAGGGCTCACCTGAGCAAGAGCGGAAAAAAAAAGGCAAAGGACAGACATTTGTGGAAAACGGAAAACCCTTGTGGAAATCCCATGTGCCCTGAGCACTTAAGGTTCCGAAAAGAGAGAGAGAGAGAGAGAGAGACGAGAGGGAGAGAGAGAGAGAGACGAGAGAGAGGGAGAGGGAGAGAGAGATGAATGTGGAGCTTGCAACCGAGAATTTGCGAGCAGACTGCCCTTCCCCCTGTAAAGCATGCTCCTGTCAGTCTTACGGAGAGTCCGTCACTATGACTACACGGTGGGGGATGGGGAGAAGTACTCTCTTTCCCTTCTGACAATCAGTGAACCATAATTTACCAAGATCCCCAACCTCTTCGTTACTACCTCTCGTAACAGGCATGGTCTGGCTAACGGGGCAACGATTACCGCAGTCTCCATGGAAGTGGAGTCGGTTAAAGAAGTACTGCACGCTTCCTGCCTTGTAACCCCACCCGGAGACTGAACAAAAACAAAAAAAAAGCTGCCATGACTCGCTCCCAAGCCGACGCGATATTGTACATCATTATCCCCACAGCATCCGCTTAAAAAGAACACCAGCTCGCAGTTCCAGTGAGATTGAAGTAGTAGTAGTAGTAGTAGTAGTAATAGTAGTAGTAGACTGCATGGTGTATTTGCTGCGATTGCAGCAGTGGCCCCTTCCTCTTACTGCAAGTTGGGATGTCATATGCAGCTGCACTTTCCTCAGCTGTTTTTCCTTTGCCATATGCAGCAGCCAAAAAACCACTTCTACATTATCTAGTGACGCAACCATCAATAAGATTTATCTGATGACGCAGCAATCAATAACGAATGACGAAGTGGGGTTGAATAATTTCATTTATATGAAGATTACTGATGCTATAAGCCCAGCTGTGACATTTTCTGCCTGGTTTAAAGACAATTTTAGTGAAGTCTCGCTTATGGAGTGTCGCCTAGTCACATGTCGCCTTAAAGGTCTTTTCCTGTCTCAGCCACGGTTGATGCGTTTCCCTTAACTATGCTTTCACTCATTCATTTGCATGTCCCTTGCGGAACTTTACCTCACTAACAGCACTCCGGTAGGACTTAACTATGTAGAAGTATGAAATGTCCTGACTGCAATACTGAAACAGATTCTCTTGAGCATGCTTGTGTTGTGCTCCGATATTTGGTAGCCCCAATAAGCACCACTTTCTTGATTCCCCACCCCCTTTTTTTTTAAACCAGGGTCTGATACATTGTGAGGAGACAGATCCTGTAATGCACCGATGACATCACCAGCGACTGGACTGCCGGAAACCAACCTCAGCTATCGAACAGAATTAACTCCTTTCTTCGCTTTCTTAGATGCATTGCCCACATGTTTACAAGATGACGACTTGTCGAATGAGACGCATAGACATGTTATGTAAGGGGAGTCCAGCCTTCGCTCCGGGGACCGGAGGGTTTTCCTTGTTTAAAAGTGGGTTCTGAGGACTTTGGGGGCCCGTAGTAGATGGAAACAGATAAGCGGGAGGAGGTAATGGTGGGTGGGTGGGGGGAAACCAGTTTTGCACCAGCTTACAAAATTTCTCTCTCGGCCATCAAGTGCATAAGTAAGATGCCATATCTGATCTGTTAAATGAAAACATCTCCTCCAACAAATGAAGCAGCAAGTATGCGATACTTATATGTGTCAGCACCAATGCTTAGCAGATTTTTCTCTTGGACCCGGTGTGTGCGTGTAGAGGGTGGCAGGGAAGGGGATGGGGGAGAAGAATGGTTATTGGAAGACGAAAGTCTTTTGCTTTGAATCGACAGACTGCGGACAGATCTATGTTTTCCAAATTTTTTGCAGACAGTCATTTTATGTCCTCCGAAAATGAGGGCATATAGTAACCCTAGGTCCCATTTTTACGTGGGATACCACCAGAGTGAACTAATATGTAGTCAGAGACTGGCATCCTCGCACTCAGGTCATTCCCATACGTCCTCCGCCTTCTGTTCTAACACACGCTGAAGTGTGCGCCTACTGATGGAATCAGTCAGACACTGGTTGCAGATAGTGCGCGCTAAACCACTTCGTTCAGAAAAACGTCCCTTCCCCTCTCCTCCCCAAATTCGATCATCCTCCTGATGTGATTGTTGTCATTCAACCCAATATCGTCCTCCGTACGCAGCCTATTCAAGGTGGCTCTTGAAATCTCCTCCTTATCCATTTTTAGGATGCCCCGAAATGATGCCATACCTGCTAGCTTGTCCGCTCTCTCATTACCTCTGACTCCCGCATGACCCAGGCAGTTGATCCACGTCGGACTAGATAACCAAGAGCACAGCAGAAGCCGGACCCACTCCCGAGGAAGAAATGTCTCTCGATTCACTGTAACATGTTTTGGGAGTCTGTTACACTGATCACATGCGAGTCGTCGTGCTCCACTAAACAGGAAATTGCTTGTGATGCGGCCTGCGCCTCCACTGTCATGCTCGAAGTGGTGGTTGCATAGGTTCCTGATTTTACTGGCACCAGTATGCCAGACAATAAAGGCCCATCCACTTTTAGGCCTCGTGCCACTGACCCATCTGTGAAGATCACAGAGTCATGTGGTTTTGAGTGAAGTAAAAATGTCCAATCACTAGAAATGCGGATAAAACATTAAATTCACAAAAATATGCTCGCACACTAATTGTTACCCCCAAAATGAGGACGGGTCGGCATGAATGGGGACAGGGACTTATGGTAACCTTTCACACCTTATTAAGCAGTGATCTCTCAAATCACATTGCACTGCATTGAAAGTAGTTGACCCCTGCAAATTTTGTTTTTCCGTGAACACCAGATTATCTTGGCCTTGGCAGGGTTTTATTGTTTTCACACCAGCCCATGATTTAAGTATATCTTTTAACTGGCTTGTAATTTGACGCCAGCTTGATTGATGTGCGCAAGTCATGTGGATCCTTCAGAATGCAAACGTCAGACAATGTGGGCCAGATATTTGAGCCTGGCCAGTCTTGGCTGAGTAGATGTTAAATAATTGTGACAAGTGGTTTTACCCTGATCTATCTTCACCCAGGAGACCTGTTTCGCATTTCGATCTTGTACCCATTCCACCACAGCTCTCAGAGGATGAGTCTTGCCTGTCTGATATCGCACAAGGTAGAGAAAGTGAGGGTAGTGACAATGAATTCCAAACTTCTCATAGTGATCGTTTTGATCAGAATGAACTGAGTGATAAGATAAGCCAGGAATTTTGGATGGTCCACAGATCAGACAACTTATAAATGACCCACATTTCATAGCATCAGTGAATGAAATCAAATCATGTGCCTGGTCTTCATCTGTTCTTGTTGTGAAAAGCTTTCTTGGCAACAAGAAGGCAGACAACTACACACAATTAGTAGAGGATATCCTCTTTCGTTTTAACAGACATGAGTGTTAAAATCCATTATCTGCACAGTCACTTATATCGCTTTCAAGAGAACCTTGGTGACTTAAGCGAAGAGCAAGTGAAAGATTCACCAAGACATAAAAACAATGGAATCCAGATACCAAGGAAGATGGGATGCACACATGATGGCAGACTACTGTTAGAATCTTATGCGGGATTATCCTAGCAGATCTCACTCTCGGAAGTCTTACAGAAGGAGCTTCTTGTGTGTTTAATGAGTGGAAAGTTTGTATCATAAACTTATGCTTTTGGCGTAAAATAAATAGATTTTCTTTTAATTTTTAATATGTTTCCTTCATGGTTAAAAGATATTAATTTACACTACATTAAAATATTCTGATTTGTTTAATGGTCGAGCAGAGTGAAGAGTGGTATATGGCATATGTTCTGTATCTAAAAAACTAGAGCTGATATGGGGAAAACTGGTGCCATTTTTAGATTCAGCAGGTCAAATATACCCAGAAACAGGTCTAACATTTGAGGCATCAAAATCGCTGCTGGCGAGATTCTTCAGCTGCCGTGCGTGGGGTGAAACTCCTCCAGGCCAATGAAGAAAAATGCAATTAGGGTTGCCGCGCAGCGCCGCCGTGGAAAAGGTGAAGGAAAGGATTAACTGAAGTAACCAGTAGTATCTAGGTCAGGAATACTCAAATCACGGCATCCCTGCTCTAGAGGCCGGCCACGTCCTATATACACCCATACTGTGGCAGTTTGCCTAAACCGGCTTAACCCAGACACTGTTGGCGAGATTATTCGGCTGCCGCGCGTGGGGTGAAACTCCTCCCGGCTAGTGAAGAAAATACGAGTAGGGTTACCGTGCTGTGAAAATGTGATGGAAAGGAAAAAGTGAAGTTTAATCGATATGTCTAGTAGTCTCGCGGCGAGAGCTACTCATACCACGGCACCTCTGCTCTAGAGGCCGGCCACGTCCGATATGCACTCATATTGGTGAAATATACCTAAACCAGCTTATCCAGGGGTGAAACTTGATGACTACTCATGTCACGGTAACTCCGCTCTAGAGATCGGTCACGTCCTAAATCCGTCCATACTGGGATAATATGCCTAAAGCGGTTTAACTTACTAGTGGCGAGGATTCCTCCTCCTGGACAAAAGCTCCGTGCTGGTCACAACTAAGAAGGGTAGCGGCCACGACCACAAAATGCTGAAGTCGGAGATACTGGACCAGTGCAGTCTAGATCGCCAACCACCTCTCACCCGACGGGGATATATGCGTATCCTAATCACACTGAGGTTTTCCGGTGAGAAAGTCCAACGCTGGACTGGATGGCCAATCACCTCTCGCCCGGCGGGGATATACTGATGTCTAAAACACGCCAAGGTCTTCCGGTGAGAAAGTCCAACTCTGGATTAAACTCATTCATTCATTTGCATGTCCCTTGCGGAACTTTGCCTCCCAAACAGCACTCCTCTGGGCCTCCCGGTTGTGAGCAAGATGGCCTGCTGCTGCGGCATCCATTTGCAGATCGTCAACGATGTCTTGCAGCCATCTTCGTTTTGGTCTTCCTCTTTTTCCTTTTCCCATTATGTATCCTTCCAATACGGTCTTCTCTAAATTATCATGACCTTTAATGTGTCCAAAATAATTACGTTTTCTCTCTTTAATCCTCTTTACTAGCCAGCCTTCTTCAATATTAAGCTCTTGTAGTATAGATATATTTGTTCTTTTTTGTGTCCATGATATTTGGAGAACTCTTCTGTAGCATTTACATTCAAAGGCATTTATGTGTTTCTCAGCTGTTTTGTTAAGTGTCCAGGTCTCACAGGCATATGTTGGGATGGGAAAGATGCATGCCCTTAAAAATCTTATTTTTGTAGTTCTGTCTGCTCCTCTCCACAGATTCTTTCTGGATTAAACTGGTGCAACGAAAACCACAGTGTCACGCAATCCCGCTTCTGCGACCCATCGAGAATACAGGACCAAGCCCCGCGATACTCTGAACCTCTTGTGGTCCTCTATGGGACAACATGATCTATCAAGGACCACAGGAGTAAATTCAGTGTGATCGCGGTGCGGTCTTGGTGGTAGAAGGGAACGAAGAAGAAGTAAAAAAATCTGTGTTGGCCAGTGTAATCTTTTAAGGTGAAAGTAAAAGTAGCAATAACAGAACCAAAGCATAGGTGTCAATTTTATGCTGTGAGAAAAGTACACAAATATTATAATGTCGAGATTTTCTCATATATACATTATCGCAAAGTGAAAGAATAAATCCGTAATTATTTACTTTACTGTACTAAGACCTCTTTTTGCATTATAAAATTGTATCTGAATCAATACAATACCGGCAGTTGGCAAGATGAATGACAGTACATTATTCACTTTTATAACAAAACAGGAAGATTAAATGGAGAAGATGCAACAAATAAATCTAAGGGTGAAAAACCAATGAAATATTTCACTTTAGAGGCAAAAAAATGTTAAAAGTATTCACTGAAGGAAAACTGATTCGTTTAAACTTATTTGTTAATTCGTTAATTAGGTCATTGCTTCTGCTCTCCTGTAGAATACACTGAAACCGCAAGAAGACCATTGTATCTTAGCTTCCTTATTAAAAAAAATTTTTTTTAAGATAAGAATTAACTTGTTTCCTGGTCAACTGTTGCTCCACCAAATAATAAAAAAAAAGCAAACAAGATGTTTGACTAGATGACAAAAAATGCAGTGGGTGTACAAGATGACCCAAAATGACCATAATTCCTGTCAGTTCGAGGAAAACATCGAATCCTGCTTCGTTGATCAAATAGATTGTTATATTTACCACTAAGAGATAAGACATATATATACCTATATCTAATGATCATCACAAGTTACCATCATAGGAGCTGTCTCCCCTCACATTAAACATTTTAAAAAAAAACAATTATGCCAATACTTCATGTTTTCTATGATCATGGGATGAAACCCACCGCCACCTTGGAGCATGATTCTAAACCAAATGAGCTAACGGCCTCACATTTTACTTCTCCAGTCTATGAGGAGGTGAGGTTGATTTGTGTGTAAGCCGTGGATTGGTCGATTATTAAATTTTAATACTTTTTATTTGATTACAATTTTGTTATAACATTTGATGGGTGAATAGAATAAAAGAAAATAGAAACCATGTCTATATGTCGACTAAACTCTTGCACATAAAATCTGTCCAATCGACACAGAAAGTTTCCACAGGAAGCAGACAAGACATTGTTTATGATTTAAAAATTCAAAGTATACGCTGTATATAAATATAGCGCAAAACAACACTATTTATAAGACGAAACTATGAATAGTCTGTGAACAGGCAGCAAATAACATTATAAGATACGTTTCGGTTATTAGACGTATATGACCGAACATAAATCGATAGAAGAAAACAAAGGAACTTCTGCCGGTTTGAGATTGCTAGAATTGTGTTCCAAAACAGACTTCGATTGAAAATAAATCAAAACATACTGCAGGACGTTGGATTTAATCGTGATCTCCACCATCATATGCAGACAGGATGAGCTTTGAAAAACAGCCACCACCACAACTAGACGCTTTGAGTCAAAGACTTTTGGCACAAACTCCGCTACATTTCGCATGCTACACCGGCAATGGACATTTGCTGGACACCCTGATAGGGAACACTTTACTATACAACAATCATTGTGGACAAGCTGCAGGTGCTTGTGTGGCTGCCCTGATCTCTGAGGAAGATACAGTCAACGGTTGGACACCAGCTCACTGGGCTGCGTTTTACGGACATGTAAGTCTAGCTTGTCTTTATAACAAACTACGATCTTCACAGTCTCAATGAACGTGTTTATTTATGTTTTGAGACATTTCGGAACGCCCTGATCAATAAATCTTTCTCACCGAGGATTCCTTCATTGTTCGTTTCATTTCGTTCTTTCATTAATGGAACGCGCCTGTTAGAAACACAAATTTTTTTTTCACTATATAAGTATTTAAAACTAAACGTACACAAAGCCACTACAGTGATAACAAAATATTAGACTTTAAAACAAAAAGTAGAACTGTGAATGTATGAAACTGTGCCTGAGAGTTTATGTGGTGAAATTTCGTGTACATCTAAAAGTTACTCTTTTTTTTCTAATTTGTGATATATTGCACATATGAATTTAGATTTCTTTTCCTACTTCTTCATCCTCTGTATTTTTGTATGATTGAGGTGTAAACCAAAACATTACAACTGTGTAACATTAATGAGTAAAGTAGTTCCTACTTTTTTGTTTTAAATAGTCTAATATCATTTTAGAAACAGACTGTACATAAGCAGCAATGTGATAGCTATCACATTTTGTTCAAGCATTAATAATAAATTTTACAGTATGTCTATACAATAAATATTTAATAACACTATGTTATAGTTTGATTTCTCAATATTTTTAGTTGTTGGTTTATTCAGTTAGTTCTAAATTAGAATATGTACCAAGTTAGTACTTGGACAGTAAAGTATGTTAGTTTAACAATGTAGGCCTTTCTTTGACAGAATGTCCCCTGCTAATTTTAGTAAGTAGGAATTTCAGTTATTTCTTTACCTAGATACTTTTTACAGTTATAGATCTCCGTTAGTAACATCTTACAACCTTCTCATTCCATTAAGCATCACATGGGGCTCACATGCTGCACATGTTTTTCTATTTTTGGCAACTTTTGCAACATCTTTATGGATCTTATATGTCCACTAATTTAGCTTCTCTCAGCAGTGGTTTCTTCAGAGTTTCATGTGGTCAGCATCTTTTTCTTTGTCCTGTTGTATCCCATTTAATAGCTTGTTTTGGGATAGACTTACATTGGATTGCAAAAAAAAGAAACAACATATTTCTAACCACATAAGACACTATCTTCTTCTTCGTTCGCTTCTACCACCAAAACCGCACTGTGGTCCCCCGAAAAGACCACACGAGATCCACGAGAAGACCACAAGGGGTTCAGAGTATCACAGGGCTTTAGCCTGTATTCTTGGTGGGTCTCGGAAGCGGGATTGCGTGACACCGTGGTTTTCATTGCACCAGTTTAGTCTAGAGTTGGACTTTCTCACCGGAAGACCTTGACGTGTTTAGGATATCAGTGCATCCCCGCTGGGTGAGAGGCGGTAGCCCACCCAGGCCAGAGTTGGACTTTCTCACCGGAAAACCCCGACGTGTTTTGAGATACCTGTGTATCACCGCCGGGTGAGAGGTGGTTGCCCATCCAGTCCAGCGTTGGACTTTCTCACCGGAAAACCTCAGCGTGATTAGGATACGCAAACATCCCCGCCGGGTGAGAGGTGGTTGCCTATCTAGACTTCCCTGGTCCAGTGTCTCCGACTTCAGCATTTTGCGGTCGTGGCCGCTACCCTTCCTAGTTGTGACCAGGATGGAGCTTTTGTCCAGGAGGACGAATCCTCGCCACTAGTGACTTCTACCCCTGGGTTGAGCCGGTTTAGGCCTTATCCCAGTATGGGCGTGTATGGGACGAGACCGACCTCTAGAGCAGAGGTACTGTGACATGCATAGCCTTCAAGATTCACCCCTGGTATGAGCCGGTTTAGGCAAAATTCACCAGTATGGGTGTATATCAGGTGTTACCGACCTCTAGAGCGGAGGTGGCATGACATGTCTAGCCATCAAGTTCCATATAAGACACTATAATATGGCATGTAATATTTTGGAAAAATTAAAACTAAAAACCCCACACTTCCATAAATTTCATAGCCTTCTTATTAGGGTTTTGGACCAAGAATGAATGCTACTTAGGGCTCAGACCTAAGGCAGAGGCTGTGGGGCTGCCTAGAGGACCTGGAGAAGACTGTGGGACTTCATCCACAACATCTAAGGATGCAAAACATGCAACTAAACTTATAAATACTGGTATATCTGCATTCAAAGCTAACTTGTGTGGGGTAACTTACTTGGGGTTTATCAGCAAACTCACAAACTACAGCATTGGTGAAGTGCTACAAGCCTATCAGCAAACTCACAAACTACAGCATTGTTGAAGTGCTACAAGCCTATCAGCAAACTCACAAACTACAGCATTGTTGAAGTGCTACAAGCCTATCAGCAAACTCACAAACTACAGCATTGTTGAAGTGCCACAAGCCTATCAGCAAACTCACAAACTACAGCATTGGTGAAGTGCTACAAGCCTATCAGCAAACTCACAAACTACAGCATTGGTGAAGTGCTACAAGCCTATCAGCAAACTCACAAACTACAGCATTGTTGAAGTGCTTACAAACTACAGCATTGTTGAAGTGCTACAAGCCTATGCATCTGTCACTTATTGGACCTCAAGACTGAGTATGAACTAAAAGAAAATTCTAATCTAACAGCAGTGAAAGAACATGTGATGAGGGTAAGCAACTCAGCTGTGCTGAACAGCTTATATGATAACCCTACAGTTGTTTCTTCATAACATTAATAAGTTTTAAGTTGAGGACCACCTGTACATCTTTAGTAAACTGCCAGTACATGCTTATTGCATGCAGCTAGAACGATCGTTTACTTGTCTTAGTAAGGTATACACACATGTGAACTAGAACTTCACACTTATAGATACTTCAGACTTCACACTGAAAAAAAAAGGCAGCTTTTTGTTTTTCTGTTGGAGTCCACACTTCACTGTCACTTGGCACGACACTGACTATCGATACATTATGTACCATTCTCTTGAACCTGTTTGAAGCAACAGCTTTTAAATAGGTATTAATAATCACAAGAAATGTTACCAAAAAATACATTATATTTCCAAACTAAAACAACTGTGAGGGCCATGATGAAAGAACAAAGATCATATAAATGAGAGCATTACTGTATGAAAACAAAGCTGGACTGTCTCCAACATAAACAAATAATAACAAAAGATGAGATATTATGATTTTTTTCTTTTTAGTCAATGTTGGATCTCCCTGTTGTTGCTGTAAACAAGCAGATTGTGAAGCTGATGCTGTTGTGAAGATTTAGTGGGTGGGCCAAGTGCCTGGGCACAGATAATGTACCAGATCCAGTCCACCAGTTACAAAGGGAGCAACAAATGGTTATGTTCTGACTAAGAACTGGCCACTGCAGGTTGTTCAGCCATCTTCACTGACTCAAGACCTCACATACAAATGAATGCCCATGTAGAGGTGGAATACAGACTCCAGAACAAGTTCTCAGAGAGCACCTAACTTTTACAAGCCTACATGGCCACAGGGCTCGGATCTAAGGCAGAGCCTGTGGGGCTGCCAGGAGGACCCGGAGAAGGCTGTGGACTTCATCCTGATCACTGGGCTTCTGATTTAGCATGACCAAGAACTTGAATGCCAAAGCTGGTGGGATGGTTCACAGTGCCTTATCTGTAAAGAAGTAGACTTACAAGAATTTAATGGGACATTCATAAGAAAGACAAGTGGGAGGTTTTGTGGTTCAGAGGGGCAAAAACAGACTCTTGCTGAATGATCAGAAAGTCTGCCAGTGGTTAAAATTTCTTCTGTTTATTAACTTTTCATGTGACTAAATACTGGGGATGTTCTTATTTTTTGACATACATTTATTTTATACAGTTTCTTTTTTCTGCAGTTGAGCTGTTTGATGAAACTCAATGTCAGCCAGAGCATAGGGTTTGATACTCCATCACATCGTTCAAATACGTCACCTTTACATTTGTCTGCACAGTCAGGCTCTTTGCTGTGTCTAAAGTGGCTTCTGCAACGTGGTTCTTCCAAAAACAGACAGGTAGCAGGGTGGCCTCAGTTTTTTTTTCTGATGTCTTGCTATAAATATTTAATAGATTTTTTAAAAGTTTACGTTTGATAACCATTCTTTTTCTTTTACGTTCACTGCTTACAACTTTGCCAGTCACATGTATTAAGGACTGACTGGATATTTTGTTTTAAATGAATATCCTGTTTCCTTTTACTTCATAGGCTGGCAGCCATGTTTGCTCTGTGATCTGATGCACTTTGAAGATCCCATCATGTATGTGACATATATATATATTTTTTTGCATATAAACTTTATATCAAACTTTTCCAGGTTAAAAACTCACTCACACAATTTCATTTTCAGGATTTCATGGGTGAAACTGCTCTCCATAAAGCAGCCAAGGCAGGAAACATGGACTGTGCAGTTTTGTTAGTGAATCATGGGTCATCTCTTGAGTAAGTTGTCTAGCGCTTATGTACAAGGGCAAGTCAAAAAGTTACCTGCTCAAGTCTCTTCATATACTTTTTCATTGTTAAAGTGCCATCATTTGCCGTTACTTTTTGACTTGCCTTTGTATTTTTTCTTGTACATGAGTTGCTTTGGTATATAAGAAATGTTAGATATCATTGCGAGTATATGGAAAGGGCGTTAGGTATTTGATTATGTTCAAGTCTGTTACGCTTCAGTGATTTTGCTTTTAGGGTCTCTGACATCAATAGTCAGTTTGGTTGCATTTCTGTTTTTGTTATACCTGGTCAGCAAAAAAAAAAACCAAAAAATGCCCAAGATCAGGTTTGGATTGAGTTTTAGTCTCTGCTTTACATGTCTCTGAGCAGTTTGAGGGCTGATCACGAAAAAGACTTTTCATTCAGCTTTCCAAGCCGCTCATTGCTGCAGACAAGAGTTGTCTTCATTCCTCTCTGTTCGTAGTCCTCTCCTGCCAATTGTCCACTCTGAGGGCTCGTAATTTTTCTTCCAGGTTGTCACATCACCATTATAGAGAGGTAGATATCCTTACAAATTTTCATTTCATTTCTCTGATCCGACAGCCATTTGTACTTGTGCTCTTTGGCTGAAAGCGATAGTAAAGTATCTGCAGGTCTTCTTTAATTGTATTGAGTTTGTATATAATGTATTTTTGTGTTTAGATGGTCTTGTTGTAAATCTATGAGTGCAGGACATTCTAGCATGTGAAATTTTCAGAGGGATGTGCCTTGTTCTTAATTGAAAAATTATGGTCTGCTCTCGTTTATTTTGTATGTTTATGGCATTTTTCTCATTTGGGGTGGTCATGCATTTGAAAAGTGCTCTGGTCATTCCTCCTTTTTATTATTTCTTATTATCTATTTTACTGTTTGTAAAGAGACTGGATTATTGGCCTGGTTCCCTGTTGCTCCATTTCTTTTGCTAGTCTATCTGCTCTCTCATTTCCTTGAATGTTGATATATCCTGGTATTCACTGTAGTGTTATTTTAATATTGTGTATCTCTATTAATTAAGGAGCTGATCTTACATGCTACTGATTGACATATCTTGTCTTTCCAGTTTGAATGATTTAATGCTTCCAATACTGATTTAGCATTGGTGAAGTTGACAGCACTCTTGGCTTTTTTTTGAGGATTTTGTATTAAAATGGTATTTGGGTGTTCAGCAACTGCCTCTATGGGTTTGGCCTGTGCCTCATAGTTTGTACAATAGTCACCGCATGCTTCATGTAGTTCTTCACATTCTTCTAGATTTTCTATTCATATTCCATATTCTGCATTATTTGTTCCTTTAAAGGCTGAACCATCTGTATATATATGTAGCCATTCTTCTGAATATTTCTTGATGGATATTTTTGTACTGTGGTCATTAGTTCTGTTGGGTCTACATCTTTCTTTCTTGTCTTTTGGATTAATGATATTTTTATTTCTGAGATCATCAGCTTCAGATTCGATTGTATTTTGGCTGGTGCTATTTGAATTTCTTCTCTGCTCTTTGGCATTCCTCATAGAGCTATATCTAATATGGATTTTCTCTTCAGTCTGTTTTGAGGCCTCCACTTTTGCACCAGGGTTCTGTTAGGATGTTTTATGTCTGATCTCTTGTATCCTTCAACTGTTTCCACTACTGCTGTTTCTCTTATTAATCTTAAAGGTTCTGTGTTGGTATGAGTATCACACACTGCTGTGGGGGGAGATCTCATGCCCCCTGTGATAAAATGTATTGCTTGGTTTTGTACATTATTCAGGATGTTCTGAGTTGTTTTGCTGCAGGTTATTCGTAGTGCCTGATTGTATTCCATTATTGATCGCATGTTGTCTATATCTTAGTGTGTTTTTATCGGCTTCCCATGAGGTATTAGCAAGTCTTTTTAAAAGTTTAAATCTGTTACTGGCTTTTTAATTTTTGGATGTGTTTTTTGGAATGAGAGATGTCTGTCCATTGTTACTCCCAAGTTTATTGGATATCTTCTTTTTATATGTTGTTACCATCAGTTTCTAGTACTAACTTTTGCTTGACCACTTTGTGGCTTTTCGTAAAGGTGGTGTAAATGGTTTAATTTTCCAGGGTTTGCAGTATTTGCTGTTTCTCTAGGTCTTCATTAAGGCATTTTTGACTTTTCCATATGTATTTGCTGGTGTGCCAAACTACTATGTCATCTGCATATAAGGCTTTTCCTGTTTTTAACTCCTCCGGCAAATCATTTATGTATATAAGGAACAGTGTGCAGCTCAATAGGGAACCCTGTGGGAGTCCCTCCTTCAGCATTTGTTTGGATGGTATGCCTTTGTTTATTTTGGTTTGTATTGCGTGATCACTTAAAAATGCTTTTATCCAATGGTACATCTTTCAGTTTATCCTTGCTGCAAGCATTTTCCATAGTAGGCATTTGTGCTACACTCTATCACAGGCTTGCTGTAAGTCTGTGAAGATTGCAGTTGTGTGTTTGTCCTCTTGGAATCCATCCAGCATTTTCTGGTTCAGTCTGAAAAGTTGGTCATCTGTCCTGTGTCCTGCCCTAAACCCTGCTTGGTTATTGTTTAGGGTCCCTGTAGTTTCTAGCCACCAGTATAGTCTTTGGTTGACCATTTGCTCTGCTAGTTTTTCAATATTTGATGTTAAGGATGTTGGTCTGTAACTTTGAGAATTGTTTTTTTTTTAAGATTGGGGTTATTACTGCATTCCTCCAGTTTTAGGGATTTTGCCCTTGTTCCACGTTCTGCTAATCAGGTGGAGTATTACCTCCTTCCCTGTTTTACTTATATTAATTAGCATTTCGTTATGAATTTTGTCTAGACCTGGTCACTTGCGTGTTTATAATTTCTTCTTCTGTATGTAAATTCGTCCTTGAAAAGTGAGATATTCACACTGTGAGCGTGCTCTTTTACTTTTAGGTCTTTTATATATATCCTGTCATTTTTCACATTGTGAGTTGCTTTTTTACTTTTAGGTCTGTTATACGTATCCAGTTATTTTTCACACTGTGAGCATGCTTTTTTACTTTTAGGTTTTTTATACGTATCCAGTCATTTTCATTGCACTTGGTGATTCTATTAATTGCCACAAAGTGTTTATTGAATGTCTCTGCTTTCTTCTGATTTTCTACTGTTGTACCTTTCTCTGCTTCTACCTGTCTGAGGTTGTTTTGTCTTTTCTCACCACTTAAATCACTTATAAATGACCATGCTTTTGCTTTGTTGTTACACAAATTTAAATCTGACAGTTTTTATCCATTTATCAAGTTTTCCAGTGTTGATGGTCCGTTTAACTATTGCAGTGGCTTTGTTATAGTGGGTTTTATTTTTTGTGTGTTGGCTTTCCTTCTAGTTTCTTCCTTGCTTTTTCTCTATCTTTTACTGCTTTCTGATTTTAATCAATTAGTGGAGTCCAGATTCCAGAACATATCCTACAAGAGTGCCCAAACCATGCAGACCTGAGGCGTGAGACATGGCCAGAGGACACAAGCTTGGGACAAAAGCTTTGATGCTCCTATCAGGATCTGGAGAGGACTGCGGGCTTTGCCATGTTGACAGGGATCAGAATCTGAAGTGACCAACAACCTCGAATGCAGAAGAAGAAGAATAACTGCTTTCTGGATATTGTTATTCCATAAAGGTTTATAGTTTGTCCTACTTCCTCTAGGGATGTTTAGTATGGCTGCCTCTAATATTGCTTTATTGACTGCGTTGCAGTATTCTTCTGTTGTTGTTTCCCCAAGGTATACTACTATTTAGTAGGCTGTTCGATGTTTTCTCATATGCTGGCCAGTCCGCCTTTTTGAAGTTCCATCGTGTTTTTGTTTTGAAGCGCCTTTGGCTGTTCATCATCACTGATGTCAATCAATCAATCAAGTGCCATGCCATGTGGTGTGGGCGATCATTTCTCTGCACAGTTCCCTGTCTTTAGACTTTATTATGAGATCCACTGGTGACTTTCTTCCTAGCCACACTAACAGCCCATCCCGTAACTTCTCTCTCTGTCCTCCTCTGTCTCATCTTCCCTCAATTTTTCCAGTTGCCACAATGTGTTCCAATTTTCTTCTTCTCAGAAAATGTCCTACAAATCTCGTTTGTCTGCCTTTGATCTTTGCTGTATTTTGTCTTTTAGCTCCAGCCTCTCTTAAGACTTCTTTGTTGGTTTTCATAGCTGTCTATGGTGCCTTCAACATCCTTCTTATGAACCACATTTCCATGGTCTCCAAAAAAAAAAACTAAGTTAAAATTATTCAATTCAAATGTGATATCCACCCTCATTTATGCATGCAAAAGCTGGAAAACAACTAAAGAAATTAGACACTTTTGAAAACAAATGCCTAAGGAAAATACTTGATATAGTCCCCTGGGAACAACTGTGTTAAGAGCACACTTATCTTAACATAGTGTTTGTGAGACAGGGAACATAGGTCTGTTTGCTTAAAAACTCTGACCTACTTCTGTAGCCCAGAAACTTGTAGCAATCAACACTAATTTTAATTGTTATTTTTGTAAAATGTAATGTCAGGTTGGTGGATGGATGGGGACATGGAGATCTCTGGCGGGGATGAGGGAAGTCTGGTGTGAAACCAATGAATCCAGGACATGACAAGCCTATGGGTCTTTACAACAATGGCTATCAGAATGATGTAAACAAAACAGAGCCAGTAGACTATAGGTGACGGGGAATGGATATCATTGAAGCACTAATCCTCATCTAAAAGTCGGAGTGTCTTTGTGGAACTGTCTCCAAACCATCTGACATGGAGAAGGGACTTACATACAGCCACCAGAGGCTGGAAAACAAAGTTTTGGCCAAGCCAGCCACACTGTCTTCATGGCAGTCCGAGCAAGACCACAGTCTGCCTTAGTAAGGAAAGGTGCTGAAGTCGGAGGTACCCAGCCAAAAGGCGCATCGCAAAAATCAGGGTAACACTCATTATTGCTAATGAAATGTCTCTATCTGCAGTTTTCAAACATGGTGCTCGCCCTGTGAAGACTAACCAGGCAGGTGCAGTGCCAGGCCCCCTGCCTCGAAAGGGTCCACCCAATGCTACTGGAGGTCCTCTCAGTTCGTCTTGTGGAGTCAGGAGACATGAGAGTAGAGCTACTGGCCAAAAAATACAACTGAACAGCCAAAAAGCAAACTTAAAATAATGCAGTGGAATGCTGAGAGTGTCAGCAGTGTTAGAGATGGCTATAGTAAAAAGGTGGAACTAGAGAACATACTTTTTGCAGAGCAGGTAAGTATATGCTGCATACAGGAGACATACCTAACCAAAGATGCCGCCTTTAAAATCAGAGGCTACCAGTGTTTTAGATCAGACTGACAGGACAGAAGAAAAGGAGGAGTACTCACACTTAAGAATAACATCAGCGCATGTCAGGTGGGAGTGTACATGGAAGGAGCCGAATACCAGATGATCCATCTAAAAAGTAGTAATACAGATTTCCACTTCCTTAACTATTACTGTCCTAATGACCGCCCACTTGCTTTAGAAACAATCCCACACAAAGAGAGACTGATGGTCTGTAGTGATTTTAACAGCCATTCCCAGAGCTGGGGCTATGACCACATAGACAAGAGAGGAGAGGAAGCTGAGAGCTGGCAGGATGATAATGGACTTCTCCTGATAAACCAGCCAATGGATCCCCCAACATTTTACTCAAGGGCTTGGCGTACAACCTCAACAACAGATCTGGCATTCCACTCTCCAGATATGAAGTGGAACATTACACGTGAAGTTGGAAAACAACTTGGAGGTAGCGACCATCGACCGGTCTTCCTGACAATAGAAAATGAACTCCTTAACACCAGTAGCCCTCTCCCTAGATGGAACTATAAAAAAGCAAACTGGACAATGTACAGACATCATAAACGTATCCTGGTGGGACAGCTGTCCATAGAAGGTAAGGATATTAACAGCATAGTGAAGGAATTCAATGCTTGTATCCTTCAGGTCGCTCGTGAAACCATTCCCAGAGGAGCTCGCAGGGACTATAAACAATACTGGTCTAGTGAGCTGGGAAAACTCCATGATGACGTGGAAGCAGCTTGAAGGCAAGCAGAAAATAGACCATGCCAAGAACACCACAATAATTACCAACATTCCAAGGCCAAATTTCAGAGAGCCAAGCTGCAAGCCAGACGGGAAAGTTGGAGAGAGAAAACACAGTCCCTAAACTTAGAAAATAATGGAAGGAAACTGTGGAAACTAATCAAACAGTTAAATGATGAGAGTACTGGAAGAAGTACAAAGATTACACTAATAGAGGATGGAAAAACTCTTACAGGTAAGCAGGTAGCAGATCACTTTGCTCGCATGTTTGCACAGGACTGGAACATTGATATCCATCTAGAGAAAGAGCGTACAGTGCGCATTGACCCACAGAAAGAAGAGGAACAAGTCAGAAAAGTGGAGGTCATGGATGCACCAATCACATGCAGTGAGTTAGACCTAGCAGTTAGTAAACTGAAACCAAGGAAATCACCAGGACTAGATGTAGTGTCAAATGAATGAACCTGGGAATGGCAGCAATGAGAAAGCTGTTGGATATTTTCAATATGTGCTGGAGCACAGGTAAGCTACCTCAAATCTGGAAGGAAGCAAGCATGGTACCACTGCTAAAGCCAGGGAAAAACAGTGATACAGCCTCCAAATACAGACCAGTCAGTCTCACTAGCTGCCTATGCAAAACGATGGAACGCATCATTGACCTGAGGCTAAAATGGTACCTAGAAAGTGAAAACCTTCTCATTCCACAACGAGCAGGATTTAGGCAGTACTACAGTACGGAAGATCAAGTGACCTATCTCTCTCAAGAGATTGAGGATGCATTCCAAGAGAAAAACCTTGTACTAGCAGCATGGATAGACCTGAAGAAAGCCTTTGATAAGGTATGGAAAAAAAGGTCTGCTGTGGAAACTAAGAAACTGCAATGTGAATGGAAGACTGTACAACTGGATAAAGTCCTATTTACACAATAGAAGAGCTAGAGTAGTAATGGATGGACACAAAAGCCAGAAAGTACTTCTGCGACATGGTGTACCACAAGGAGGAGTCCTTTCGCTACACTGTTCCTTGTATTCATTAATGACCTGATCAAGGAACTTCCCTATGGAATCAAAGCGGCACTGTATGCAGATGATCTGGTCATGTGGTGTACAGATGAATATGTGACAGTTGCTACACAGAGACTCCAAAGAGCACCAGACATCTTGACATCATGGACAAACAAATGGTGTGTAAGTATCAACACAGAGAAATCAAGTACCACTCTGTTCACTCTCTCATCTAAACAGAAAGCAGGTAAGATCTTTATAAATGAAATATCCTTAAGGATGGACAACCAACCCACTTACTTAAGAGTGATTCTTGACTCAAAACTGACCTGGAAACAACACATCAACAGTGCAGAAACAAAAGCCAGAAGAAAACTACCCATATTAAGAAAATTGAGTGGAACCACATGGGGAGCTAGTGAAAGAATCCTCAAGAATGTATATCAGCAAAGTATTCTACCACATTTAGAATATGGCTCAACATCTTGGTGCACAGCATCAAACACTACGCTGCATAATCTAGACAAGGTTCAAAATCAGTCACTACGGATTATCACAGGTGCCATGAGGTCCACACCAATAGTAGAAATGCAGAAAATAGTTGGTGGTTAAGCGCTAAAGGAATGTAGAGACACAAAGGTCATGACCATGGGAGAGAAATTCCTCAGCTCTGTAAGCCATCCCTTGAAGGAGAGATTCAATAACTTGGCACTAAGACGGCTTAAAAGAAGCAGCTTCATTCATCAGGCCAAGCATATGCGTAAGCTGATACCTGACCTTCCAGCTGTAGTTGCTCCATTATCATCTGTACCAGAGCATACACCATGGAAAGAAGCAGATTATACACAAATAACTATTCAGACTGAAGTGAAAGGTGTGCAGAATGGTGAGATGCAGAGCAGTCTTGTAAGATCAACAGCCACACTTAGTGTTCAAGATGACAAATATCCATGTGACACCTGGATACGTGTGTATACAGACGGATCTGCACACAATACCATAAAGAATGGAGGGCCAGGAGCACATATTGAATATCCAAACAACACCACTGACAAGATTTCCATACCCACTGGAAAATACTGCAACAACTATGATGCAGAAGTTAGGGCAATTATTGCTGCAGTTGAAAAACTATCAGACTCCAGAATTGATATATGTCCTGTAGTAATTCTCACAGATGCAAGATCAGTACTGGAAGCTCTTCAGTGCAACAAACTACCAGACCTTAAAGATGCCTTGTCAAAAATTGGCTTACAACATGGAGTCACTTTGCAATGGATTCCCTCCCACTGTGGGATACCAGGCAATGAGAAAGCTGACCATCTGGCCAAAGAGGGCACTGAAATGAAGCAACCAGACATACCGATCACCTATAATCAGAAGAAAAGCATGATAAAAACCTACAAGAAGCCACAAACACCACCACATGATGACTATCACATGCTAAACAGAAAGAAAGAAGTCACCATCTTCCGTCTCCGAACAGGACACAGCCGACTCCGAAGTCATATGTATACAAAGTTTAAGGTTGGTACTACTAATCTATGTACAGGTGCCCCAAACTGTGGAACATATCCTCCAGAACTGCACCAACTATGAGACACTGAGAAATAATTACTGGCCCAGTGAAACCACTAAAGAAGATAAGCTCTGCGGTTCCATACATGAATTACAAAAAACAGTGAAATTTATCCAAGAGACAGGACTGCAGATATAGACAGACAATGCGAACGAAGATGAAGAAGAAGATACTTGATATAAAGTGGAACAAATTCAAGAACAATGCAGAGATAAGACATATGAGCAAACAACAACCTGTCTCATGTGTGATCATAAAAAGAAAATGGACATATGTAGGCCATGTGATCTTCTTTTTCTTTTTGTACGCATTGTCTGTCTATATCTGCAGTCCTGTCTCTTGGATAAATTTCAGTGTTTTTTAGTAATTCAAGTATGGAACCACAGAGCTTATCTTCTTTAGTGGTTTCACTGGGCCAGTAATTGTTTCTCAGTAGTTGGTGCAGTTTTGGAGGATATATTCCACAGTTTGGGGCACCTGGGCATATGTACAAATATTAGTGGTACCAATGTTAAACTTTGTATACATATGACATCGGAGTCCAATGAGTGCTTCAACGATATCCATTCCCCGTCACCTGTAGTCTACTGGGTCTGTTTTGTTTACATCATTCTGATAGCCATTGTTGTAAAGACCCATAGGCTTGTCACATCCTGGATTCATTGGTTGCACACCAGACTTTCCTCATCCTGCCGGCGATCTCCATGTTCCCATCCATCCACCAACCTGACATTACATTTTACAAAAATAACAATTAAAATTAGTGTTGATTGCTACAAGTTTCTGGGCTACAGAAGTAGGTTAGAGTTTTTAAGCAAACAGATCTATGTTCCCTGTCTCACAAACACTGTGTTAAGATAAGTGTGTTCTTAACACAGTTGTTCTCAGGGGTAGGCCATGTGATGAGAAGAAACAATCAGAGAATACCAAAACAAAGATATCAAGTGAAGCACAACAGGCCGAGGAAAAAGAGATCGACCACGTGAAACTATAAAGAGGATATTGTTAAGAGAAACCAGTTTAGTGGGCATAACATCCCTTGCTGAAGTTGAAAGACTCGCTGAGAACAGGAAAACTTGGCAAACAACCATGCGAGCCCTATGTGACGTTTAACGGCATGGGAAGGATGTAAGATGTAGGAGGGATGGCTGAGTCTCTGTATTCTGCACTATGGATAGGTTGGTGGTATTGCATAATTTTTCCAGTTCTCATCCCAAACTGTTGTATTTCTTATATCCCCAGTCTGGCCATTGAAGTCACCTGCTATTATGGTCTATTCTGTTTCTTTGAAATATGCTAGTTTGCTTGATGTGCCCAGAGGGCTATATATCTTAGCTCCATCCTGCCATATGGTTGCTCTCTGCATATCTATTGTTTCCTTGGTATTTATATGTATGTCATCCCTTATGTCAGCTATCACTCCTCTGCAGTTTTTACGTGTGCATATGTAGTGGGTATATCTTCCACTGTAGTGATATGTGTTGTGTTGTAGGATTTGTTTGTAGTAGAGCTATCTACATTTTCCTTTGATGGAGGAGATGTGTGAGTTCCAGCTTTTTATTAGCTAGTCTGTATATATTTAACTGTAATACATGCAAGGTCATTTTAGCTTCCCCAGTAGTCCATTTTTCACCAGCAGCTGGTGGTCCACTGCTCATCTCAGGCCTTGATAACTGAGGCAAAACCAGTTCTCATATATTTTTGACTCTACTTCACTGTGGGCTTTTCATCATCCTTGGTGTCAGTGTGGTGTTTTGGTCAATGTTCATGTCAACCAGAGAGGTTTTTGGTTCAAAGGAACCAAGGTGCGATGTTTTCAGTCCTGCATTCCTCTGTCACCTATGGGATGATAGTAGACAACAGTGAAGAAGGAAGATAAGAATTTTCCAGTTGATGGTAGACTTTATTGTGCCTGAACCTCATTTGTTGACCCATCTGGTTTTCCACTAGGGTTTTACCAACTTTCGGCCAAATTACTGGGTATGGTAGGGTTCACTGCATGCAGGTGAGGTAGGCTTGGGCAGGAGAGGCTATGGGGCATTTTGAATCCTGTCTTGCACTTTGCTGCTTCATTAGAGCCCCATCCTTGGTTAAAAATATTTGAATGTACTGAGCACCTGAGAACATCATAGTAACAGTGAATACACAGATGTAGTTATTCAAGAAGATAAAGAGGAGGCAAATATGGAGATACAAATGCAAGAGAGCAGGCGTTGCATTGCAGTTAGGATTGCTGAACTAGTTTCTGTTTTACAGTAAAATGACATTGGGGATTATCTGTACATAAATCTAGTGTCCAACACATGGAACACTAGAGTTTTATAGCATTTTTGCTCCAGAACCTTCAGAATTCAAGTCAAGTTTTCATGTCTGTTCTTTATTGTTTGTTCAGACATCAATGCCAATCTCACTCACAAATGCTACAGTTCATCTCAGATTTTCAGCATCGCCATAGAGCATCTTTTGTAGGGGCTTGTTTTTGGCCAGGTCCTTTGCCAGAGGGGGTTGTGTAGGTTGCAGCTCTGGAGGTTTTCATGTCTGAAACTTGATAGATGATTTTTTGGATTAGGGTGTATAACTGATCCTCATCATGTTCCATCTCAGTGAGCAGAATGTTTGCCTTTATAGCCTTATATGATGACAATCAAAGGATGGCAGGGGCCTTCTTCTCTCTCTCTCTGCACTGAAGCTGTTGACAATTCATGGGGGATAAGAGAAAAGTAGAGAGGGTGGTGATGCATGAGAGCCTCATAATTACCTCACATGCTGCCAACAGTTTTGCACTCCATTTGTACTATGTATCTCCTTGCATGAGTACTTTTAGATCTTTTATTGTTGGTGTATATTTTTCAAAATGAAAGCAGCTGTGACCATCTTTGTCTCACAGCTGCTCCCACCTCCTATTTGCTTAGAATTTGTTCAATTTACACAGTTCTGTCATTTGTCTCTGTTGTGAATTATATTTGTTGTTTCTTATGTTTTGATGTATATTCATGTAATATTCAGAGTTTATTTTATCATTAAAATCACCAAAACCATAGAAAACAAGTTGAATTCTTTCCAGACTAAATGTTTACGAAGAATTAGAAAAATATTTTGGCCAAACACCATAAGAAATAACATCTTGTTGGCAGAAATGCAGATGAAGCCACTGACAACAGTTATTGAGGAAAGATGCTGGCGATGGTTGGGACATGTGCTCTGAATGACTGACAACTCACTGCCAAAAATAGCACTAAGATGAACACCACAGGGGAACAAAAGTAAGGGTAGACCAAAAGAGACATGGAGAAGAACAACAGAAAGGATGTTGAGCAATAGAGGGCTCACCTGGGCAAGAGCAGAAAAAAAGGCGAAGGACAGACATTTGTGGAAAACCCTTGCGGAAGCCCCATGTGCCCTGGGCACTTAAGGTTCAGAGAGAGATTTTATCATTCCTCTAGCGGGCTTATTTTGTTCTCTGTGTGGTTACAAAAGGTCAATATGGTCATCTTTGATAATTACCTGAAAATGCCTAAATGAATACATATACTGTTATATATTCTGTATATTGTTGATGTTTGATCATATCTTGATTTTATAATTTATATGAGTCTTGAGTCGTGATTCTGGACGAGACTGGCTCTCTGGATTCCTGAGACACACAAAATTTTAATTGGGATACCTTCCTTGCTAGCTGCAATGCCTAATCAGTAGGTGCACCATTGCCACCTCTTTGGTCAGGCTGTTTCCAGCAAGATGAGGCAGGATTTTGACCATTCTATAATAAACCATCTCTTCTGTTCTGATATCTTAGTAAAAATGATATGGCTCTTGTGATTTAATGACTGAACTGCATATGCATTTTTGTCATGTTTCAGTTTGAAGAACCATAGAGGTCTAACTCCAGCTGACTTGGCTGAAGAGTCAGATCACATTGCTCTAGCTCAGCACTTAAGACAAGCAGCACAAGGAGGAGATTGTTGTGATGTGACACAGTGTGAAATGTCACCACTTCCGTTTTCTGATCTTTGTAGTTCTCTAACCAATCCTAATTGTGCAGCTGGCACAGATTTGAAAGAAGAGACGTCGTTATTCAGAGAGGACCAGGACCCAAGACATTCATATATTTTTATGAATGGAGAAGATATACACGCTGGCTCCCCGACTGAGACATGTGACATGGACCAGAGTGAGTCAGAGATAGTTTTAACAAACAACTATGCTGATCACTTCAAACCCTCATGGGGACAAAAACGTTCATTCGATGACATTGAAGATGATGATCTCCACTGTTACAAACGCAGGTGTTTTGGTAGGTGATGTTTCATATGGTGTTTCATGAACATATGTACGAAGTGTTTAAATAAAAGTTTATGTAGTGGTATTCTGTAGTAATTAATTTGCAGTCATTGTCATCAGTGTGTTAATTGTTCACGTGTCTTTAAGTGGTCATGACCTCAAACTGTTTGTGTTGTGACATGCTTGGCATATCTAAGACACACTGGCTAGGGATACATGTTATTGTACATTTCAGAATCTTGAAATATTGTTTAGCATACACATAAACATCAAGACTAATCAGTTAATGTGAGGTCTGTATTTAGTATTCTTCAAACACTGTGTCAGAAGTGCACCTAATTTAGCATCTCCAGGATTTACCAGTATATAAATCACCAGTCACCAGGCTGTTTAGATAACACCCGTTCACAGCCTTATTTGTGATTATGAGATCGTGAGTTTATGCATACATTTTAAAAAAGGCAAAGAAGTATCAAAAATTTTGTTTTCATTAAACTGTTATTGGATACGTCTGTTGAAAGATTGTGTTCATAATAATTCAGACCAGCAATTTTGTTTTTAATGTATCTATAGAAATTGCTGATGTGTCTGACAAATGTGAGTTTGAAAATATCACATTGTTTTACTACTGTAAGAAATGCTTTTGTGTACCATTTTTTTTCCTTACACTAGAATTATCCTTAGACATGAATTATAAGTACACATTGGAAGGAAAAGTTCAAAGCACAAAGAGTAGGAAGATGGCAATAGTACAGGTGGATTCAAGACACATCAAGATATTGATAGAAATCTACGTGGCCAAGTACAGTCATTGCAGGGACAGCACCATCTAAACATGTTGGGCCAAGTTCCATAGGAAGAGGACATAGATGATGATGATAATTTGTTATTGAAAATGTTAATCTTCAGTCCTGCTGGGCGAGGAATTTTGCCTGGTAGCTAACTAAACTGGAAGTTTTTACTTTTAGCAACTGACATAACAACACATAATGAGTCTCACTTTTTCAGTTCCTGCCTCACAGAAGAGCCATGAAGAGAGGTATGGAGATGCTTACAACAATAATATCATCTCATCATACAATGCTGTTCTTGCCATGAGAGTGGAACCTTTGATAGGTATGTCATTAGCAAATATAAGTGGTCTTTTTTTTTTTTTTTAGAAACAAGGATATGTGCTACTACATCTACAAAGTGTTCGTATTCATTTCCTTTCTCTACTTCAGCAGACCTTTGAGTCTGTGTTCTTCAGCTTGAAGTGATGGCAAAGTATCTGCAGGTTTTCTTTAATTGTATCGAGTTTGTATATAAAGTGTTTTCGATATCTGAATGTTCAGACAGGTATTCTTGTCGTAAATCTTTGAGTACTGGGCATTCTAGCAGATGGTGTGTGACTTTCTTGGTTATTATCACATAATGGCCATTCATTCTGGCTTTATCCAGTGTATGTATGTGTTCATGGGTATGTGCCTTGTTCTTAGTACAAAGTGTTCAAAATCCCACATGTAAGTAAAGTGTGTGAAAATTGACAGAAGAGATGGGAGAGAAATGATCAGTCTTTGTTTAGCATATCTGAAGAAAAAAAAAAATTCTGTAAATAAGGCTGAAAAATGGAGCAGTGTTTTAGTTAGCATGAGAATGATAGATGGAGGAATGCAGGACAATTTGATATGATGACACTGGAAAAACGTCAAGAAGAAATTTAGATTGTTGTCAAGATACTGTGATGTGAGCAAAGACCATGTGAACCAGGCAGTGACACACTTAAAGAAACAAACTTTGATAGTATTTTTTTTTTTTCATTTTGGCAGTGCTTGAAATTAGAGCTGCTTAAAGCATGGCCAGGGCAACAAACTTCAGATGTTTAAAAAAAAAATGTCATATCATGGATATCCCAGGTCTGGCATCATCCCAGAAAAGCTTTGGATAAACTAGATATTGAAATGAAAACAAGTTTGGTGCGTGAATTTCATGAAAAGACTTACTGCTGTAATACAATTATGTGAAACTGCAACATTAGATGGAAGAGGAGGGAAAGCTTGTTTGAGGAACATTTGAAAACTGACCTGACTTTTTGTGTGGACAAATTTATGTTAAGTTGAATCTTCAGAGTTTGGGAGCAGTTGTCATTGGGATGCAAGACAGATAATTGACACTGCTGGCAAGATTCTTCCGATGCTCCTCCCGGTCAAGGAAGAAACTGCGGAAGAGTAATAAGGGTTGCTGTGTGGCGCCGATGTGAAAAGGTGAAGGAAAGGATAAAGTGAAGTTTAATCAGTATGTCCAGTAGTAACGCTGCGAGAGCTACACATACCATGACGCCTCTGCTCTAGAGGCTGGCCACATCCGAAATACACCTAAACTTGTGAAATATGCCTAAACCGGCATACACCAGGGGTGAAACTTGATGGCTAGGCATGTCACGTCACCTCCGCTCTAGAGGTCGGTCACACCCGATATACACCCATACTGGTGAAATATGCCTAAACTGGCTCAACCCAGGGGTGGAAGTCACCAGTGGCGAGGATTCATCCTTCTGGACAAAAGCTCCATCTTGGTAACAACTAGGAAAGTAGCGGCCACGACCACAAAATGCTGAAGTCGGAGACACTGGACCAGGAAGTCTAAATAGGCAACCACATCTCACCTGGCGGGGATATATGCGTATCCTAATCACACAGGTTTTCTGGTGAGAAAGTCTAACACTGGACTGGATGGGCAACCACCTCTCACCCGGTGGCGATACACGGATATCTCAAAACACATCGAAGTTTTCTGGTGAGAAAGTCCAGCACTGGCCTGGGTGGGCTAACACCTCTCACCCAGCGGGGATATACTGATATCCAAAACACATTGAGGTTTTCCGGTGAGAAAGTCCAACTCTAGACTAAACTGGTGCAACGAAAACCACGGTGTCACGCAATCCCACTTCTGAGACCCACCAAGAATACAGGCTCAAGCCCTACGATACTCTGAACCTCTTGTGGTCCTTTCGGGGACCACATGACTTAACTCTTTCAGTTTGATAGACTTGCTGAAGACAGGAAAAATTGGCGAACTACCTTGCGAGCCCTATGTGACGTTTACTGGCACAGGAAGGATATAAGATATATAAGATAAGATGGCTCTAATGAACGCAAACAGTGCTTCTTGTGGTATGAACAACTACATGCTGTCCATAACAGATAAAGTTTGTTTCTGAAAAAAAAAACTTGACAGCAGTGTCTGTGTGAAGCTTGTGTGATTTATAAAGCATTGGCTTGTATACAGTTTATGACGTAAAGAAACATAAAAATTACATGTACTTGTAACCTTTGCAGTATTTACCTGTGTTTCATTTGATTTCCGTTTAATTTTTTTTTTTTTAATAAACCTCCATGTGCTGACTTACAGGCTATTTTAGAGGTAGGATGAAGTGGTTAGCTGTTGGGTTAAGAGTATTCTAATGTAACCATCAGTAATCCAGTAAAATCACTTATCCAGCATCTGACAGGTCCCAATGATGCTGGATTTGTGATGGTCAGGTGTATAAAGGAAAATGTTAATCACTTCATTATATAGTTATGAATAGATAGAAATCAACATATATTCTGACATGAAGAACCTTTTTTAATAGCATCTTGAGCACAGTGTAGTAAGATGAAGGGATGGTTATGTGCAGGCAGAGAGTTGATTCAGACAGCTTGACTGTAAACATGAGTACTTGGCATGTACAAGTTTGGTTACCCATCTCTGACATAAAGACTTCCCTGTTAATTACGAAGTCTACACTAGATATATATTATCTTCATTGTGATGCTTCAGCACTGTGCAGCTGTGTAGTACATTCAGAATTAAACAGATGTTCTCATAAAATCACATATTTTTGTTTTTGACTTAGCCTAAGTTGATATTGCGCGAATAAAAATAAGGGTCATAGAAGTCCTTGTTCTGGACTGCTTCCTGGGAGACTAGTCAAAGGAAACACCCAGAAACATGAAGAAAGGAGGAGACATACTGGAGGTATAAATGAAAACAACAGACAAATCAGGTAAGAGGGTTTGGAGAAATCTATAGAGGAAGTTACATGATTATATTTTGATGTATAAGTCTGTGATCTTTTACTTTATTTACCAAAAGTACATGCCATAAACCAAATATTGTTTTTCAGCAAAAGTATCAGATTCTCCTGACATTATACCAGCAATCCCTAACATTCAGCAATCTTCCATGATGGAGCACCAGGCATCAGTCATGGCTCAGCAAGGATATGACAGTACTTTCATGACTACCATATGTAATGCTTTTCACTGAGCATGCATTTTGTTCTTTTAAACATTATCGTTTATAGATATTAATAAATTAATTTACTTGTACGCATTTTGCTTCACCTGTTAGTGTAGAAATAACTTAGTGATATTTTTGGTATTTGTATATGTAAACATTTATACAGATGTTTTTTTAAACAACCGATTGAATGCTTTAGAAACTGAATCTGACAACATGTGATAACCCACTTATATGAGAACAAGCAGCAGATCTGTTGTTCCTATACTTGTCCGTCATTGATAAAGACTGAAGCATTGCATAACTTTTAGCCTGTCGTGAGTTGTTTAAAACATGTTTTAAAAAAATCTAAAATTATAGTCATATGGTTGTGCTCTGTAGTTTGGGTTTGTTAATTTTAAACTGCAGTTAATGTTAAAAATGAGCATTGCATTATTTCTTATGAAAATGTGGTCATGTTTGATTACAAAAAATTGAGCGTTTTGTCTTTGATATTATTCAGTGATATAAGAGTTTAGGATATTTAGCCTGAAAACATATTTAGTGTGTTCTCATGCATATTTAATCTTATAAAAATAATTTTCTAATGTTGGTGAAAAAAAATCCTTGCTATAAGCAAGTGTGAAAAAAAAAGTTAATAATCTGTTCGCAAATGGATGACAAAATGCTGATGGTAGAATATACAGAAGACTTGCAGGAATTTGATGCAAAAATAAACAGCTCAAGTCAGGAATAAGAGAAAAGATTTGAAAATGACAAAAGTCATGGCACTGAAGATAGCAGAATGAAACCATCAGTCAGAATAATTTATTGATGAAGCATTGAAAGAGAGGTAGAACTTTATGTTTTAGGTCACATCTGTAAAAGTTGATATGAAATGACCACAAAAAACATGTTGAGGAAAATATAAACTTTATAACACAAAAACAGGGAGTCACAGGCTGATAAACAGGTTAGAGCACAGGATTCTGGTACTTACTAGAAATATAAAAACATAAAACTGTAGTCAAACATACCCTGTGAGGAGGGAATGGAAAAGGTAGTGCATGTAAAGAGTATGTCAGCCAAAATATATCAGTTGATGTAACATTTTATTATAGCAAGAAATGTTGGCTCTTGAAGTGGAAATGTTATTGTTGACTATACTTGTTCAAAATTTTATGTCTGTCTTATTTTATATGAGAACTTTGTATTTACAATCACTGTATCTGTTGTAGTCTTATGGCTTTTTGCATTTTTATTATAGATTTTTTTCAGTTTTAGCTTTTATGCAGACCACATTATTTTAAAACGTTATACATATTGGCAATATGTTTATTTCTTGCTTGTTAATTTCATATTCTGAAAATATTGGAAGATATTATTTACTGCTTATAATGTAACTTTTCCACATTTTGAAAAGACAGTGTATTTTGACAGCTTGTTGGTAGGTGATGTTGTTACAGATGAAGATGCTATGGGCTTTTTTGCTTTTTGACTCTGTGCCATGTGGTGGTATATAAGTTTTCCAACTGTTTTTTTTTTTTCATTCCATATAATGTAACTCATTGTTATAAGATGCTCATTTTTATATCAATCTAAATGGCAAATCGCTTGCAGGCACAAAAAGTTTGCAGTCTATCAATCTTGATAAATGCATTTCAATGGAGGCTGTCCTATTATGTTGTTCTAAATATAGGAACATTGTGGACAGTTATCCTGTTGAAGAACATTTCTGTGCTTTATGTCACAGCATATTGATGAACTAACAAAAATGTAGTAATGTTTAATGGCTATTACATTTTGACCATGATCTGTAAAGGTAGATGAAGCCTAATTTTCATCAGTGGTAGGTTTTCAGTTTTTGTTCCTCCATGTTAATCTAATAATGACAACATGTACAGTTAAGACATGCAGTTTTCTTCTTTGTCAACCCAACAGGAATAACTAGATTTAAATTATTTGCAGTTGGTGCACTGAAGATCTCAAAGACTTGCCCCATCAGCATGATATACATATACAGGCACCATGAACAGACAGGGTAGTGTCTTGACCATTTCAGATTTGCTGATCCTGAAAGCTGTTCTAGTACAGTCATCTTTGCTGAAATTCCATGAGTTTATCCTCAGAAAGTTTAAAGATCACTATTTTTGCTACTTTAAATTATTTGCATAAGTTTTTTATCCAGTCGAGTTCTTACCTCATGCCACGGATAATTAATGCTCAGTTTGCAAGCAGAGGATAGTAAATGTTTGGGTGTGTCAGGGTAAAAGCTCAAATAATGCTCAACATACTATAGGCTGTACTAGTTTCACAAGAATTTACATGAATTTTTTCAGACCTGGTCATGTGATCCACTGTGCTACATCAAACATAATCATTTCAAAGTATGTTTTATAGTAATTTTTTGGGGAGGCTGAATCTCCCAGTCAGGATTATTGAGTTCAGCTCACAGGTTTTATGTGAAACCCAGTCAAATCTCAACTTTTTAAATGCATTTCATTCTCACTGATGTGTTATTATTTCATTTGTTTTTTTTTCTTTTATCTCTTAGTCAGATGTAGCAAGTCCATGTTACATCAAAATCTGCATTGTCATCCATAAGCTTATCTGAGATTAGCATATATTTTCACTCAGATTTAAGCATTTTTGTTCATAGACTTTTATTATTGAGTCTTCGCTAAATTTATGCTTAAAGTTTTTGTTTTTTTTAAATTCATTTATTATGGCTTGTGTTTTTCATAGCATACAAAGGGCTTTCATTCAAAACAAAAAGTACATGATGGATGGAAGATAGAGAGATACAGAAAAATCAAGTCGATGGAAAATAGATACAGAAAATCAAGTCAGATACATAAGGATTTCTGATTATGCTGCTGTGGAACCATTTGAATATTTTTTTAATCCCCATATTAAAACATTTACCGCCACTCAGTTTTTTGCTTCAAATGTCTGTACCTCTCCCCGCACCATAAAATATACCAATTCTATTAGTCACTAGTTTAGGTAGGAAAAAAAAATTGTTTTCCCTTTTTAGTTTATCCATTAGAGGCTGCCACCGCTGAAAATAATAATAATTTATATATAGTATACAAAATGCTATATCAGGTATGGCTTGCGGTATAAGCTTTTTTCCCCCACTGTGTTAAAAATGACTTTTTAACCAACCTGTCTTGGACAAAAACAAAAAACACGTAACAAAACCTTAGGTTCCGTGAGAAATGTCTAGGACGGAGTTTTCAGTCACAATCTCTGGCGGAACCCCTGCTGATCTTTCACAGAATCCTGGTTGAGAAACATATGATCAGGATGGTCACGCTAAATTTCTGGAGCCCACAACCAAAAGATAACTTTTTTGTAAAGAAACAAAGTTGGAGGAGAACTGGAGAGAAAGTTTTAATGCAGATATTGAGGGCCAGGAACTGAAAAGAAAAAAGATTGAGAAACCCTAAAGTACAGTCTTATTGACCTTTCTAGTTGATGAACTGTAGGCAAGTTAAAAGTATTTTAATGTTCAAAATTCTCTAGACTGTCCATAGAAAGTGTGTGATCACAGCTTTATTATCCATGAGGGAAGTGATGGCTTTAGAAATATCGTGGATTTTGATTTAGTTATCTTCTGCTGCTTAAATTGTGAAGATTTTATAGTATCACCTTTCATTATTGGGCATGTAATGTTTTGTGCATGTCAGGTTTTGTCCATGTCAGTCTTCATCTTGGCCTCATTCTGCCACCTACCCCCAAATACAGAGGTTAGCTGTTACAGATCTGTGTTGCTGGTTGTCTCGAGGCACACTTACCTTGCAATAATTATGTGTAAATTTTCTTGCATGTTCCTTCTTGTTTCTCATCATATTCTGTATTTGGTTTTTTTATAAACAGTTGTTTTATTTCATATGTTGACTGTATATTCTCTTTTCGTTAGTTAATGTGCAGGTCTGGAACTATTTGCACAGGACAATGTACTTGTGGTTTGTGTTCTCAGAATTATGTCACTTCAACCTTGGAAGTTTTTAAAAGTGAGGTAAAAATGACAGATTGCTTTGCAGGCTTGAGTCACACTTCCTTTCATGTGTGTGAAAGGTAAATACAGTGTCAATATATTTAAACTTTGTAAACATAGAGTCACGATTTTTTAAAAAATTCTATTATTTGAATAAAGCCATAATTTGATTAATTAAATAACTACATAGTGCCGCACAGAATCTCTGCTTGGCTTTCCTAATTGCACATTCAATTTTCTGGTTCTTGTGCAATCTGCCTTACTGAATGTGAAAATAAACATCCTTCAAAAACTATCACTTTTGTTTGCATTTCATTTATAACTCATCACATTCTCACAAACTGTCACTTTATGAAATAAAGGTAAATCAAGACAAATGTGATTTGCTTGTATCTAATTTACATGATGGTAATACATAAAGTGTTCAAGCATCACATTTAAGAATAAAGGAAAAGATCTTGAGGTTGTATGTGACCACCTTGCCACAACAGAACAGCTGCTTGGTTCTCTGGGAAATGATCCATATGCCATGGCAGCATTACTTTAGTTGTTCTAATGCCCATGGAACTGGAGATTGACAAAAAAGTAAGTTCAGCAACTACAAGAACATTTATAACGACAGAAGTCATCTTATAAAGCTGAGTTGTTTGATGGGATATAAGGACGAGTTTTCCTATACTAGCATTTTGTTTCTTCTTTTTTCCCATCCACTCATTTTGTGAGATACTTCTACACCTCCTGCCAACAGCCACTGCACAGGCTAGCACATGGTCTCCTGCAATGATACTTGCACAACCCCAGCATCTTTCCCGTTTCAAATGATCCTTTTTTTTAAAATTTAAAATTCATAAACTTTAAGCAAGCAGGCATTTATTAATGTTGCCAAGTATGTGCCACACCACAATACACCATATTAGAACAGTGTTGTATGGTTAGATCTAAAAAAATATCATACACAAAGCACATTTAGATGTGACAGGGGAAAAAAAAATTACAAGGTAAGGTCTCAGGTAATTCTATTGTAATTTTTCTTTTTCTTATGTCCAAAAGTGCTTTGTCTATGATTTTTTAAGGTCTAACCATACAACATTGTGTTCTATTACTTTACTGTATGAAAGCCTCGTTTCCTATCTATACCATATTAACTTCCACTACATTTTGTCTGCAATGGAGGGTCTCTGCCTTGCTCTGTCTCTTTTCTTTATGCTGATTTATGCTATTTATCTAAGTTATTGATCACTCACTATTTCTGACCTGGATTCTCCATCCAATATGGCACTCTGTAAATAATTATGCCTTTTGATATTTCTAAACTACTTTCATTGTAATGAATGTGTCATAATTTCTATTGCTTCATAATGTGTCTTATTTTCTGCCCTTGAAAATAAGTTTCGTATTACTTAAACTGTGTATTTAACAACAAATAATGGATAATTTCTTAAAACATAAAACTGTAACAAAAATAGTTAAAAATTTCAAAAACATATGTGCATAGATTCAAGAGTAGAAATATTGAACTCTTAAAATTTTGTTACATAAATGAGGCAGTTCTGTGTTTTTTCTAGAGTCTAATTTTAAATTTCATACCACACAACACCTACTGACTAAATGTGTGAATTGATAGCTATAATGTTATATTCTATTTCTAAAATATGTGGAATTAAAAGAAAAAAGCTCACCTGCTCTAATGATGCCACAGACTAAACAGAAAGCAAATAAATTCTGCAGTGTGATCATTTTTGCAACTTTGTTTTCTTCCTCTATCCGCTTCCTTTCTTCAACATCACCTCCAGCTCTTGACATACGGATCATGACCTGTGAGCAAGTGATATACAATCAATTCAATTCTTCATAATCTGAGAATACATGTAAAGATGGCAGATGCTACAAAAACAGTCAAAATGTCACACAATATGAAATAATTTGCATGTATTTACATTCAAAATGTGAAATTAAAAAAAAAAAAAGCTCAGCTGCACAAAACTCATGAATTTTTAAAAACGAAAATTCAAAGTTAAATTTTATTAAAACAACATTACTTCTTTGCCAACATCTCTCTTGTTTGTAAATGCTTGTACTGTATGATGCCTATGGAACATTATTTTGCACTCAAAAAATACTCTTTTCGCATTCTACTAGTCATGAAAACAATTCCAGTGACAGTAATCCTCTCTCCCTCATCATCATCATCAGGTGCCGTGCTGACACATTAGCTATTATGCTTCTCCAGAGTACACAATCCTTCATGCAGGCCATTAGATCAGTTGGGGATCTCCTCTCACACCATTTCATCAGACTTTCCAATATCATTTCTCTTGGTCTTATCCTGGCTCTTCTTCCCCCTATTTTACCTGTTATAATATTTTCAATGCCCCCTCTTTTCATTGCATGTCCTATGAAAGTACATTGTCTCTCTCTTATTTTTTTTACAAGATTTTTTGTATCTCCCACTCTTCTCAGACATTCTCTATTTGTTATTTGTGCTGTCCAGGGATTTTGCAACATTCTTCTAATAAACTACATTTCTGCTGCTTCCAATGACTTCTGTGTAGATCTGCCTATTGTCCATGATTCACTTCCATATAACAAGACAGGTTCAATATAGCATTTTAGGACTCGTTTTCTAACATTCATTGATAAGGATATGTTGGATAATATGTTTCTCAATCTCTGAAATTCAGCTTTCACTTGGCCTATTCTATTCTTAATTTGTTTTGCTTTTCCCATCTTATTATTGCTCCAAGGCATTTTAATTTCTGCACCTGCTTTAGAACAGTTCCATTTAATTTTATACTGCATTTTGGTGGATTCTGTTTCTTAGCTATAATCATAGTCTCTGTCTTTTTTATCTTCAAAGTAAGTTCCTTCTGTTCATTTTCTTTGGTGACTTTACCCAAGAGATTTTGCAGGTCTTCTTGGCTCTCAGCTATAAGTACTGTGTCGTCAGCATACCAAAGGTTGTTAATTTTGTATCCTCCTACTTTTATACCTGGTTCTGTAAAGATCGTGAATATTCTCAGTGTAAAGAGAAAAAAGGTCTGGAGATAGTGCACATCCCTGTCACACTCCTTGTTTTACTGGTTGATATTTTCCAGTTTTATTTTCAACTCGAATTGCTACTTCCTGCTGCCAGTATAGATGTTTTAAAATCCTCAGGTCTTTGCTTCTATGTTTATGTTTTCAACTATTTTAATAATCTCATCATGTTTCACTTTGTCGAATGCCTTGGTGTAATCAATGAAGCATAAGTAGAGATCTTTCTGTACTTCTAAAGCTCTTTCTGTTAGTGTTTGTAAAGCATAAATGGCATTGTATGTTCCCCTTTCCTGCAACAAATCTGAACTGTTCATCTGCTATTCCCATTCCTCTCTCCCTGTGTGAGCTTATTTCTGACACTGTCACTCTTACTCTTCACTGCTCGTCTTTTTTTTTCCTCCACTGTAAAACAAGTCAGACCAGGTACACAAAGTATATATACCTATGCATATGTGTCCACACAGAAATTCAATCACCTTAGAAGGCAAGAAATTAAAAGAAGACACATTCACATATCTTGGCAGCATTATAGATAGACAGGATGGTACGGAAGCAGATATTAGAATTGGGAAGGCTGGAATAGCATTTCTACAGCTGAGAAACATAAGTAGGACTTCTTTTAACATTTTAAGATGTCAGCTTGTATGCTTTTGAAGTAGTTGGCAGTCATCTGGAGGGCATGGACATCAACATACAGTTTGTTTCGGACTGGTGTAGTAGTTGGCTTTTATAAAGAAAAGTTGCTGTACAGGAAAAACCAGCACTAATCGGGTACATGGGACCTATATAGGAGATCTTGATTTTGCAGATGACATAACTCTCATCAGTGACAATGTGAAATCGATGCAGGAAAAAACAGATTCTCTTCCTTGGCTAGCTTCTTCTTCTTTGTTTGCTTCTACCACCAAGACCGCCCTGTGGTCCTTGATAAGTCCCATGGTCCCCCGTGTAGTCCCCATAAGGAGCGCACGAGATCCCCGAGAGGACCACAAGAGGTTCAGAGTATCGCAGGGCTTGAGCCTGTACTCTTGGTGGGTTTCAGAAGCGGGATTGGTGACACTGTGGTTTTTGTTGCACTAGTTTGATCTAGAGTTGGACTTCCTCACCGGAAAACCTTGACATGTTTTGAGATACCCGTGTATTATCGCCGGGTTAGAGGTGGTTGCCCATCCAGTCCAGCGTTGGACTTTTTCACTGGAAAACCTCAGCATGATTAGGATACGCATACATCCCCGCCGGGTGAGAGGTGGTTGCCTATCTAGACTGCACTGGTCTAGTGTCTCTGACTTCAGCATTTTGTTGTCGTGGCCGCCACCCTTCCTAGTTGTGACCAGGATGGAGCTTTTGTCCAGGAGAATGAATCCTCGCCACTAGTGACTTCCACCCCTTGGTTGAGCCGGTTTAGGCATATTATCCCAGTATGAGCCTGTTTAAGACGTGACCAACCTCTAGAGCAGAGGTACTGTGACATGTGTACCCATCAAGTTTCACCTCTGGTGTAAGCCAGTTTAGGCATATTTCACCAGTATAGGTGTATATCGGACATGACCGACCTCTAGAGTGGAGGTACCGTGACATGCGTAGCCATCAAGTTTCACCCACGGTGTAAGCTGGTTTAGGCATATTTCACCAGTGTGGGTGTATTTCGGATGTGACTAATCTCTAAAGCAGAGGCGCCATGGTATGCGTAGCTCTCGCCGTGATACTACTGGACATACCGATTAAGCTTCACTTTATCCTTTTCATCACCTTTTCACATCGGTGGCACACAGCAATCCTAATTGCTTTTCTGCATTTTCTTCCTTGGCAGGGAGGAGCTTCACTCCACGCGCAGTATCTGAAGAATCTTGCCAACAGTATCTTAACCTCTGGGTTAAGACGGTTTAGGCATTTCGCCTGATATGAATACACTTAGGACTTGGCTGACCCCTAGACCAGAGGTGCTGTGATTTTACTACTGTTTACTTTGTTTATTCCCTTCTTTCACCTTTTCCAATGGTGCCGCATGGCAACCCCATTTGCACCTTTCTTCACTGGCTTGGAGGAGCCCCATTCCATGCACGGCAGCTAAGAATCTCGCAAGCAGTGGAGATGAGCTACCAACATGACTCTCATCTACCCGAAACATCTAGTTTTAGGTGGCAGATATTCGCCTTTGCTCCTTCTCCTGTCAGTTTAAACGGCTGTGCCACGAGAAGGCCAAGAGCTGGACTTGACTGTCAGAGGCTGTTTGAGACACACGCCATTGGAGTGGAAAGCATATCCTCCACCCTACCTCTGGCAATAACAGTCCTTAGAACCTACCTTGGCTAGCAAAATAGGTCTTGAAATTAACAATGACAAAAAATGTCAGGTTGGTGGATGGATGAGGACATGGAGATCACCAGCAGGGATAAGGAAAATCTGGTGTGAAACCAATGAATCCAGGAAGTGACATGTCTATGGGTCTTTACAACAATGGCTATCAGATTGATGTAAACTAAACAATCGTTGAGGCACCCATTGGATTCTTCATCCCAAAGTTGGAATGTCTCTGTGAAACTGTCTCAAAGCCATCTGGCCAGCTAGCGTTGCATGCTGGATCTGACACGGAGAAGGGACTTAAGTACAGCCACCAGATGCTGGAAACAAAGTTTTGGCCAGGCCAGCCTACACCACTATCTTCATGGCAGTCTGAGAAAGACCAGTCTGCTCTAGCAAGGAAAGGTGCTGAAGTCGGAGGTACCCAGCCAAAAGGCGCATCGCAAAAATCAGGGTACCATGCATCACTGCCAATGTGCATACGAAGAAGAAGAAGAAGAAACAAAGACAAAACAAAAATAATGAAACTTCTCACTGAAAATATACACAGAAGGAACAGCTGTTGATGAAGTAACCCAATCTGCATACCTTGGCAGCTACTTAGACCAGGATGGTGACACCAGGAAGGAAGTTAGAACTCGAATTGAAAAACCAGCAATGTCCTTCAAAAATCTTGAGAACATATGGAATTCAAAAGTTATAAGCACAAAAACCAAGTCAAGATTATTCAATTCAAATGTGATATCCATCCTCATTTATGCATGCGAAAGCTGGAAAACAACTAAAGAAATAGACAAGAAATTAGACTCTTTTGAAAACAAATGCCTCAGGAAAATACTTGGAATAAAATGGAATGAATTCAAGAACAACGCAGAGATAAGACAGATGAGCAAACAACAACCTGTCTCATGGGTGATCAGAAAAAGGAGACAGACATATGTAGGCCATGTGATGAGAAGAAACAATCAGAGAATACAAAAACAAGCTATCAAGTGGAGCACAACCGGCCGAAGAAAAAGAAGTCGATCAAGTGAAACTCTAAAGAGGACATTGTTAAGAGAAGCCAGTTTAGTAGGCAGAACATCCCTTGCTGAAGTTGAAAGACTCGCAGAGAACAGGAAAATTTGGCAAACAACTATGCGAGCCCTATGTAATGTTTAACAGCACGGGAAGGATGTAAGATGTAAGTAGTTGGCTAATATTTGCCTCCTCTCTTGCTCATATATTGAGCACTCCTGCAGTGTGTGGTTTGCTGTCATGTTATTTGTGCCACACACACATTCATCAGTTGATCTGTTGTACAGATGGTATCTTAGCCTGTTGTGGCCAGTTCACTGCCTGATGATGATGACTTGTTCTCTGTTTAGCTGGTACTAGGCATCTTTTCTTTGGTGATCTGGGTACTCCTTCTCCCATATGTTCTTGTAGCTGAGATTTATCAGTGTTTTGGCCTTCTCAAATGATATGCTGGCGTCTGTGGTAGTTTACCTCCTTCTTTCACTAGGGTGACTGCTTTTTATTTATGGGTATACCACAATGGGAAGAGATCCATTGCATTACCACTCTTTTGAACTGTGTGTGTAGCTAGCTCGTTTTTGTTCATAGGTCATTGGTTTCTTTTTTTCTGTGACTCTTTGGTGCTCTTATTATACAGACTGTTCAACACAAATGTCAAATTGGTCCTGTTGTTGGAGTGTCTCTGTGAAATTTCTGATCAAAAACATGGATAGCATCTGCCAAAAGTACCAAGAGACTGCAGACCTTTGTTAACACCTGCCTAAGAAAGATTCTTCAGATCAGATGGCCACATAACTTCAGCAATGAAGAGCCATGGCAGAAAATAAACCAACCCACAGTGAGAGAAAAGATAATGAAAAGATGCTGGAGGTGGATAGGACATACACTTCGAAAGCTCACTACTAACATAACCAGACAGGGTCTCACTTGGAATCCCCATGGTAAAAGAAAACAAGGAAGACTTAGAGACACCTGGCAAAGAGTCTTGAAGCAGATTAAAAAAGATGGACTATACCTGGAGATGGACAGAGGAAACAAACCAGGACAGAAATAAATGGTGAGTCCTTGTTGATGGCTTATGCCCCAGATATGGGTAAAGAAGGCGAGGAAGGAAAGTGTGTGTGTGTGTATGTTTTTTGGGGGGGGGGGGCTACACAGGGCTAAAATACTGCACTGTTGCACTGAAGTATCATTATGAGATTTATATATTCATCCTGCTCGCAATACAAGTCTGACAGACTAAACATGAAAACACTCATATCCACAAAAAGTAATTTTTAAAAACATAATCCTGTCAGAAACTTTGGGAAATAATGAAAAAAATGGAATTTCCAACATACAATTAACATCACTGCTGTATCTGGACCAACAGGCAGCAGTAAGAATAAATGGTGAAACAACAACTTGGTTTGGCATAAAACAAGGGGCCCACAGGGGTGCATATTGTTGCCTTACTTATTTAACTTGTACACTGAAAATATAATCAGGAATGTTAGAGAAGATGTAGACAAAGAATATTACGATGCTATAAAAATTGGACATATGTTGGTCACTTGATGAGAAGAAATGATCAGAGAATCCCAAAACAAGCTATCAAGTGGAACACAACAGGCCAAAGAAAAAGAGGCAGACCGCGTGAAACTCTGAAGAGGACATTATTAAGAGAGGCCAAATTAACAGGCATAAAATCCTTTGATGAGGTTGAAAGACTCGCCGAAGACAGGAAAAACTGGCGAACTACTTTGCGAGCCCTATGTGACGTTTAACGGCACGGGAAGGATATAAGATAAGATAAAAATTGGAGGTTATGAAATACCAGAGATTAGATATGCTGATGACACAGTATTACTGTCCACAACACAAAAAGGAATGGAACAACTAATTATGTCAATCCGTAATGACAGTGAAGAGCAAAACCTCTATCTTAATACGAAGAAAACTAAACTGATGACAACTTACAAAACAAACAAGGCAGCTGAAATATGTATCAATGAGGAAAAACTGGAAGAAGTGGAGAGTTTTGAATATCTTGGATCACTACTAACTAATAATGGAGATACAATGAGGGAAATTAAAAGGAGGACATCTATCGGTCTTCAGAAAATAAAACAACTAAAGAATCTGTGGAAAGGAGCAGACAGAACTACAAAAATAAGATTTTTAAGGACATGCATCTTTCCAATCGCAACATATGCCTGTAAGACCTGGACATTTAACAAAACAGCTGAGAAACACATAAATTCCTTTGAATATAAAAGCTACAGAAGAGTTCTTCAAATATCATGGACACAAAAAAGAACAAATACATACATACTACGAGAAGAAGGCTGGCTAGTAAAGAGGATTAAACAAAGAAAACTTTATTTTGGACACATTAAATGTCATGATAATTTAGAGAAGATCGTATTGGAAGGGTACATAATGGGGAAAAAGAAAGAGAGGAAGATCAAGGCGATGATGGCTGCAAGACATCGTTGATGATCTGCAAATGGATGCATCAGCAGCAGTCCATCTTGCTCACAAACGAGAGGCCTACAGGAGTGCTTCTTCTTCTTCTTTGTTCGCTTCTACCACCAAGACCGCCCTGTGATCCTATGGAATTTACGCCTCTGGCCCTCGTTAAGTCCCGTGGTCCCCCATGTGGTCCCCGAAAGGACCACACGAGGACCACAAGGGGTTCAGAGTATCACAGGGCTTTAGCCTGTATTCTTGGTGGGTCTCAGAAGCGGGATTGCGTGACACCGTGGTTTTCATTGCACCAGTTTAGTCTAGGGTTGGACTTTCTCACCGGAAGACCTCGACGTGTTTTGGATATCAGTGCATCCTCGCTGGGTGAGAGGCGGTAGCCCACCCAGGACAGAGTTGGACCTTCTCACCAGAAAACCTCGACGTGTTTTGAGATACCCATGTATCACCGCCGGGTGAGAGGTGGTTGCCCATCCAGTCCAGATTTGGACTTTCTCACCCGAAAACCTCAGCGTGATTAGGATACGCAAACATCCCCGCCGGGTGAGAGGTGGTTGCCTATCTAGACTGCCCTGGTCCAGTGTCTCTGACTTCAGCATTTTGCGGTCGTGGCAGCTACCCTTCCTAGTTGTGACCAGGATGGAGCTTTTGTCCAGGAGGACGAATCCTCGCCACTAGTGACTTCCACCCCTTGGTTGAGCCGGTTTAGGTATACTATCCCAGTATGGGCGTGTTTGGGACGTGACCGACCTCTAGAGCAGAGGTACTGTGACATGCATAGCCTTCAAGATTCACCCCTGGTGTATGCCGGTTTAGGCAAAATTCACCAGTATGGGTGTATATCAGGCGTGACCAACCTCTAGAGCGGAGGTGGTATGACATGTCTAGCCATCAAGTTCCACCCCTGGTGTGTGCCGGTTTAGGCATATTTCACCAGTGAAGGTGTATTTCGGATGTGACCGGCCTCTAGAGCAGAGGTGCAGTGGTGTGTATAGCTCTTGTAGCGATACTACTGGACATACCGATTAAACTTCACTTTATCCTTTCCACCACCTTTCCCATCGGCACCGCACAGCAACCTTTATTTCTTTTCCGCATTTCTTCCTTGACCGAGAGGAGCTTCACTCCACGCGCTGCATTTGAAGAGTCTCGCCAGCAGTGTCTTAACCTCTGGGACAAGCCGGTTCATGCATTTCACCCGATATGACTGCACTCAGGACGTGGCCGACCTCCAGACCAGAGGTGCCGTGATTTGACTGTTTGCTTCGCTTTATCCTTTCTATCACCTTTTCCGCAGTGATGCTGCGCGGCAACCTCATTTGCACCTTTCTTCATTGGCCGGGAGGAGCACCGCTCCACGCACGGCAACTGAAAAATCTCGCCAACAGCGGCAGATGAGCTACCAAATGTGCCACTCATCTACCCTAAGTATCTGGTTCTCAGGACCCAGATATTCGCCCTCGCCCCTTCTCCTGTCAGTTTAAACAGTTCTGCCACGGGAAGTCCAGGTGTTTGAGGCGCATTTACAGTCCTTAGAACCACAGGAGTGCTGTTTGGGAGGCAAAGTTCCGCAAGGGACATGCAAATGAATGAATCCTGTCAGCTGTTATATATATATATATATCCTGCATATCGCACGGTGTCCTCTTTTTTTTTTTTTTGGAATGTGTAAAAACTGATGAAGATCAGTTACACCAGCTGAGAAGGTCACTACATCGACTACACGCGATCTGTTCAACAGTGTTATGAATTTTCAGGTAAAACATATCTTCTAAATAGTCAGGAAGTGCACGATGGCGACGTAATAGTTTAATTAAGAATAGAGTATTTCGAGACAAATAGCCAACCTCTAATGATCACGACGCCTTTACGGTCCCACGCTACTTGACCACAAAGTCAAACGTTCAATTTGCAACTGTTGCATAGGTAAAACAAAATTTAAAAAATAAATAGAAACACATTATAAATAAATAATGAAATCATTTCTTTTTCTCACCAATGTTGAAATATTCTCAGTTTATATCCTGCTGTACAATCCAAGCTTGCTGATGATGCTAAATGACGCATACAAACGGACAAAAAAAAAAGGGCCGCTGTCTGTTGAGCCTGAACGTGTGGTGGTTTCGTTGTAAAATCAAGTGAGCATACACGTTTTTCGAATCTAATCACTTGCAATTCCCCATATGATTCTTCACTAGAACTATGAGCTGATGTTCTTTGCAGCTGATCCGGTAAAGATGTTGAAGCACAGCACTGTGGTTTTTTTTCCCCAGGGTGTGCAATGCTTCTTTAGCAGACTCCACGCCCATAGGGCAGCGAGGAAAGGAACTGGTCACACACCCCATACACTGATGGCTTAGCTTAAGCTCTCTAACGTTTCATCCCCTGCGGCATTTGCAATGGCACTGTCTTTACCTTCTGTAAAGTTATGGGTGCTATGGTGATCCATGCTCCGTTATCCTAGCTAGATCTGTTACTGGGGGTACCACCAAAGAAGTGAAATACAATCTTGGACAGCTATGGTTCGCCAGCCCTAACGCCAGCCTGTCAGATATGAGTCGTTGACTTCTATATTAGATAGCGTCTTCGACCCAGCATGCATGCACGTACGCGCGCGCGCACACACACTCACGCGCGCAAACGGCAAAAGTTAATACAGTTATTACTTACAACCACATTTGGAACCGCCGCAGAAGCGGGGGGGGGGGGAGGGGTCCTGCTGTAGCGGTTGCTATAGTGAGAGGTCAGACACAAAATATAATTCACTATTATAGCTTGTTAAATCTTCTGTAGGGTACAAAGAATCAAAGACAGCGTAGACAAGAACAGGAAGGGAGATCATGTACAAATACTCCTTATGAGAATAATTATTGAACAGTCATTAGAATGGTACATAAATTTTGTGAACTTCGAGAAAGCTGTCGATAGTATTCATTATCTTTCCTTATTGTTTGCCTATGGACTTCCTGAAAAAAATCATAAATGTCATGAAAGATATATATGAGAACAACCAGAGCCACGTGAAACATTACAAACAACAAACTACGTGGTTCCAGATCCAAACGGGAGCAAGACAAGGATGCATACTCTCCCTGATCGTTATGGACTGGATAATGAAGACTGCCACCAAAGACAGCCAGAAGATTAACATTGGGGCTCACAAATCATCTAGAGGATTGCGACTTTGCAGACGACATTGGTCTGCTTTCACTTACCAAAGGAGACATACAGAAGAAGACAGCTAGGATTTACGAAATAGCCACATCAGTAGGTTTGAATACACATCCATACAAAAATAAGATTACGAGAATCAATGGGAAAAAATAATGAAAGAATCTCAGTTGTGACAAAAGAAGTTGAAGAAGTACTGACGGTAAACAGGAATATTCATCTTGTTACATGTTATAATTGTCAACAGTCCTCTGTACTCCCAATGAGCAAAAAAGCATCAACAAAGGTTCCCTAAATAAAGAACAAAACTCTAATAACTTTTCAACGAAATGCAAAAATGTACAGGGACATACACTTACATGTATGCATTCTGTACACACCAAATGATATCTAATGTGCTAGTTCAAAACATTCTCTTTTCTTGTGATGACTTTATTATGGACTTAGAAAGGTAAATATTTATAAATTAATAAGTAATATGTAAGAAGGGTCGTTGGTCGGTCGGTCATAAGTCGACGCAGGACTGTGGGGGAAAGTATCAGCAGATTGTAAATACTGCATCACGTCACAGTTTTGGAATATAAAAGTAACTCTTTAGCATCAATTTTTTTTTTATTTCCGTGTATTTCACTCTTATTTTAAAAAAATTAAGTTCATTATTAGCATAATTTTATATTTAGTTATTATAATAACTACTATTGTGTTTCAATAGAAATTAGACTCTTTTGAAAACAAATGCATAAGGAAAATACTCGGCAGCAAGTGGAACAAATTCAAGAACAATGCAGAGATAAGACAAATGACTGAACAACAACCAGTCTCATGGCTGATCAGGAAAAGGAGATGGACATATGTTGGTCACTTGATGAGAAGAAATGATCAGAGAATCCCAAAACAAGCTATCAAGTGGAACACAACAGGCCAAAGAAAAAGAGGCAGACCGCGTGAAACTCTGAAGAGGACATTGTTAAGAGAGGCCAAATTAACAGACATAAAATCCTTTGATGAGGTTGAAAGACTCGCCGAAGACAGGAAAAACTGGCGAACTACTTTGCGAGCCCTATGTGACGTTTAACGGCACGGGAAGGATATAAGATAAGATATAAGATTGTGCTTCGGTTTCTTTATGTTAAGTTTTTTTAAAGTGGATTAAAAAAAATAAGTGCATTAGTTCCCTGTTCCAATCACTGTCATACTTGATATTTCCTGCTTTTTTGTTTAACAAATGAAATTCTTCCAATTCAGATTATTTAAACCGTTTATATTACTAACAATGCCAACCAGTTGTGCACATAATGTGTTATACTGAAACTGCTCGTGACAGTTCTTTCCTTACTTTCAAGGTATAAAATAAATAAAATATCTGGGGAAATTTCGGTCCTCCAGTGTCAAAATCACCGATAAGGAGGTGCGATAATGCTTTTTTTCTCACATTTATTTGCTTATCCCTGCATACAGGGCAAATTTTAGATGGAACAAATTAGAATATACAGGCATGGTCCATCGTTATACCGTGCAAAAGTTCTGTGAGACAGATGATAGTGCCTGCTTAGTTGAGCAGGAAAGATCGTTGCTATCCGGAATGTTAACGTTAGTTCACAGTACTGTTTGTTTAAATACGCCGTGAAAAACTGATACAATGAAAGCTTTCGCAACAGCTTGCTTGTTTGTGGCATTTAATCTCGTCTTCTCTGGTAAATATTGAAATATAGAAATGCTCTAGCTAAGACTTCATTGCATTTTTTCTCCCATCAAGGCTTGTGGAGAGAACGGATAGGGTTTTAGTGCACAAAACTAAGATAAGTTAAAAAAAAAAGGTAAAGGTAATCCTGTCATGCCTTAGAGGCACATAGGGGACATGGTGTTAGTGCCCAAGATAACAGAAATTAAAACCTAGTTACAGTTGTAATTAATTGTTATTAATAAATTTCTGCACCGTAGATGGTTTACTGGATTCGCACCACTGTCTTATTACTAGGTCCGATCACTTAACGCAAGATAGAATATTTCAATTGCTATCTGTGAATACCTAATAGTGAAGTCACCAACACAGGTCCCGTTGGCGTGTTGGGAAGTTCGAATTCACTAAAGACTAAATAAGCACCTGGAAATAAATGCACGAAAGTGGCTTTGGGAAAATGGAAGACCAATATGATGTGTCGCTGAGCCATTTAATTTTGATATTACATAATAATAATAATAATAATAATAATAATAATAAAATTTACCATTAATTCACTGGCAACTACGTGTGCTATGTAATCCAGTGTACTACACCTTGCAGCAGATATTCTGTTTTTTTTTTTTAGAGGAGCTTTTTCCAATACAAGTAAGTCAGGTTACTTACAGTTGGAAATCATTACAGTTGAATGTACTGGAGAGCTACAGTAGCTGACCACATATTCTCTAATGACTGTACTACTCTGCCACTATACAGTGTATTATTATAAAACAGTGTAGTTTCGCAAAATGCACCTTGTTAAGGTTTTACTTCTACAGATGAAGTACAGCCCCCCTGATTAAGCATTTCAGCTGAATGCTTAGGAACAGACTCAACCCCTTGGAATGAAAAGATGGTCACCAAACTCCTCTTCCAGATCCCGTGGTATATATCCTGCTTTACAGATGTGAACTGTTGAAGATTTCATTTTTCAGTCAGGACTCTGTTTTTTCCAAATGAGGGGCTTTTTTAACAAGTGCTAGGTGCTAATTTTTACCTATCTTTAATTACTGTTGAATCTTTTATCACCAGATAACATGTTGATAAATGCTGGAGATTGTGCTTCTCCACAAATCCCAATCCTTAATGTTTTCTATCAGTTCAGTAGGGGGGAGAAAATGCTGTATAATTAGGCAATCAGTGATACATAGCTGATATACTGGTATCAAGGTTGGTGAACCATAGCTGACCAAGACTCTGTCCCACTTCTCTGTTGGTACCCCCAGTAATAAACCAAGCCTGAAAGGGCAGGGATTGCCATAGTTCCCATGGTGGTGGAGTCTACCAAAGAAGTACTGCAAACTCTCTGCTTTTTAGTTCCACTCAGGGACTGAAAAAGTAGCTGCCATGACCTGCTCCCAAACCGACACATTGCTCTGCCTCAACATCCTCAATGCCTCAGCTGCAAAGAACATCAACTTGCAGTTCTAGGGAGATTCTTCTTCTCCTTTTTATGCACATTGGTGATGATGTGTGGTACCCTGATTTTTGCGATGCGCCTTTTGGCTGGGTACCTCAGACTTAGCACCTTTCCTTGCTAGAGTAGACTGTGGACTTGCTTGGACTGCCATGAAGACAGTGGTGTAGGCTGGCCTGGCCAGACTTTATTTTCCAGCATCTGGTGGCTGAACTTAAGCCCCTTCTCCATGTCAGATCCTGCATGCAACGCTGGCTGGCCAGATGGCTTTGAGACAGTCCCACAGAGACACTCCAACTTTGAGATGAGGAGTCCAGTGAGTGTCTCAATGATATCCATTCCCCCTCCACCTGTAGTCTGCTGGCTCTGTTTAGTTTACATCAGTCTGATAGCCATTGTTGTAAAGACCCATAGGCTTGTCACGTCCTGGATTCATTGGTTTCGGTTTCACACCATATTTTCCTCATCCCTGCCGGCAATCTCCATGTCCCCATCCGTCCACCAAACTGACATTATATTTTACAAAAATAACAATTACAATTAGTGTTCTTCTTCTTCGTTCGCTTCTACCACCAAGACCACCCCGTGATCCTGTGGTCCTCAGTGTGTCCCATGGTCCCCCTGTGGTCCCCGAGAGGCCCACAAGAGATCCCCGAGAGGATCTCAAGAGATTCAGAGTATTGCGGGGCTTGGGCCTGAATTCTTGGTGGGTCGCAGAAGCGGGATTGCGTGACACTGTGGTTTTCGTTGCACCAGTTTAATCTAGAGTTGGACTTTCTCACTGGAAAAGCTCAACATGTTTTGGATATCAGTATATCCCTGCTGGGTGAGAGGTGGTTGCCCATTCAGTCCAGCATTGGACTTTCTTACCAGAAAACCTCAGCGTGGTTAGGATACACATACATCCTCGTCGGGTGAGAGGTAGTTGCCTATCTAGACTGCACTGGTCTAGTGTCTCCGACTTCAGCATTTTGTGGTCATGGCTGCTACCCTTCCTAGTTGTGACCAGGACAGAGCTTTTGTCCAGGAGGACAAATCCTCACCACTAGTAAGTTTCACCCCTGGGTTGAGCCAGTTTAGTCATATTATCCCAGTATGGGCATGTTTAGGACGTGACTGACCTCAAGAGCGGAGGTACCGTGACATGAGTAGTCACCAAGTTTCACCCCTGGTTTAAGCTGGTTTTTAAGCTGGTTTTTTTCACCAGTATTGGTGTATATCGGACGTGGCCGGCCTTTATAGCAGAGGTGCCGTGGTATGAATATCTCTCACTATGAAATTACTGGATTTAGCAATTAAGCTTCACTTTTTACTTTCCATCACCTTTTCACTTCGGTACCGCATGGCAGCCCTAATCGCTTTTTTGCATTTTCTTGGTGTGAAAGAAAATCACACCATGCATGGCATCTGAAGAATCTCTCCAGCAGTGTCTTAGTTTAACCTCTGGGTTAAGCTGATTTAGGCAATCTGCCCCAGTATGGGTTTTTAGAGGATGTGGCTGGTCTCTAGGCAGAGGTGCCATGATTTGAGTAGTATTGACCTCGATACTACTGGTTACTTCACTTAATCCTTTCCTTTACCATTTCCACGGTGACTCTGCACGACAACCCTAGTCGCATTTTTCTTCATTGGCTGGGAAGAGTTTCCCCTCATGCACAGCAACTGAAGAATCTCTCCAGCAGCGGACAATTAGTGTTGATTGTTACAGGTTTCTGGGCTACAGAAGTAGGTCAGAGTTTTAAACAAACAGATCTATGTTCCCTGTCTCACAAAGACTATGTTAAGATAAGTGTGTTCTTAGCACAGTTGTTCCCAGGGGGCCAGAGAGATTGAAGAATATCATTTCAGTAGGTGATTTTCTTTCACACCAACATATGATTGTTTATAATCTTTTCTCTGCCTTCTTCTGCATTTTTTTGTGCTTGTCGTTTCTGGATGCATCAGCAACAAGCCATCTTGCTCACAACTGAGAGGTCTACAGGAGTACTGTTAGGGAGGCAAAGTTCTGCAAGGGACACGCAAATGAATGAATGAATGTCTTTTCTGTTATTTTACTTTAAAGTTTTCTCATTATACGAGGGGTGTTCAGAAAGTAATGCACCACATCATTTTTCTCAGGTGCTGTTTATTCAAAAAGCATGAAATTTATATACAATATACATGGATATGTCATGTAAACATTGGTATTATTAAACATAATCCTCATCAACTTGTACGGCTTTATGCCAACGTGAAACAAGTGCATATATTCCTAGACCGTACCAGATTTTCTCTTGATTATGTAGCCATTTCTTTGCTGCATGAATCACTCCTTCGCCATCTTCAAATCTTACCCCTCGGAGTAGATCTTTAAATGGATGAAACAGATGGAAATCAGAGGGTGCCAAATCGGGACTATGGGGTGGATGGGGTAGTACAGTCCAACCCAATTTGGTGATTGCTTCCCGTGTTGCCAGACTTGTGTGAGGGTGCGCAGTGTCATGAAGGAGAAGCAGGTCTGCTGGATTCTTGTGCTACCGAACTGTACGAAATGTTGATTGAGTTTTTTCAGTGTCTTAATGTAAGTGTTCTTAATGCAGAGAGTTTAATGTGAATCTATATTTATCCTTTATAGACTACTCAAAGGCATTTGATTGTGTACAACACCAGAAACTTTGGGAAATAATGGAAAAAATGGATTTCCAACACATTTGATACAATTAACATCACTGCTGTATCTAGACCAACAAGCAGCAGTAAGAATAAATGGTGAAACAACAACTTGGTTTGACATCAAACAAGGGGTCCGTCAGGGGTGCATATTGTCACCTTACTTATTTAACTTGTATACTGAAAATATAATGAGGAATGTTAGAGAAGATGTAGACAAAGAATATTACGATGCCATAACAATTGGAGGTTATGAAATACCAGAGATTAGATATGCTGATGACACAGTATTGCTGTCCACAACACAAAAAGGAATGGAAAAACTAATTATATCAGTCCGCAAGAACAGCGAAGAGCAGAACCTCTATCTTAATGCAAAGAAAACTAAAGTGATGACAACTGACAAAACAAACAAGGCAACTGAAATATGTATCAATGAAGAAAAACTGGAAGAAGTGGAGAGTTTTGAATATCTTGGATCACTACTAACTAATAATGGAGATACAATGAAGGAAATTAAAAGGACATCTATCGCTCTTCAGAAAGTAAAACAATTAAAGAATCTGTGGAGAGGAGCAGACAGAACCACAAAAATAAGATTTTTAAGGACATGCATCTTTCCCATCGCAACATATGCCTGTGAGACCTGGAAACTTAACAAAACAGCTGAGAAACACATAAATGGCTTTGAATGTAAATGCTACAGAAGAGTTCTCCAAATATCATGGACACAAAAAAGAACAAATATATCTATACTACAAGAGCTTAATATTGAAGAAGGCTGGCTAGTAAAGAGGATTAAAGAGAGAAAACTTAAATATTTTGGACACATTAAACGTCATGATAATTTAGAGAAGACCGTATTGGAAGGATACGTAATGGGAAAAAGAAAAAGAGGAAGACCAAAACGAAGATGGCTGCAAGACATCGTTGAAGATCTGGAAATGGATGCAACAGCAGCAGGCCACCTTGCTCACAACCGAGAGGCCTACAGGAGTGCTGTTTGGGAGGCAAAGTTCCGCAAGGGACATGCAAATGAATGAATGAATGAATGTAAGTGTGGGAATTGATTGTCTCTCCTCTTGGCATAACATCCACAAGAATCACACTTTCAGTGTCCCAAAAGACAGTGATCATGACCTTTCTAGCTGAAGGAGTTGTCTTGAATTTCTTTCTTCATGGTGATTATGGATGATGCCACTCCATTGACTGTCTTTTTGTCTCAGGTTCAAAATGATGTGCCCAGGTTTCATCACCTGTTATGATCTTAGCCAAAAAGTTCTCTCCCTCAGCATTGAAACACTCCAACAATTCAGAAGAAATTGCTTTCCTTTGCAATCGATGGTCATTTGTGAGACTTCGAGGAACCCATCTTGTGCAAACTTTAGAAAATCCGAGAGCTTTTTATAACTGCATTTGCACTACCATTGTTAACTGACAGTTTTAAGGCCAATTGTTGAGTAGTGATATGGCTGTCAGTAAGAATAATGCCCTCAGCACATTTCAACATTTCTGCCTTGGTGGCTGTGGCAGGACGTCCACAGTGCAGCCAATCATGCACCTCCTTATCTCCACTTATTTGATTCTTTGATTCTCTGAACCCAGTGACTGACTGTACTCCTGTCGACTGCAAAACTTCCATATGCATCACATAAATGCTTGTGAATGTTCACAATAGTTTCCTTCTCTGCAACAAGAAATTCTATCACAATTCGCTGTTTATACCATGAGTTGCTAACATGTTCCATTTCGACAGTTAGGGCAGCCATATTAATTGGCCAGTTGCACTGCATTTTGGTTCACACAATCAACACATGCCATATTTAAAGTGTGCAAAATTTCATGCTTTTATCTTCATTATTAGCTGAAAAAAATGATGTGATGCATTACTTTCTGAACATCCGTTGTATAATGAATTTTAAATGTCTTTTTATTATGATATAAAGACATAATTAAAAGTCACTTGGATTATATTTTAATGTTTATTTCTTGCAGAAACTATTGAAGACTATATCTGTAGCCAGAAGTTTACAGGTTATCGTGTAAACTATAAGAAACGGTCTTGTCTGAAACTGGAAGCTGTTGGATGTGTGAACCCATTCCCATACAAAAATATACACGAATGCCTCAGGGATTTTTATGGTTTGTTATCTTCTACAAGTAACATCTATTTGTTACTTCCTGGATTACTTACTTTTTTTTAAACAGTCAAGTTGCAATTTTTAAAATCAAGAACTGAAAATTAGAATGTGTGTGTATGTCTTGAAACTCAATTTTTTTTTTTAAAACTCTGATACCAACAAACAGAAAGTGCACCAGGTCCACACTGCATTGGTGTTACTGTTTCTTCAGCTAGCAACCTCATACATACATGTTCATTTTATCTTTGTGATTTAGTTCATAAATGAAGTTAAATGCATGTATGTTATGTGTGTGTGTGTGAGAGAGAGAGAGAGAGAGAGCGAGAGTGAGAGAATTTTCTCTACAAAATTTCAGATTGCCAACTATAAACGCATATTAAATATATATAAATGTAAAGTAGTACAATAATTCTGATTTATTTGTACTTTAAATAAAATATAAACATTAATATTCAGTGAACCAAAATCAATGTTTTTCCCTTTTGTTATGACAGTGGCATAAAGATGAAAGTTTTAGCACGTAATAGCCAACAATAAGCCGTCACAGTTTACTTTGGTTTCCCCAACTCCCAAGAGTCTTCACTCATTTCCCATTCTGTGAGGAAATGATGGAATTGCTGGTAGTTTCTGTCTTTTCTGAATGTGTGTTCAGTTTGTTGTTGATGTAGAAGGGTTGGTAGTAAACATTTGTATGATTCCTGCTAAAGAAACATGGAAGTAAATGCACAGAAACTTCCTGTATTCATAATATGTTAATACTTTTATCTGAGAGAAAATCTTGCTAGAAAGATTTGTGAAGCAGACAGTGGAATAACATTTTTAAATCCCATTAAACTGAGCTATTATGATATTATTTGGTTTGATGCATGTGACTGGAAATAGAGAGCTGCGTTCAAACTTATGTTTTACTTTATAATATTAACTTGAAAAAAAACTTTCTAGTTTATCTTATTGTTAATCTAGATCTTGAGGAAGGACAGTAAAGGCCATATTATCCCTTACAAAAAATATCTAAAGTAAGGCTTTAATTTTGAATATGTACTCTACCAACTACGCTTGTCTCAAGCTGTTGACCTTAGTCCAAGTATTTTGGTTGAGGTCATGTATATCACTGAATTTTACTTATTTTTGGCCTCTAGGGAGAAGTAATATCTGTGAACAAATCAAGCCCTGTAAGAACAACGGAGTTTGCTCACCTATAATCACAGAGAACCAAACACGGACTTTTAAATGTGAATGTGCAAGCACTAGATATTATGGCCACAGGTGTGAAATTAGTAAGTCTCTTTTTATTTTATTTTCCTTCTTTGCATCTCAGCTCTAAAGATTGATATGGTTGGTATCTAACCTTCTTTGCTTCTTGCTGCAGTGGAATGCTGGAATGAACTATATCACATCCATTTCTTGATGCTGTCTGTGCCATTATCAACTTCAGTTACTATTGTCACATGTATCTCTGTTAACCTTTTGCTGTATTACCCAGGTCTTTTCCTACCAAAATAGATTTCAGTATATTATCATGCTTTCATGGAATTTCTTTACAACTGTTAAAATAATATGTGTTACTCGTACCTTTGATGATCTTAACTATGGTCATTTTAATGTTGGTTACATATTTGGTTGCATCAACAAGGCTCATTTTTATCCAGAATTCTATTTAAATGAGATTCTTTTGTCATTTTTGGTTAGTATTGATAGAAAGGAGAAAAAAAAAGAAGCATTTTATGACAAGATTCTTACAAACAAAAGTAATGCCAAAAATGAAGGAGGGTATTACAGCATTGTGTGCCACTATGCAATTTTGTGATATAGATAATAAATATGAAACAATTTAAGCAATTGGGATTTGGAGAAAGATGAAACAAATAACCAGGATACCCAGAGAAACAAAGGAGAAACTTTTTGGAGAAGTTGCAGAACATCTAAACTGAAAATCAAAATTTGTAGGACATGTCACCAGTAGACAGTGGATTACAGAACTTAACAGTGATAAGATAATTAAAGGCAGCAAGAAAAAGAGAGAGGCCATGAGAAACATATCTAGACAGGATGTGTCCTTAGAAAAAAGAAAGAAAGAAATCTTGTTGGAGAAGCCAAGGACAGCCCAAAGTAGACATGAATGATTGTGTTTGGCCCTTTGCAAACATGAATTCAAGGTTTTGCAGACATTAAAGACTGGTAGGACAGAACAGATTTTGATATACACTGTGGCATATGCTTAAGATGAAAGAATTGGGAACAAAATGTGAGAATGGCAGATGTGAATATCATAGAAAATGTACAGGATTGAAATTAAGTAGGTCCTAAATTTTTTTGAGCTCCTGTTTTGCCTCTCAGGCCATATCAGAAGTGCACCCAGAAATATTTTTTCCCCCTCAGTTGGTTCTTATGCCCCCAGCCACTCTCTTCCCTCTCATCCTGGATGCTCCCACTGCCCCTCATGAAGGGTTGGGGGGTGGGGGGAGATATTGTTGTAAGTCAGCATAGAACTAGTGTCATCAGCTCCTGCATTCTGAGGGGGAAGATCAAGATCAGAGTAATAGTGGACTTGTCATAAATACAAGGATGATAATCCTAAATTAACCTACTCACTATTCACCAAGAATAGCTTAATGAATCCTGTTTTCCAACAAGCATATATTATGAGCACCATGAATTATTTGAAATGTTAATAGTTTGCCTGTGCTGCCAATTTTTTTCAGAATGCCCAGAAGATTTGTCAGCTAGAGATCCTCGGACACTTCCATGCCTTGAAATTTAGACAAGTCTTTAATAATCCACTCTTGCTTGAACATATCCAATGGTCAGGAATATAACAAATGTTTATATCCTTGGTTTATATTCAAAAGTGTAAAATTATTCTTTAAAATTACTACTATAGTTTGTAAAATTCAGAATGTGTCTCAAATTTTGTTCAAACTGTTTCACCCTCAGGAAGGGTTATATGCACTTCATAAAAATATCAAAGGCTAAACTTAGCTTACATGTGCTGTGACTAAAAGAAAAATGGTACTGTTCATTTTTATTTTCTGAGATTTGGCAGTATTAATGAACAGAGAAGAGATGGTAGAAATGTGAACTGTATTCACAGGTGTCAGCATTGAAAGTCATGAGTGCTGATAGCTGATCTTTATTACATATCTTAACCTGATCTTTATTACATAAAATCACACATTGTTTTTGAGAATCATGTGATGAAAAAAAAAATATTGATATTATTGCCATGATTGGCTGAGGTTGGCTTATTAATGTAGTTCTTTTCTGTGCACTTTTTTAATGAGTCAGTTTGTATAGAAGATGTTTTACATCTTACTTATTTATCTGAGCTTCATTGGCCAAACCAGTTACATGTTCTGTGTTGGGTGAACTAATTCAGCTGGTGCATATCAACTGGACTGTTACTGTAAGCTTATTAATTTATGTGTTTTTTGTTGCACTTTCCCATATGGTTGCTATCTTTTGACTAATTTTTGTAGCTGATATCTTTTACTTATTAATTTATTGCTATGGTAGTTTATTCATGTAGTTTAATATCCAGATAATTAATGACATTTTGTAAGTTTTTTTTTTTTTTCATCAACAGAATGCTAAGCAGAAAGCAAATACCTCTCAGAAGTTCTGTTGATAAATCATTCATTAAGATTTTTTTTATGCTGAATATTTACTTCAATACTGTTTTGATTGTTTACAAAAAACTGACATTACTTGAGTGATATTATTCACAATTACTGATTGTTTATAAAACTGACACTACCAGAATGATATTGTTCACAGTGACTGAATACAGCACAGACTTAACTCTTCCCGTGCCCAAGAAAAAAATGCGGACTTCCTGTCCGTGCTACACAAAAAGTGCGGGTCCTGATCTGTATAGTGGGTATAGTTGTAAAATGGAATGGAAAACAGTATTTACATGTACTTCCGTGTATTTATTATGTTTCAAAGTATAACTAAATGTATGAAAATTTCATAAATGCAGAGTTTTTTAGGAAAAAAGAAGTAATGTGATGTTTTTAGACACTGATTGTGCCCAGCTCACCATCGGCTAGGTCTAGATATGCACTACTTACCATCTGAGATGTGTAGATCTACTTGTCGATCTCGTATTGTGATTCTGTGTTGCATTCTCGCTAAATTAATGTCTGAAATAACCTACTAACTATTTCTCCAGTTGTCTAAATGTCTAAATCTACTTAGGATACATTCAAGAGCAGTGGGGTGGTCACAGGCCATGTCCATACCCCTATCTACATCGTCAAAAATTGAAAAATTTCGATGTTTCTCTTCCTTTTTCTCGCTCGGCATCGCACGTAACTAAGGACTCTTCCGCCATTTTGAAAAGTGTCACCGGAAACGTGAACGAAATATGTACAATCTAAATGTTACACCAGTTGGTTTTATTGAAACAAATGAATTGTCACTATAACGACTATGGCACGCAACTCAGTAATCAGAAATCCTCACTATAGCGACTATGGCACGGGAAGAGTTAAGAGCTTAACTCTTTCCACCCTGGAAAAAAAAACGCGGACGTTACCGGCGTACGGGCGGACATTATAAATCTAGCGTGTGTTGCGATAATGTTTGGGTCCCTCTCTAAAATTAATTTTAACAAACTAATTCAGGGTTCAACATAAGTGTATCATATATCAAAATAAGTAGAAATGAATGAGGATTTAATAAATGTAGTTATTTGTCAAAGAAAGAGAACTGTTGCGAAAAAATTGAAAAGTTTGTGAGCAAAAAAAAATTAAAAAATTATTTAGGACTGAGAAAAAAAAGTATGTTCAACTTACCCTCAATCTGAATATATTCCAACTGAATATAAATCCAACTTTGGCACATTTTGTTGTGAAATCCAAATGAATCACATCTAATATATACTATATCTCTTTTCAGCCCAAAAAAGAAATATGATACACAAATAAAATTGTTTTCTACTTACCATTACAGCTGTAAATATCCAATTGAAAAACACAATATGAAAATAAATGAAAATAAAAACTACAGGTTCATCCACGTGAGAACTTGATTCAGTTATGGTCTTTCCGTTATCTATACACTTGAATAAATTCAAAGCTGCCTTTGCACTGTTTCTAACAAGCCTACCACTACCTGAATAACGTGCAGTCACATTTGTAGAGCCGGTGTGTGTGTTCATTTTTTGAGTCGGTCTCGAAAATGTCGCTGAAAAACACAAATTCTTGATAATTTTTAAAGAACTCCTTTTTGAACGGCGTGTCCAGAAGTAAAGGAAGATTTTGGCATGCGCAGATAGTCGTTAACTAAAATGTTAATTTCACATGTGAACGAAACAAAACAGGGTGTCCCATAGGGCCCTGTAGGCTGCCGACGTGAAACGAACATGGCCCCTGTAGGGTCCAGACGGGTGGAAAGAGTTAACTTAAGTTGTTTTCTTCTACATAATTCATATAGATGCAGATCTGCATGTAAATTATACAGATGTAAAAGGTGAATGTTTCTATAGGTAGATCAAGTCAAAATAACTTTTACTTGCCAGTTGCCTTGATAGGCTTCTACAGTTCTCCACCAGGTAGCCTTGGATTGTCCTCTTTCTTTTTCCCCCCAGGTGCCTGTCGCATGGCAGTTTTAGCGATGTTGCTGGGGTCTCTTTGGAGCACATGATCAATCCATTTCCAGCATTTTTTTCTATTATGGCGTGCATATCTTCTAGTTCACATTGGACAAATAGGTCTTTATTATTTATTGTACCCAGTGTGTTTTGTTTATCCTTAAATATACTTCCCATAAAATATTATATTTCCATAACTTTTCCATATTTTTCTTCCACATATACAAGCTGTAATGAAGTATCTGAGATTGTAAGAAGTTCATATCCTTCATATTCCATAAAATATGACTGAAATTTAGTCATTATGTTAAGTGAATGTGTGTGTAATAGCAATTCACATTATATGGCACAAATTATATTCACTACAGTAGATTTTATTAATATCCACCCTCATTTATGCATGTGAAAGCTGGAAAATAATTTTAAAAATGGATAACAAATTAGATTCTTTCAAAAACAAATGTCTAAGGAAAATACTTGGTATAAAGTGGAACAAATTAAAGAACAATGCAGAGATAAGACAGATGAGTGAACAACAACCTGCATCTAAGCTCACAGCCACACACAGAAAGAAATCTTACAGCGCACAAAATTTTTGGAGCAGCACAAAAAGAAAAATGAAACTTCTGCTTTTATTTTCCAGTTTCCAGATGTTACACCTTGCTATAATTACGATCAAGAAAATACAATGATAGTACATGTTTTTCCTTTACTGTTTCTTTCTTGTTGAGAAATGACTTTCGGATCAGATGTTTCAACTGGTCTTTTATCATGTATTTTTGGTAGTACTGTAGCAGAATCATGACGGGGCAAGTGGGCACACAGGAAATAGAGGGTAATTAAAATAAGCGGGCAGATTAATTTCCACTGTGTCCAATTTCGTGGAAAAGGAGAATGTCCATTGAGCTGCTCAGGTATGCAAATTGATCTTGGTAACTGACACCAGACATTGTGACCACCAACATTAGAGTCATCCTGTTTTTTTTAAAAAATAGCAGTAGATTTACTATCGCTGTGGAAACGTGCACAATTGTGTGGAACACAAGTATGTGTTTTTGTAGTATTCAAACTGGTAGTGACAAAGAATCCTGTATCCTTTACTTTTTAAGCATAAATTTGAGGGCTAGAGGTTTTAATGAGAATGTTACTTTTAAAAGTGAAAGTAACTCTGTTCTAACCTATAATTAGATGGCCAGACAGCAAAGTGTGAGACTGGGATATTAGGTCTGTCCTGCTATCACCCTAATTTAATTTTCTGTTGTTTAGTAAACTGAGGTCATTTACTTGCTCCTCGACATATGGTGGGATTATGTTTCAATGAACCCACAGTAAGTCGAATATGACAGGATAAGTAACTATGTAAATAAATAACTACTGTCACTGAATAAGTAAACAAAGAAATCATTGCAATTAACTAAATACCAGTAACTGAAAAGTACAGCAGGTTTATCCTGTACTTAAATGTACAGGCCTTTACAGTGTGTGTGTATGTATATATGTATGTATATATATATATACACACACACATACATACATACACACACACGCATATATGTTACTATGCACATTTGTGCACAGAATATTTTTTTGCACATAAGCTGAACATTTTGCACACAGGCTGCAAACCTTTAGAGGGAACATTGATCAGCAGTGATTTATAGATGAGCAACATGTATGGACCAACATTTCCTCACGTGGAAAATATTAGACTGACATAAAGTTGCAAATTTAATTTAATGAGCACCACAGGATGCTGGCTTTTTCTGGGTTTATCACCGCATTGTTATCCTCACACCAGCTTGTTATCTGGTCCATCTTGCTCTGAATTCTTGAGGCTAATTCCTCTCTACCCCCCTCCCCCCCCCCCAATCCTCACATGTTAATATATCATCAGTGTAGATCAGTGTTCTCCCCACACTGTTCCCAGATAACAGCACAGTGCCAGTAGAATATACATTGAATAGCACAGGAGACAAGGGAGACCCCTGAGACAGCCCTGCAGCAGTGCTTCTGAGCTCTGAGGTCCATGTTCTGTATCTTAAGCCCACCGATCACCTCAACAGCATTGAACCCATCCATCGAACCAGTCTTACATCTGCCCCAAATTCCATCAGAAGTGTTAACAGCATTGTATAATCCACTCTGTTATATGCATCCACTCTTAGTCATCTTTTCTCTGAAATCCTTCACATACATCATGCACCATTGTCAGTTGTAGCCTGGACAATAACTTCCTTATGTATTCAGTGGTAGCCTGCTGTTCTCTAGAAAGTCAGATAATTGCCCAGCTGTAATCCATTCATTTACCTTGCCATATACGTTTTGTAATGTAATAATTCAATATCTACTCAGTTTTGTATTGTCTTTTCCTATTTTTGGCAAAGGAATCAAGTAACTGCAGCCACCCATCAGGTATTACAACAGTTGTCAAGCCCTGGTTGTAATCTTCTGTCATCTCCTTTACATTGTTGTCATCAACTTCTTTGAGATGTCCATACCAGATGCCATCAGGACCTGGTGCACCATTAACTAACAGAATTGTAGGATCTGAAGTTCTGATTGTGAAGTGTCAAGGCCAAGATATTCAGAAAACACATTTCATGAGGTATCTAGGGATCACATTTGATCATTCATTGTCCTTTGCACACCATGTGGGCAATGCAATACAAAAAGCCAAGAAAGCGTTGGGAGCGGTTAGATTATTGCCATAGCAGGCTTTCCACAGCACACTCTGTTCTTTCTGATGCATGCGCAGGTACTGTCACCATTGGAGTATGGTCTTGGCCTGGTCACCCTGTCCAGTGCATAGCTGAATAGACTAGAGCATGTACAGAATGAGGCAATGAGAGTAGTCTTGGGTTGCACCAGGGATACTCCGGTGGCAGCCATGAGCTTTCAGCTTGGTATGCTGAGTGTGAGGTCTAAACACAAGCATGCTCAGGTGAAGACATACATCAGGGTTGCTGGCATGAAGGATCATCCTCTCCATATGGAGTTGGGATTGATCAAGGGAAGACATATCAAACGAGGCAGGTCCTGGATGGCTGAGGTGGAGGATACAATATAGTCAATTTGCAATGTAGATGAGGTTCCTAAAGGTGATGACTGGTTACAGGTACAGGAACGACCTCAGCTAACAAAGGTTATTATACAGAAGGGCCATGAATATCAAGACTGGGCACAAGGAGCAGTTGAACTTTGGGTTCAGCATCACTGTGGGTCTTCCAACACAGTAATATATACAGATGGCTCAGTCTTCATTTTCTTCTTCATATGCACATTGGCAGCGATGTGTGGTACCCTGATTTTTGCGATGTGCCTTTTGGCTGGGTACCCCTGACTTCAGCACCTTTCCTTGCTAGGGCAGACTGCGGTCTTGCTCGGACTGCCATGAAGACAGTGGTGTAGCCTGGCCTGGCCAAAACTTTGTTTTCCAGCCTCTGGTTGCTGTACTTAAGCTCCTTCTCCACATCAGATCCATCATGCAACGCTGGCTGGCCAGATGACTTTGAGACAGTTCCACAGAGACACTCCAACTTTGGGATGAGGAATCCAATGAGAGCCTCAGCGATGTCCATTCCCCACCACCTATAGTCTGCTGGTTCTGTTTTGCTTACATCATTCCGATAGCCATTGATTTAAAGACCCATAGGCTTGTCTTATCCCGGATTCATTAATTTCACATCAGATTTTCCTCATTCCTGCCAGTGATCTCCATGTCCCCATCTGTCCACCAACCTGACATTACATTTTACAAAAATAGCAGTTACAATTAGTGTTGATTGCTACAGGTTTTTGGGCTACAGAAGTAGGTCAGAGTTTTTAAGCAAACAGATCTATGTTCTTTGTCTCACAAAGACTATGTTAAGATAAGTGTGTTCTTAACAAAGTTGTTGCCAGGGGGAGATGACTGAGTGACTCGGAATAGCAGAAGTGGTTGGGGTTTTGTTGCCTATTGAAATGGAAGAGTAGCGGCACAGGGTTCAGGAGCCTTTGAGGTCACCACTTCAAGCATGCGAATGGAAATTAAGGCTGTGTCAGCGGCAATGGAATAGTCAGTTGCTCATGATGTGGTTAATGGTGTCATTGTGACGGATTCACAGAGTATGCTTCGTAAGATTGAGAAGAGTTTGCTTCATAAAGAATGGGTTCATCTGTTAAGCCAGCCAGATGTGACAAGCCTAATGTGGGTTTACTGTCCAGGGCATGCGGGAATATATGGCAGTGATATGGCAGACAGACTTGCTGGACAAGCTAAAAGAAGTGGCACACTGACAATGAACAAGGGGGACATTGGTAAGGCTGTATTGGATAGACTGCGGGAAAATGAAGAGAGTGGGATTGGAAGAACAGTTTAACTGTGAAGAGACCGCTAGAGCTAGGACAAAGGCGCTGGCTGGAAATTCAAACTGTGTGGCAGGAAATGCATCGTACACAACATTACTGAATGGGAAGGCTAACACGATCTTAAAAATAAGCCATGTCAAAGACTGATGTGTTGCATCAAAAGCAATCATTTGACAGGAGCTGTCAGCATACATACTCTTGGATGGTTGCTGTGGCATGCAGTGGAGCATATATGGGATTGTCCCAAATGCTGTGAAGCCAGAATCTGAATTTTGAACTTTGGAAGTTGCAAAGAGATGCAATAGAACTGGACGGAGGGTAAGTGGATATATGACAGAAATTTGGAATATTAGCTCAAAATAGAAGATTGCAACCTTTTTTTTTTTTCAATTTTAAAGATCTAACATTTTAATTACACATGTGAATATAACACGTATAAAATAAATATGCAAATGGTTATGTTGTAGTGTGAATGTTGAAAAATCATTTGATAGTTTCATCACCCAACCATATGATCATTGAGGGTAGAGCCTGGACAAGAAATCAGTGACGTTCTGAGCATACTTATTTATTTATGCACAGTCGGTGTTGCATTAGAGATATTGATAACAATAATTTTTTACATAGGATGAGGAATTTGATGAGTTTCTATTAATTTTCACAGATATTCCAAGTGACTGTAAATCAAAAGAAAATGAGAATGCAGTGCAGAATGAGAACAGGGGCTTTGAAATACATAGACTTTAGGAAAGCAGAGACAAAACTCAACACAAGAAGTGATGAACATAATATTTAGAGGACTTAAAAAAACATTAGAAGATATCAGAATATAGAAATTGTTCAAAATATATGACTATGAAACATGGGTGGCAAGTGAAAAAATGTGGCATTCTTGAATGGGTTTTGAAACACATGCCATAGAAGAAATGTCTGGATCTGATGAGAGCAGAGGGTAGCAATCCTGGAGCAAGGAGTTAATAAATAGCAGGAGTGAAACAGTTACAAGATTGAGTATACATGAATGAAAAGAAAAAAAGACACATTTATGCTGATTAAAATAATGGACATTTCCAGGCTAACACAGAAGGGGAAAACAAAGAGGCACTAGAGAACTGCAGAACAATGAAAAAAAAAATGAAGATGAGGAAAACCTGAAGAATAAATAAAAATTGCTGATCTAGAACAAGTGGGACCAGAAGAAATCTGAGCCATGTGCTCCACAAAATGGTTACGGTGGTGGGAAAAAGTGCATTGTAAACTGTGATGTAAGCTTCTCATATAAATCTATGAATTGAGTAAGAAGTTTTATGATTATTATTATGAATAAACTGCTATAGAATTTTTCTGTTTGATTCAGTATGCATTTAATTAGGCCTAGTGTAAAGATTCTTATTTCATGAAATCTTAATTCTCTTATTTATCAACCATTCAGTCAAAATTACATTAGAAAATCTCACAAATCATAGTTTGCTTCACCATCCATCTTCCTGTGTTGAGCATTTAGCTCATGACCTTATAGAACTGCCACAAACATTTGTCCATCCAATGAAAATTTCAACTAAATAAGACAGTTTTATGAACACACAATAATTATGAATAAGTGTACAACCATACACGAGGCACTGCCATAAACCTGGGATACCAAAATGTATAAACTAGGAAAAATGTAGGAACAGCTTTATTACTTAACATTTACAATGATGTGACGTTTCGGCATGAGCCTTCTTCATAATATAATTTTATGAAATGCTGTTTGCTGATTTGTTTATTATCATGTTATTAGTTTCAGGTAGAAGTATCATAAAATCTGCTTGAGGAGAATTTTTTAAACATTAAATGGCAGGACAAGATCAGGAACGAGGAGGTCTGGCAGGACAAGAACCTGTGAACCTACAAATCATGTCTAGGAAGTGGAGGTGGATTGGCCGCACTCTGAGGAAACCTGACACCAACATAGCAAGACAGATACTGACATGGAATCCTCAAGGAAATAGAAAACGAGGAAAAGACTTGGAAAAGAGAAATTATGACAGTGCTCAGAGATGAGGGATACACATGGAAGGAAACAGAGAATAATTCCAAGAACAGAGATGAGTCAGAGAGTCTTTATCCGTGGGCCTGTGCTCACAAGGCAGTGAAAGGCGATGATGATGATCATCATCATAACATCACTGAATTACTGTGTCTGTGAAACAAGGTATAGGAGAAGATCAGTGTAGAGAGAATAATTACAAGCAGGCCAGTCTTTTAGTGTTGTTATGCTCACAAAGTTGGTATTCTTAACTCTTTCCAGACTGCGTTACTTCAAAATCGATTCTTAGTTTTTGACAACGTGGACGTTGGAGAGGGGCACGGACGTTTTGGAGAATGGGGGTCCCTGTGTAAAAGTTACTGACCGACTTAATTCCATGATCACCACATGTGTATCACACATTAAAATAAGTGGAAATGAATGAAGATTCCATAAATGAAGTTATTTGTCATTAAAAAAAAAACAAAGAAAGGAAAAAACTGGTGTGAAACGATTGATAAAAAAATGTTAGGGCTGAGCAATAAAATCTACTTTATACTTACCTTAACTGTGTCATAATCCAATATAGAATACATAGTCATTCAAATTTCAACACACAAAAATCAGCATTTATGGATGTTTGTGACATCTGATAAATCTAACAGATCTACAGATAAGAGAAACACATATAGTAAGATAGGTCTAGTCGGTCGATGTGACCATTCTACTACTCAATCTCGAAATAAACTTGAATTTTACCCCCCCCCCCATCTATATTTCCAATATGGGTTCCATTCCCCACGCTTAAAATAGTAGTTTAAGTTGCTGTTGGTGAGATTCTTCAGCTGCCGTGCGTGGAACAGTGCTCCTCCTGGCCAATGAAGAAAAGTGCAAATGGGGTTGCCGCGCAGCATCACTGCGGAAAAGGTGGTAGAAAGGATAAAGCGAAGCAAACAGCCAAGTCACGGCACCTCTGGCCTGGAGGTCGGCCACGTCTTGAGTGCAGTCATATTGGGTGAAATGCATGAACCGGCTTGTCCCAGAGGTTAAGACACTGCTGGCGAGACTCTTTGAATGCCACGCGTGGAGTGAAGCTCCTCCCGGTCAAGGAAGAGAATGCGGAAAAGAAATAAAGGTTGCTGTGCGGCGCTGATGTGAAAAGGTGGTGGAAAGGATAAAGTGAAGTCTAATCGGTATGTCCAGTAGTATCACTGCAAGAGCTACACATACCACGGCACCTCTGCTCTAGAGGCCAGCCACGTCCGAAATACACCTACACTGGTGAAATATGCCTAAATCGGCACACACCAGGGGTGGAACTTGATGGCTAGACATGTCATGCCACCTCCGGCTCTAGAGGTCGGTCACGCCTGATATACACCCATACTGGTGAATTTTGCCTAAACCGGCTTACACTAGGGGTGAATCTTGAAGGCTATGCATGTCACAGTACCTCTGCTGTAGAGGTCGGTCACGTCCCAAACACGCCCATACTGGGATAATATACCTAAACCGGCTCAACCCAGGGGTGGAAGTCACTAGTGGCGAGGATTCGTCCACCTGGACAAAAGCTCCATCCTGGTCACAACTAGGAAGGGTAGCGGCCACGACCGCAAAATGCTGAAGTCGGAGACACTGGACCAGGGCAGTCTAGATAGACAACCACCTCTCACCCGGCGGGGATGTTTGCGTATCCTAATCATGCTGAGGTTTTCCGGTGAGAAAGTCCAACTCTGGACTGGATGGGCAACCACCTCTCACCCGGCGGTGATACACGGGTATCTCAAAACACGTCGAGGTTTTCCGGTGAGAAGGTCCAACTCTGGCCTGGGTGGGCTACCGCCTCTCACCCAGCGGGGATGCACTGATATCCTAAACATGTCGAGGTCTTCCGGTGAGAAAGTCCAACTCTAGACTAAACTGGTGCAATGAAAACCACGGTGTCACGCAATCCGCTTCAGAGACCCACCAAGAATACAGGCTAAAGCCCTGCGATACTCTGAAACCCTTGTGGTCCTCTTGTGGATCTCGTGTGGTCCTTTCGGGGACCACACAGGAGACCACGGGACCTAACGAGGACCACAGGTGTAAATTCAATAAGATCACAGTGCGGTTTTGGTGGTAGAAGCGAACGAAGAAGAAGAAGAAGTAGTTTAAATTTGTATTCTGAAGAGTTCTAACTGGTTAAATGAAAAGTAACATTGTGTTTTCAACAAAAAAAAAGTCCGAAGCCTTATATGGCTCTTGGTCGGGAACGGCCCTGTGCACAAAGATCCTTATAGGGATCGCTGGTCGTTGAAGAGTTAATATTCTGGAAGGGTGCCCCAATCATGTTATAATGGAGGTTTTTACAGTTTTTTCTTTTTAAATAAGGATTTACTTTTCACATTTTGTAACTGCCATTTTATATTTAAAAAAAGCTGCTAAAACTGTAAAATGTTCATGTGCAGAGATATTTTTGGTTGAAAATTTTAAACAAACTAAATGAGTACATTTTAAAACTTTGTTGTGTTTTTATTTTTATTTTGTTTAATATTTGTTTTAAAGTCCAAAGAGATGTTATTATTTGATGTTAAAGTTTCCATGTTTCAAGCCAAATTTTGGATATATGAGTGCATAGTTAATTTTATACAAAGTATCCAGAATTGTAAATAGGTTATACACAAATTTACCTTTTTTTAAAATATGGTTTGTAGTTTTGTAAGAAGTAGTATCTATATTTTTAACCAGAACTCCATGTTGGTGGTGTTCTTTGTGAACTTTTTTTTATTAAAATATATAAGTTATTTTGTTTGTTTTTTTTTTTAAAGGAAATTGTAAAAAAAAACTAAAATATTTACTTTTAAATATTTACTTTTTTGGAGTTCTTACAGAAAATAGATTAAATCAGAAGTTTAAAAGAAATGTTGGCACCACTGCTGTAAATCTTTTAATACAGTGGTCCAATATGTGTTGCAATCCATCATTCCATGTTGTATATTACATTAGATTTATGTACTTTTAATTGTCCAATATTTGTTACTGTTTAACATTCCACATTTTATACAGCATTGGTTTTATATGCTTTACATTTATATAGTGCCATTTTAATTTAGATGTCTCCTTATTCAAATGTGTAATAAAATTCCATTATACAGATTTATTCTAGAATTATTTTGAGTTATTTAACTTCTTGAAGAGATTCTTAAGTGTTGATGTATATTGCAAGAAAGTGGCTACTTCTCTTAAGATTCATCATCATCATCATCATCAGGTGCCTTGCCGACTGGTGTTGGCTGTTATGCTTCTCCAGAGTACACGATCCTTCATGCAGGCCATCAACTCAGTTGGTGATCTCCTCTCACACCATCCTGTCCAGCATCATTTCTCTTGGTCTTCCTCTTGATCTTCTTCCTTCTATTTTTCCTGTTGTTATAATATTTTCAGTGCCCCCTCTTCTCATTGCATGTCCTATGAAACGTCCGAAACACACCTACACTGGTGAAATATGCCTAAACTGGCGTACACCAGGGGTGAAACTTGATGACTATGCATGTCACAGTACCTCTGCTCTAGAGCTTGGTCACGTCCCAAACACGCCCATACTGGGATAATATGCATAAACCGGCTCAACCCAAGGGTGGAAGTCACTAGTGGCGAGGATTCGTCCTCCTGGACAAAAGCTCCATCCTGGTCACAACTAGGAAGGGTAGCGGCCATAACCACAAAATGCTGACGTCGGAGACATTGGACCAGGGCAGTTTAGATAGGCAACCACCTCTCACCCGGCGGGGATGATTGCGTATCCTAATCACGCTGAGGTTTTCCCGGTGAGAAGGTCCAACACTGGACTGGATGGGCAACCACCTCTCACCCGGCGGTGATGCACGGGTATCTCAAAACACGTCGAGGTTTTCCGGTGAGAAAGTTCAACTCTGGCCTATGTGGGCCACCACCTCTCACCCAGCGGCGATGCACTGTTATCCAAAACACGTCGAGGTTTTCCGGTGAGAAAGTCCAACTCTAGACTAAACTGGTGCAACGAAAACCACGGTGTCACGCAATCCCACTTCTGAGACCCACCAAGAATACTGGCTCAAGCCCTGCGATACTCTGAACCTCTTGTAGTCCTCTCGGGGATCTCGTGTGGTCCTTTCGGGGACCACACGGGGGACCACGGGACTTAAACGAGGACCACAGGCGTAAATTCAGTAGGATCACAGTGCGGTCTTGGTGGTAGAAGCGAACAAAGAAGAAGAAGGTAACATGGCTCATAGTACTAATGGTTCGATGGTCTTCACATTCAACTGCACCTTGTTTCTTTGGTAGGGCAATGAAAACTAATTGCACAAGGTCTGATGGGACATAGTTACTGTTATAGATGTCATTCAGCAATTTGGTAATTATTTCTATGCCAAGCTCTCCTAATGCTTCCAACTCTTCCTTTGTGATTTTATCTGGCCCTGGTGCTTTGTTGTTCTTCATGTGTTTGATGGCTTCTTCCACTTCTGCTTTTAGTATGGGATGCCCTTCATAATTATTTCGTATATCTATTTCATTTCTATTGTCCTTATAGAGTTCTCTAATGTATTTGCACCATCATGCCATCATTTCATCTCTGTCCATTATTGTTTGCCTCTCCTTTGACTTCAAGCAACCAGTTTTGGGGTATGCCCTTTTATTTGTTAACTCCTTTTTTAAAAACTCCCATGAATAAGAGAGTACAGCGAGAAATGGAGGCCATGGAAATGTGTTTCATAAGAAGGATGTTGAGAGTACCATGGACAGCTAAGAAAACCAATGAAGAAGTCTTAAGAGAGGCAAATTACAGCAAAGATCAGAGGCAGACAAGCGAGATTTGTAGGACATTTTCTGAGAAGAGGAAAACTGGAACACACTGTGCAACTAATATATCCATACTACAAGAACTTAATATTGAAGAAGGCTGGTTAGTAAAGAGGATTAAACAAAGAAGACTTAAATATTTTGGACCCTTTAAACGTCATGATAATCTAGAAAAAACCGTCTTGGTAGGGTACATAATGGGAAAAAGAAAGAGAGGAAGACCAAGGCGAAGATGGCTGCAAGACATCGTTGATAATCTGCAAATGGATGCGTCAGCACCAGGCCACCTTGCTCACAACCGAGAGGTCTACAGGAGTGCTGTTAGGGAGGCAAAGTTCTGCAAGGGACATGCAAATGAATGAATGAATGAATGTAGCAACTGGGAAAATTGAGGGAAGAAGAGACAGAGGAAGACAGAGAGAGAGAGAGAGAAGTTACTGGATGGGCTGTCAGTGTGGCTAGGAAAAAAGTCACCGGTGGATCTCATAATCAAGTCTAAAGACAGGGAATTCTGGAGAGAAATGATCGCCTACGCCACGCGGCACGGCACTTGATTGATTGATTTTCCTTAGTCATTTGTTTTCAAAAGTCTAATTTCTTGTTTATTTCTTTTGTTGTTTTCTAGCTTTTGCATGCATAAATGATGATGGATATTACATTCGAATTTCCCATGGGAACAACTGTGTTAAGAACACGCTTATCTTAACATAGTCTCTGTTTGCTTAAACTCTGACCTATCTCTGCAGCCCAGAAACTTGTAGCAATCAACACTAATTGTAATTGTTATTTTTGTAAAATGTAATGTCAGGTTGGTGGATGGATGGGGACATGAAGATCACATGCGGGGATGAGGAAAATCTGGTGTGAAATTAATGAATCCAGGACATGACAAGCCTATAGTTCTTTACAACAGTGGCTATCAGAATGATGTAAACAAAACAGAACCAGCAGACTATAGGTGACGGGGAATGGATATCGTTGAGGCTTTCATCGGATTCCTCATCCCCAAATCGGAGTATCTCTGTGGAACTGTCTCAAAGCCATCTGGCCAGCCAGCGTTGCATGCTGGATCTGTCGTGGAGAAGGGGCTTAAGTACAGCTATTAGAGGTTGGAAAACAAAGTGTTGGCCAGGCCACCTTACACCACTGTCTTCATGGCAGTCTGAGCAAGACAACAGTCTGCCCTAGCAAGGAAAGGTGCTGAAGTCGGGGGTACCCAGCCAAAAGGCGCACTGCAGAAAACCATGCATCATCGCCAGTGTGCGTACGAAGAAGAAGAAGAAGTGTAATCCAGACATTCAGTTATAGTTCAATGGGAGAATGCTACGAGATGGCCACATTCTGTGTTCACTTTAAAAAAAAAGTGGTAGTTGTGCTGCATTATTGTTTACAGCTGGGCTATATCTCCCCCCTTTTGATGCAACACATCAGTCTTTGACATGGCTTATTTTTATGACCGTATTACCTTTCCATTAAATAGCTTCCATGGATAGGCCTATGCTTCTAAAGCAAGCTCTAGACTTTAAAATGAGATATAGCACTACAGAATGTGTTTTAGTTTTAATTGCAAAGTCTTCTTCTTCGTTCGCTTCTACCACCAAGACCACCCCGTGATCCTCCTGTGGTCCTCGATAGGTCCCTGAAGGGACCACATGAGATCCACGAGAGGACCACAAGAGGTTCAGATTATCGCAAGGCTTGATCCTGTATTCTTGGTGGGTCTCATAAGCAGGAATGGGTGACACCATGGTTTTAATTGCACCAGTTTAATCTGGAGTTGGATTTTCTCAGTGGAAAACCTCTACTTGTTTTGGATATCAGTTGGGTGAGAGGTGGTTGCCCATCCAGCCTAGAGTTGGACCTCTCTTCGAAAAACCTCAGCGTGATTAAGATACGCATACTTCCCCGCCGGGTGAGAGGTGGTTGCCTATCTAGACTTCCCTGGTCCAGTGTCTCCGACTTCAGCATTTTGTGGTTATGGCCGCTACCCTTCCTAGTTGTAACCAGGACGGAGCTTTTGTCGAGTTGGGTTGAGCCAGTTTAGGCATATTATCCCAGTATATGCGTGTTTAGGACGTGACCGACCTCTAGAGCGGAGGCACCGTGACATGCGTAGCCATCAAGTTTCACCCCTGGTTTAAGCCGCTTTAGGCATATTTCACCGGTATGGGTATATATCGGACGTGGCCGGCCTCTAGAGCAGAGGTGCCGTGGTATAGGTAGCTCTCGCCGCGAGACCACTGGAAATACCGACAAACCTTCACTTTATCCTTTCTATCACCTTTTCACATCGGCGCCGCACGGCAACCTTAATTTCTTTTTCGCATTTTCTTCATTGGCCGGTAGAAGTTTCATTCCATGCGCGGCATCGGAAAAATCTCGCCAGCAGTTTCTTGAACGCTGGGTTAAACCAGTTCAGACATTTCGCCCGATATGAGTGCACATAGGACGTGGCCGACCTCCAGACCAGAGGTGCAGTGATTTGACTATTGTTTACTTCGCTTAATCATTTCTTTCACCTTTTCCACAGTGGTGCTGCGCAGCAACCCTATTCGCACCTTTCTTCACTGTCCGGGAGGAGCCCCACTCCACGCACGGCAGCTGAAGAATCTCGCCAGGCGCGGTAGATGAGCTACCAAACATGACTCTCATCTACCAGAAGCGTCTGGTTTTCAGGCTTCAGATATTCGCCTTCGCCCATTCTCCTGTCAGTTTGAACAGCTCTGCCACGAGAAGGCCAGGAGTTTGGATTTGACCGTCAGAGGCTATTTGAGACGCACGCCATTGGAGTGGAGAGCGTATCCCCCACCCCACTTCCGGCTATAACAGTTCTTAGAACCTAATTTCAAAGTAATAACTAGGAATAGTTTTTAATAGCTCCAATACACTGCTGGCTAGAATCTTCGGATGCCGCGCGTGGAGTGAAGCTCCTCCCGGTCAAGGAAGAAACTGCGGAAAAGAAATAAGGGTTGCTATGCGGCGCTGATGTGAAAAGGTGAAGGAAAGGATAAAATGAAGTTTAATTGGTATGTCCAGTAGTATCGCTGCGAGAGCTACTCATACCACGGCGCCTCTGCTCGAGAGGCCGGCCACGTCCGAAATACACCTACACTGGTGAAATATGCTTAAACCGGCATACACCAGGGGTGAAACTTGATGGCTACGCATGTCACAGTACCTCCGCTCTAGAGGTCGGTCACGTCCCAAACACGCCCATACTGGGATAATATGCATAAACCGGCTCAACCAAAGGCTGGAAGTCACTAGTGGCGAGGATTCGCTCTCCTGGACAAAAGCTCCATCCTGGTCACAACTAGGAAGGGTAGCGGCCACGACTACAAAATGCTGAATTCGGAGACACTGGACCAGGGCAGTCTAGATAGGCAACCACCTCTCACCCGGCGGGGATGTTTGCGTATCCTAATCATGCTGAGGTTTTCCGGTGAGAAAGTCCAACACTGGACTGGATGGGCAACCACCTCTCACCCGGCGGTGATGCACGGGTATTTCAAAACACGTCGAGGTTTTCCGGTGAGAAAGTTCAACTCTGGCTTGTGTGGGCCACTACCTCTCACCCAACGGGGATATACTGATATCCAAAACACGTCGAGGTTTTACGGTGAAAAAGTTCAACTCTGGCCTGTGTGGGCCACCACCTCTCACCCAACGGGGATATACTGATATCCAAAACACGTCGAGGTTTTACGGTGAGAAAGTTCAACTCTAGAATAAACTGGTGCAATTAAAACCACGGTGTCACGCAATCCCACTTCTGAGACCCACCAAGAATACAGGCTCAGGCCCCGCGATACTCTGAACCTCTTGTGGTCCTCTCGAGGATCTCGTGTGGTCCTTTCGGGGACCACACGGGGGACCTCGGGAGTTAACGAGGACCACAGGCGTAAATTCAGTAGGATCACAGGGCGGTCTTGGTGGTAGAAGCGAATGAAGAAGAAGAATAATAGCTCCAATAAGATAAATTAAACCTAGAATACAGATACGAAACAAAATTGGTTGTTCTACAATACTTGTTAAAATCCAAAACATTATGAGATGAAGATATAAGAGCCAAAAGTAATCAGAAAAGACTGTAACTGTTAAAAAAGGGTCTAGCTCTGTTGCTAGTCCTGAGGAGTGGCTTCTTTACATCCGGGGCATGCCCTTACATGTTGGACCTATGACATCAGGTTTTCCCTCAGTGTTTTTAGGGACTTGATCCCGGTGTCCTAATCATTTCCAATGCATGTTATCCATAGTGCAAAAAAAGTATTAAAAAAAACTTCATGCGAAGTGAAAGATGTGTACGATTGTACTGGTTTAAAAGTCTCAATGTGATCACTATTTCCACTTATTAAAAGTAAAGTAAAGATAGTCCCATAGCATTTCAAATGCCGTAGGGGGTGAAGCGTTAGAGACCTCATTATGCTGGGTCATCAGCGTATGAGGTAGGGTGACCAGTTCCTTTCCTCGCTGCCTTTACTTCCCAGATTTTCTCTGGTACCCATTTTACGAGGCTGGGTCGACCTCAGGGCCGTATTGGTCGGAAAAAAAATCCCGCTCAGCTGGGGATTCGAACCCTCGACCATTTGGTTGCTAGACGAGTGCTCTAACCACTACGCTAGCCGGCCCTTCTTCCACTTATTACAAAGAATTAAAGAGCCCAAACTTAGTCCCAGGGGAAAAAAAAACAGATGGAGAACTCCTGCTAACGATATAATTCATTGAGGCATCTAATCCCCTTGTTTAGATTTCTGTGCAATATGAGACTGAAGCAAATGATGAATGATTAAGTACAAGGATATGAAATCAGATTTGCCAGAAATCAGAAAAGAGGATAACACCATGTGAGATGAGATGTTATAAAAGAGTCTCAGGATATCTTGGAAGGATAAGGCGAGCAACAAAAGCAAATCAGAAGAACTGAATGCCCATGAAAATTCATCTCCATCTATGAAAGTTATCCTTCGGTTTTGTTAAATGACACAATGATCTAGGGGAAACAATACTAGAGGGCATTCCTGGAGAACAAAAGAGGGATCAGCTGAAGATGTAGTAGGTCCAGGCCATCACCGAAATTCTAAACACCACACTGCCGGAAGCAGGCATGCTAGCCATTGCAATATTTATCTGATGGATATTATCATTGTTATACTCCATGTTTCTGAGTCACATAAGATTTCAAGTGGTGTGTCGGTTATTGAATGCCATTCCCTTGAAATCATAGTGGATTGTTTTTATTTTTATTTCTCTGCGCTCTATTTGTTCCTGCTACCTCTGTCCATTTTTATTTCCTCTTTCTATCTTTTTATGAAGCTAAACCATAGACCACTGTTTACCCCTTTTCCACTAGTATCAGTTTTACTGCAGCTGTCATCATGCCTAGAAACAGCAGGAGCTTCCTTAAACAAACTTTAAAAAAAAAGAATGTCTAACACACGTGTTGCTTCTAACGGGCACAAACGGTGTGCTAATAAATTGTTTATAATAGGGCTTAAAAGTTCAAAATCAAAATCAGAAAATGACTAATGCACCATTTCATCAAGTGATCTTCTTCTTCTTCTTCTTCATACGCACACTGGCGATGATGCGCGATACCCTCATTTTTGCGATGCACCTTTTGGCTGAGTACCTCCGACTTCAGCACCTTTTCTTGCTAGAGCAGTCTGTGGTCTTGCTCGGACTGCCACCAAGACAGTGGTGTAGGCTGGCTGGCCAACACTTTGTTTTCCAGCCTCTGGTGGCTGTATTTAAGCCCCTTCTCAGCATCAGATCCAGCATGTAATGCTGGCTGGCCAGACGGCTTTGAGACAGTTCCACAGAGATACTCTGACTTTGGGATGAGGAATCTGATGAGTGCCTCAGTGATATACATTCCCCGCCATCTACAGTCTGCTGGCTCTGTTTTGTTTACATCATTCTGATAGCCATTGTTGTAAATACCCATAGGCTTGTCACATCCTAGATTCATTGGTTTCACACCAGATTTTCCTCATCCCTGCTGGCAATCTCCATATCCCTATCTGTTCGCCAACCTGACATTACATTTTACAAAAATTTACAATTAGTATTGATTCGTAGCAACATCAGCATATGATCTATGTAAGCAATTGGGCATAAAGGGACAAGCAAGAGCAAGGGCATTGAAAAGCCTTTCAGAAACAGCAGAAAAGGTCTCATGCTGGCTGTAGAGTATGTGAAACATGAGTTGAGAACATAAATCATTTCGTTTATCACAACGTCATGACCCAGAGGGCTTAACCCAGGGGTGAAACTCACTAGTGGCGAGGATTAGTCTTCCTGGACAAAAGCTCCGTCCTGGACACAACTAGGAAGGGTAGCGGCCACGACCACAAAACGCTAAGTCGGAGACACTAGACCAGTGCGGTCTAGATAGGCAATCACCTCTCACCCGACGGGGACATACGTGTATCCTAATCACGCTGAGGTTTTCCAGTGAGAAAGTACAACGCTGGACCAGATGGGCAACGACCTCTCACCCAGCGGGGATAAACTGATATCAAAACACGTCGAGGTTTCCACTGAGAAAGTCCAACTCTAGATCAAACTGTGCAACGAAAATCACAGTGTCACGCAATCCCGCTGCAGACGACCCACCGAGAATACAGGCCCAAGCCACGCGATACTCTGAACCTCATGTAATCTTCTCGGAAAGCACTTGTGGTCCTCTTGGGGTAGAAGCGAACGAAGAAGAATACGATGACCGGGGGAGGGGGGCACCCCCCTTAGAGTGTCAGGAGTTTGATGGGGCCGAAACACTTGTCTGAGGGGGGTACTTCCTCTGATGATCTGAAGAAGTTGTGTTGTTGTCCCGCTCTCTACAATAGAATTTCCTGCATACAAAAATAACAATTACAATTAGTGTTGATTGCTACAGGTACCTGGGCTACAGAAGTAAGTCAGAGTTTTTAAGCAAACATATCTATGCTCTCAGTCTCACAAAGACTATGTTAAGATAAGTGTATTCTTAACACATTTGTTCCCAAGGAATCATCATTTTACTTTGACTTTTCTTCTACGAACCACGAGCACTTGTGAAAGCTGCAAACTAATGATTTGGTAACGGAAATCAACATCATCTTCACTCATAAAATTTGTCTTGGAACTCAACTTATGGCTGTTAGGAATGTCTTTACATCTGGCAATAATCTTATATTTGATACGGAAAACTAAAACAATAACATTTATAACTGATGGTGCTTGTAACTGAGGTGCTTGTAAGATACTAGGCGTTTTGTCTCCACTAAAGTTTTTTTTTAAAAATGGTTTCCTTTTTTCCTTTCTGTGATTATTTTCTGGATTCTTTCTATACGAAGGGCAATAACGGAGCACATTTAGAAGGACTGACCATCCTTTCATTAAATCATGAAAATAGTTGACTATATATATCATGTATAGTGCCTAAAATAATGATGCATTAAGGAAGCTCCCGTTATAACAAGCATTAGCTTCGCCAATGATTACTCCCTGCAAAATATGGCGGGTGTAGCGAAGAAAAAAAATGCTGATACAAAACCAGTATGCAAATACGGTAGCAAGTGTTATCGCAAAAATCCACAGCACATCCAAAACTACAAACACCCAGGCCGGAGTGACGATGATGACAACGTAAGAAATTTTTTCCTGTGTTACAAAGCTTCAGTGCTGCCTTTCAGATTTATACAGTTCGTTGTCATTTTGTGTATTGTCTTCGCTAAATTAATTAAGGTAATCCTGTCATGCCCTAGTGGCACATAGGGATATGGTGTTAGTGCCCATATTTTCCTTGACCTGTCAGTACACTAGAGGGTGATATGGTCAGTATCACGCCTGGCCGCCTTTCCTTCCCCAACCCCAGAAGAAGTCGGGTACCCATTTCTACAGCTGAGTGACTAGGGTGCCTCTGGCCGGATTCGAACCTCCGACCATCGCCATGACACCATTGCATTAACCACTTCGCCACTCAGAAACCCTACATTAATTAAGGCGACCCATAATCCATTGTATTAGGATTTATGCACGTAAATTAACTAGGATTCATTTCTTTGACTCCATATGTCCCTGTTGTGTCAGTAGGTTTTCATGGGTGAGTAAAATTTAAAACACAAAAAATGAATAGTTCTAGAAAATAACTGCATAAATCAGTAGTACTGAGTTCATGACCTCATGGAACATTACGTGTCCTAAAGTTCTGCAGAATATCGGCAGGGTTTATGTAAGAATAATGAAATAAATATAGATAGTATAATATGAACCAGAGGGCCTCATCAGAATGGATAAATCAGACCTATACAAATCCATCATGCAACACCTTGATGAAAAAATGCGAAGCAACTTCCTCCAAAGTACTTATCACATATGACGCAACGTATTACATGTAGCCAAGGGCAGTGGTTGCAAATCCCAGCTAAATGTAATTCACAATCAACACAACATTGGAGTCATCTCCCTAAAAGCACTCAAGGAAATCATGATGTCAAAGGCCGAACACGTTTGGGTATGCCCCAGTTGTAATGAAGCCGCTCTCCAGGACCAGCATCAGAGTTAGGCCTCTCTTTTACAGTTACATGAAGCTTACAAATATCATGTTTCCAGTTGGGGGTTGAAGATGCACTACTCAAAGCTGAATGAGACAGTGGTCACCAACCCATAGCTGACTGCATCAGAGTTAGCAGACTCTGTTCTGCCTCCCAGGTCACCAACCCATAGCTGACTGCATCAGAGTTAGCAGACTCTGTTCTGCCTCCCAGGTCACCAACCCATAGTTGACTGCATCAGGGTTAGCAGACTCTATCACCCAGGAATGGATCACAATGGGATAATGAAACTGGTCCCAAAAATGTGGTGAGCAGGTCAGATGCATTGGGCTGAAAGGGGCATAACTGTGAGAATACTCTTTTGAGAGTGAGCAAAGATGTTTTCAGTTGTGCAGTTACTAAGAAAGTTGGTGGCCTGCCACACAGAACTGAGCATAATCTCAGAAGTATTAACATTTAATAATATACTTAAAGTCAGTAATGAGCAAAATCTGTACACAGGCTCAGCTGTATTTGCTGAGATCAAGATTTCAAACTGAGAGTGATCATATTTTTTAACAGTTTCAGCAGTTTCAACCATTAATTTACATTGATAAAATGTTGACTCTAGTGTTGCATACAAAACATTAGAAGATGTTAATGTTTTCATTATTTGTTCAGTTTTGTTGAGGCTTAAAATTTAGCACTACAAAAGAATTTTGTGAGAGCAAGTCCATGAACAAACATGGCAGTGAGAAGTTTTGTGATACAAAAGCACTAGCCAATGATATAACATTGTACTACAGATAAGTAGCCAAACAGAAATAGCCATTGTACTATAGATAAATGCCCAAGCAAATGTATATTACAAAGTCCTGAACATATTTATTGAAGAGCCAGCATGTGAATCTGAAGTGTCTGGACCTGAGGCTGAAGAATGAAGCTGCTACAAGAACTCAGAGAAAAGGCTCCAGGTTTAGCATGTCCCAGCACTTAACATAAAGGAAGGAGTAATACTTTTTTTTAGCAGAGAATGATGACGTATCATGACAGTTGAAAATGGTGTTACTGTACTGTAGGTTGTTGATGATGCAACACTCAGCGCTGTGGAAACTAAACGTGAGAAGAGAAAGAAGGAGAAGACCATTAGTGACTACTTTGGGAAACCTTCACAAACCCAGCGTGCCTCAGGCTCAGGTATGTCACATGTTTTCTTCACCGAAGATGTGCTATCATCGAAGCTAAACATTTAGTACAGCAGTGAAACTACAGTCTCTTCTGTCAGTCAGTTTTTTTCACTGGCCTTTGAAAGGTTTTATATCGTCATATGCATTGAATCAAAGGAAAGATAAGCACCATTATAAGGTATCAGTTACACTATTGATCAAGTAATTGTATGTTTCTGACCAGTATACATCTGTTTCTGATTTATTAAGCATAATTATCACATTGTATTCAAGCTGGTGTCCAAGGTACTTATATTTTCCCACTGAGGTGTGATCTACCTCATTTGGTGAGACTTGGTTTTTTTTGTTTTTTTTTAATATCAAGGTAACTATTGCTGTGCTTAATTCAGATGTGCCTACTATCTTCTTATTGTCTGGCTTCTGAAAGTGTGCAAAAGTTCCAAATTTATGGACCTTTTCATCCCTTTTTTTGAGCTGTTGAGCAGAGTTGAGAGACCTTTTGTGAGCTGTTGACCAGAGTTGAGTAACCTTTTCATCCCTTTTGTGAGCTATTGAGCAGAGTTGAGAGAATGATTAGTGCAGCATGGATGAGATATTTTCTCCATGTCATCTGCATACAGTCTGCAGACATGAAAAAGAGGCCACATTTTCTAAAGTTTTATATTTCAAAATTTTGATGATGTTTGATTATCTTTTAAATTTATAATTTCAAAATGTTTATTTCTTTACCTTTTTAAAAATGAAAAGTAGATATCAGAATGAGCTTGTAACAGAAATGCAGGTAGCATCATGTTTTGATGGAAGTTTTTATGCTTAAGAGTTAAGAATGTTAATGTATGAGTTCTTTTAATCTACAGACTCAGAGGAAAGTGGTGCTGGTCTGCCTTTAAAAAAAAAGAAAACAGAGAATAATGAGTCATTGCTGCAGGAAAAGAAGGTGCCAGTGGATGATGAAGCAAAAGCCATGTCTCAGGAGACTACAGATAATGAAGAGAATGATGATGATGTTGATGAAAGCCTATCTGTGTCACCTGATGATGTGAAAGAGAACATCAAGAAGAAGTTTCTGATGGATATGCCAGATGATTTCTACAAGTTCTGGGAATTTTGTCAGTCACTGAGCCCTGATAATCCAAGATGTAAGTTTGTTTTGTGTACCATGCAACAAGAATGTGAAGTTAGATATAGACTGACTAATCTTGCTTCTGTTGTGTCACAACAGTTTTAAATCACAGTATTGTGGGATAGGGAGTCCAACGCCTCTGTTTGTTTTTGCTGGAGAAACTTGGATAGAAATGATCAAAAAGCTGTAAACTGAGTATGTTCATGTCAGTTAAACATTATTGCCAGTATCTTCTTCTTCTTCTTCGTACGCATTGTCTGTCTATATCTGCAGTCCTGTCTCTTGGATAAATTTGTTTTTTGCAGTTCATGTCTGGAACCATAGAGCTTATCTTCTTTAGTGGTTTCACTGGGCCACTAATTATTTCTCAGTGTCTCGTAGTTGGTGCAGTTTTGGAGGATATGTTCCGCAGTTTGGGGCATCTGGGCACATGTACAAAGATTGGTAGTACCAACCTTAAACTTTTTATACATATGACTTCGGAGTCGGCTGTGTCCTGTTCGGAAACGGAAAATGGTGACTTGTTCCTTTCTGTTTAGCATGTGATAGTCATCATGTGGTGGTGTTTGTGGCTTCTTGTAGGTTTTTATCATGCTTTTCTTCTGATTATAGGTGATTGGTATATCTGGTTGCTCCATTTCAGTGCCTCCTTTGGCCAGACAGTCAGCTTTCTCATTGCCTGGTATCCCACCGTGGAAGGGAATCCACTGCAAGGTGACTGTGTTGTAAGCCAGTTTTTGACAAGGCATCCTTAAGATCTGGTAGTTTGTTGCACTGAAGAGCTTCCAGTACTGATCTTGCATCTGTGAGAATTACTGTGGGGCATGTATCAATTCTGGTATAGTTTTTTCAGCTGTAGCAATAATTGCCCTAACTTCTGCATCATAGTTGTTGCAGTATTTTCCAGTGGGTATGGAAATCTTATCAGTGGTGTTGTTTGGATATTCAATATGTGCTCCTGCCCCTCCATTCTTTATGGCATTGTGTGCAGATCCATCTGTATACACACGTATCCAGGTGTCACATGGATATTTGTCATCTAGCACACTAAGTGTGGCTGTTGATCTTATAAGACTGCTTTGCATCTCACCATTCTGCACACCTTTCATTTCAGTCTGAATAGTTATTTGTGTACAGTCTGTTCTTTCCATGGTGTATGCTCTGGTACAGATGATAATGGAGCGACTGCAGTTGGAAGGTCAGGTATCTGCTTATGTATATGTTTGGCCTGATGAATGAAGTTGCTTCTTTTAAGCCATCTTAGTGCCAAGTTATTGAATCTCTCCTTCAGGGAATGGCTTACAGAGCTGAGGAATTTCTCTCCCAAGGCATTGATACCTTTGTATCTCTATGTTCTTTTAGCGCTTGAACACCAACTATTTTCTGCATTTCTACTACTGGCATGGACCTCATGGCACCTGTGATAATCTGTAGTGACTGATTTTGAACCTTGTCCAGATTATTCTGCATAGTGTTTGATGCTGTGCACCAAGCTGTTGAGCTGTATTCTAAATGTGGTAGAATACTTTGCTGATATACATTATTGTGGATTCTTTCACTAGCTCCCGATGTGGTTCCACTCAGTTTTCTTAATATGGCTAGTTTTCTTCTGGCTTTTGCTTCTGCACTGTTGATGTGTTGCTTCCAGGTAAGTTTTGAGTCAAGAGTCACTCCTAAGTAAGTGGGTTGGTTGTCCATCCTTAAGGATGTTTCATTTACAAAGATCTTACCTGCTTTCTGTTTAGATGAGAGAGTGAACAGAGTGGTACTTGATTTCTCTGTGTTGATACTTACACACCATTTGTTTATCCATGATGTCAAAATACCTTCTGCTCTTTGGAGTCTCTGTGTAGCAACTGTATTCATCTGTACACCACATGACCAGATCATCTGCATACAGTGCTGGTTTGATTCCATAGGGAAATTCCTTGACCAGGTCATTAATGAATACAAGGAATAGTGTGGGCAAAAGGACTCCTTGTGGTACACCATGTCGCAGCAGTACTTTCTGGTTTTTGTGTCCATCCATTACTACTCTAGCTCTTCTATTGTGTAATTAGAACTTTATCCAGTTGTACAGTCTTCCATTCACATTGCAGTTTCTTAGTTTCCACAGCAGACCTTTTTTCCATACTTTATCAAAGGCTTTCTTTAGGTCTATCCACGCTGCTAGTACAAGGTTTTTCTCTTGGAATGCATCCTCAATCTCTTGAGAGAGATAGGTCACTTGATCTTCAGTACTGTACTGCCTAAATCCTGCTTGTTGTGAAATTCTAGGTACCATTTTAGCCTCAGGTCAATGATGCGTTCCTTTGTTTTGCATAAGCAGCTAGTGAGACTCATTGGTCTGTAGTTGGAGGCTGTATCACTGTTTTTCCCTGGCTTTAGCAGTGATACCATGTTTGCTTCCTTCCAGATTTGAGGTAACTTACCTATGCTCCAGCACATATTGAAAATATCCAACAGCTTTCCCATTGCTGCCATTCCCAGGTTCTTGATCATTTCATTGGACACTCCATCTAGTCCTGGTGATTTCCTTGGTTTCAGTTTACTGACTGCTAGGTCTAACTTGCTGTGTGTGATTGGTGCATCCATGACCTCCACTTTTCTGCCTTGTTCCTCTTCTTTCTGTGGGTGAAAGCGCACTGTACGCTGCTTCTCTGGATTTATATCAGTGTTGCAGTCTTGTGCAAACATGCGAGCAAAGTGATCTACCTGCTTACCTTTAAAGGTTTTCCCATCCTCTATTAGTGTAATCTTTGTACTTCTTCCAGTGCTCTCATCGTTTAATTGTTTGATTAGTTTCCACAGTTTTCTTCCATCCTTTTCTAAGTTTAGGGACTGTGTTTTCTCTCTCCAACTTTCCTATCTGGCTTGCATCTTGGCTCTCTGAAATTTGGCCTTAGCATGTTGGTAATTGTTGTGGTATTCTTGGCATGGTCTATTTTCTGCTTGGTTTTGAGCTGCTTCCACGTCATCATGGAGTTTTCCCAGCTCACTAGACCAGTATGGTTTATAGTCCCTGCGAGCTACTCTGGGAATGGTTTCATGAGCGGCCTGAAGGATACAAGCTTTGAATTCCTTCATTATGCTTTTAATATCCTTACCTTCTATGGACAGCTGTCCCACCAGGACACCTGTTTGATGTCTGTACATTGTCCATTTTGCTTTTTTATAGTTCCATCTAGTGAGAGAGGTACTAGTGTTAAGGAGTTCATTTTCTGTTGTCAGGTAGACTGGTTGGTGGTCGCTACCTCCAAGTTGTTTTCCAACTTTGTGTGTAATGTTCCACTAAAGATCTGGATAATGGAATGCCAGATCTGGTGTTGAGATCGTATGCCAAACCCTTGAGTAAAATGTTGGGGGATCCATTGGCTGGTTGATCAGGAGAAGTCCATTATCATCCTGCCAGTTCTCATCTTCCTCTCCTCTCTTGTCTATGTGGTCATAGCCCCAGCTCTGGGAATGCCTGTTAAAATTACCACGGACCATCAGTCTTTCTTAGTGTGGGATTGTTTCTAGAGCAAATGTATGGTCATTAGGACAGTAATAGTTATCTTATCTTATATCCTTCCCGTGCCGTTAAACGTCACATAGGGCTCGCAAAGTAGTTCGCCAGTTTTCCTGTCTTTGAGTCTTTCAACCTCATCAAAGGATTTTATGCCTGTTAATTTGGCCTCTCTTAACAATGTCCTCTTCAGAGTTTCACGCGGTCTGCCTCTTTTTCTTTGGCCTGTTGTGTTCCACTTGATAGCTTGTAGTAATAGTTAAGGAGGTGGAAATATGTATTACTACTTTTTAGATGGATCATCTGGCATTCGGTTCCTTCCATGTACACTTCTACTTGTCGCAAGCGCTGATGTTATTCTTAACAAGTGTGAGTACTCCTCCTTTTCTTCTGTCCTGTCGGTCTGATCTAAAACACTGGTAGCCTCTGATTTTAAAGGCACCATCTTTGGTTAGGTGTGTCTCCTGTATGCAGCTTATACTTACCTGCTCTGCAAAGAGTATGTTCTCTAGCTCCACCTTTTTACTATAGCCATCTCTAACACTGCTGACACTCTCAGCATTTCAATGCATTATTTTAAGTTCTTGCTTTTTGGCAGTTTTCTGCTGTTGTATTTTTTGGCCAGTAGCTCTACTCTCATGTCTCCTGGCTCCACAAGACGAAATGAGAGGACCTCCAAATAGCATCGGCTGGACCCTTTCGAGGCAGGGGGCCCGGCACTGCACCTGCTTGGTTAGTCTTCACAGGGCGAGCACCATGTTTGAAAACTGCAGATAGAGACATTTCATTAGCGATAATGTGTGGTACCCTGATTTTTGCGATGCACCTTTTGGCTGGGTACCTCTGACTTCAGCACCATTCATTGCTAGGGCAGACTGTAGTCTTGCTTGGACTGCCATGAAGACAGTGGTGTATGCTGGCCTGGCCAAAACTTTGTTTTCCAGCCTCTGGTGTCTGTACTTAAGCCCCTTCTCCATGTCAGACAGTTTTGAGGCAGTTCCACAAAGACACTCCGACTTTGGGATGAGGAATCCGATGAATGCTTCAACGATATCCATTCCCTGCCACCTATAGTCTGCTGGCGCTGGTTTGTTTACATCATTCTGATAGCCATTGTTGTAAAGACCCATAGGCTTGTCACGTCCTGGATTCATTGGTTTCACACCAGATTTTCCTCATCCCTGCCGGCAATCTCCATGTCCTCATCCGTCCACCAACCTGACATTACATTTTACAAAAAATAACAATTACAATTAGTGTTGATTGCTACAGGCTTCTGGGTTACAGAAGTAGGTCAGAGTTTTTAAACAAACAGATCTATGTTCCCTGTCAAAAACTATGTTAAGATAAGTGTGTTCTTAACACAGTTGTTCTCAGGGGGAATTGCCAGTATAAAAATAAATCGATGACAAAAATGCTGAGAGCCGTTGTTACATTTGTGCCTGGAAATGGAATCCTGCAGTGCCTTTGAAGCTCTGAGAGCATTTTGTTTGTAGAATTAAATAGTACTTTCTCTGTATTGGATTAATGTTTGTCACTTACACAGCGTGTTGAGTACCTGGCCTTGTATAATAAGAAGCTAGCTTCAGAACTGTGTTAAAATCCATACCGCCTGACTGCAGACATGTGACACTTGTCACTTCTTTTGTGAAAGAGTAAAATACTTAACTGTCATCATTATTAGATGCTGTGCCGACTGGCGTTGGCTATTATGCTTCTCCAGAGTACACGATCCCTCATGCAGGCCATCAGCTCAGTTGGTGATCTCCTCTCACACCATCCCGTCAGACTGTCCAGTATCATTTCTGTTGGTCTTCCTCTTGATCTTCTTCCTTCTATTTTTCCTGTTGTTATAATATTTTCAAAGCCCCCTCTTCGTTAACTTAACTGTATCATGAGTTAAAGCCAGCACAGTATGTATTTTTTGAAATATTTATTTTATTTATTCACAGTCAAGGGGATGTTGTTCGGACCATGATGAGTTTTTTTTTTTTTTTTAGTTCAGTAAAGCTTGCAGATTTTTAAGAAGTCATTCTGTTAAAATTTTGTATTTCTTTTTCAAGGTGCTCTGGAAGATACCTTGAACTTGGTTTTGGTTGGCCCCTTTGACATTTTATCTGGAAGACACAAGTCTGTTGAGAAAAACAAATATGGTCGCAGGCCAAATTTTCTACTTCATTATCGTTTTTTCTATGACCCACCTGAATTTCAGACAGTTGTGGCATCCAATGAAAAGTCAAAATTTCATCTTGGTTACTATAGGTAATGTTATAGTGTATGCTTTTATTTATTCTTGAGAGTTTTGTATATCTGCTGATAGCTGGCATTTAATATGTTGACATGTAAAGATTTTTTAGTAAAATCGGATTTTGATCAGTATTTTTAAATATACTTCTAATCTTTAATTTTTAAAAAGGATCAGTTCACAAACAGCAGTGACATATTTTCCTTTCATTTGATGATCTGTTACTTCACTTTCAAGATAGAAATTTTGTGACATGTTATGTATGGAAAGCCACGCTATACATTTTATTCTAACTGCTTCTAATTCTTTTATCATTTTCAGGGATGATCCTAAAGAAGACCCAGTATTTGTAGCCAGTAACTCTCCTGGAGAATCTTCTGCAGAGAAGATCTACTTATGTGGAGAAAATCTTTTTGCTGCTGTACAGTAAGTTTTATTTATATTGAGGAGGTTTCTGTTGTTGTTAATTCTCTCTGTAACTGTAAACTTACGTTTCTAGTATTAATTGTAAATGAGTTTGTACTATCTGTCCTTAACTGTAAATTTGAGTTTGTACTATCTCTCCGTAACTGTATATTTGAATTTGTTGTATCTCTCCATAACTGTAAATTTGGGTTTGTTGTATCTCTCCTATCTGCAAATTTGGGTTTGTACTATCTCTTTCTGTAAGTGTATATTTGAGTTTGTTGTATCTCCCCTTAACTGTAAATTTGGGTTTGTTGTATCTCTCCTATCTGTAAATTTGGGTTTGTACTATCTGTCTGTAACTAAACTTGGGTTTGTTGTATCTCTTGAACTGTAAGTTTGGGTTTGTTGTATATCTCCTAAACCATACATTTGGGTTTGTTGTATCTCTTATAACAAGGTAGATAGAGGTGTATGGTGCAGTTTTACAAAGTGAGGGAGGGAGTGAGTAAAGTGAGAAAAAAACGAATAGAAAGTATGTAAAACTGCACCATACACCTCTATCTACCTTTTTATTTTAACCAGTTTTACTGCAGTCACCATCCCTTGTATCTCTTATAAACCTGTAAGTTTGGGTTTCTTGTATCTCTCCTTAGCTGTAAATTTGGGTTTGTTGATCTCTCCCTAACTGTAAATTTGGGTTTGTAATATCAGTCTGTAACTTTAAATTAGGGTTTGTAATATCTGTAATTGTAAATTTGGGTTTGTAATATCTCTGTGGCTGTAAACTTGTGTTTGTAGTATATCTCTAAGTCATAAATTTGGTTTTATAGTCTCTCTGTTACTGTAAACTTTGGTTTGTAGTATGTCTCTGTAACTGTAAACCTGGCTTAGTAGTATGTCACAGTAACCATAAACTTGATGGTGTTGGTGGAATAATGAATCATGTAGGATACAGGCTACAGTAACTTCCTTAATTTCTCAAGTTGAGCTGAGAATCATGCTTCTTAGGAAGCTCCACCACTGTGAGAAACATTATGTTACCTATCATAGTTGGCCACTGTGCAGAAACACAACAAGATCACTGTGCAGAAGTAGGATAGGGCTGTAATCAGCTTTGGTGTTCTGGCCATAATGAGAGCATGATCTGTGACACATTCAGCTCAGCTCAGTTGAGGAGATATTCAGTTCTTTGAACTTGTTTAAAACATAGGTACAGAGATACATGTATCATAAAACATAGGTACAGAGATACATGTATCATAAAACATAGGTACAGAGATACATGTATCATAAAACATAGGTACAGAGATACATGTATCATAAAACATAGGTACAGAGATACATGTATCATAAAACATAGGTACAGAGATACATGTATCATACTGTTCATGTTAACATCTAGGTAGGAAAAGTGAGTCCTTCAACAGTGACTAAATGTATAGTCTGTAGTCTTCGTCATTGTGAGCCATGATCTGTTGCAGTCTTAACACTTTATAAAATAGATTTCTATTGGCACAAACAGGGTTGTCACCTCTGCATTTTACAAGCCCACCGACAGCCACACCTATTTACTTTACACCTCCTCCCACCCTGAAGCCTGTAAGAACTCCATCCCATACTCCCAATTCCTCCGTCTTCGCCTCATATGTCAGGATAATTTGGACTTTATAGATCAGTCCAACAAGTTATTTGAATTTTTCCGTCATCGCCACTACCCAGAAAATGTCCTTCATGAAGCCTTCAACCGTATCCAACTAGTGAGCCACAAAGAAGCATTCAGAAAAAAGCCTGTTACTCCATTGGACAGAGTTAAGTTAGTACTACCTTTCCACCTGCATGGTCAGATGGTTAAGAAAATTCTTTATCATCATCTGCCACTAATCCAGCTTGACTCCGACACTTGCAACAATTTCTCTGATCCACTCCTGTTGGCATACAAACATGAGTCAAACCTTAAGGACATCCTTGTCCACAGCCACTTGAAGTGCAGCCTTACATATGTTGGTACCAGAAAATGTAACCGCCCACACTGCATTACCTGCCCTGTAGTCTGGGAAACGAAAACAATCACCTTTCCCAAAACTATCCTCATTTTTCATGAGGGATTCCTATGCGAGTCTTGTAATGTGGTATATGTCATCGCATGCAAAAGATGCAGAATAACGTATATTGGTGAGACTGGCCTCAGATTAGGGGACCACATGCAGAAACATCTGTACGATATTGCCCAGCATGTTTCGAAACCAGTCCCATATCATTTCAGTGGCCCTCAACCACAGAGGCAAATCTGATTTTCTGGTAACAGCCATCAAACAATGTCACACAGATGACACAAGCACCTAGCGCTTGAGAACCGCTACATTCAGGATTATGGGACGCTGAAAACACATGGGTTAAACTCACTATTCAGCTACACCTAACATTCTCCTCTTCAACAATTATAATCCCTCTCCACTAAGCTCCACTCCCTTCTCACTTATTACACATAGTTCAGATCCTCCTTGCAGCATCACATTACAAACCCTCTATCCTAACTATAATCATTTATATCACCTTCTCCTGGCTAGGTTAACTCTTTCCATGCCACAGGAAGAAACGCAGATATTCAGTTGGATGCCGGAGTAAAAGCGCAGGTCTTGATATGTATAGGGGGTATAGTTGTAAAATTGAATGAAGACAGTATTTCCATGTACTTCCGTGTACTTATTATGTTTCACAATATAACTAAATGTATGAAGATTTCATAAATGCAGAGTTTTTTAGGAAAAAAAGAAGTAGTGTCATGTTTTTAGACAACGAGTGTGTCCAACTTACCACCGGAAAGGCTTATTGGTACAATATGTACCATCTGAGATGCATAGATCTACCTGTTGACATCATATTGTGATTCAGTGTTGCATTATTGGTAGAATAATGTCTGAACCTTCTAACTACTTCTCCAGTCGTCTATGTCTAGATCTACTTGGGATACATTCAAGAATAGTGGTCTGGTCACAGGCCATGTCCATACCCCTATCTACATCACCAAAAATTGAAATTTCTCGATGTTTCTCATTTTTCTTGCTCGACATCGCTCATAACAAAGCGCTCTTTTGCTGTTTTGAAAAGTGTCACTGGACATACCCACAAACTGTGTACATTCTAAATGTTACACAGGTTTTTTTAATGAAACAAACCAAGCATCAAATTTTTGACGTCTAGCATCCACGTGAGAAACCGGAAAGTGTTAACACTGTACCAATCTCTCTCCCCTCCACAATTTCCCCACCCACTACCCCTAGTTACGACCCACTGATCACAAATCACAGGTCTATATTTAAACAGTCTCTGCACCCTACAATGTTCATTTTTGACGCACAGCGTCGAACAAGCCACATCTTCTTACAGTTACAGCTAAGTGCTGTATTCATTATTAATTTTTTTTTTTTAATAGCATTCATGTGAATCTATAATTTATCTCCTCCCTCTGTTTGTTCGTCCTGTATGTTTTTGTATGATTAAGGCTCACGCCAAAATGGCATAACTTTGTAATCATTAAGTAATAAAGTTGCTCCTACTTTTTTCCTAGTTTATACATTTTGGTTTCACAGCTTTACCGCAGTGCTTTGTGTATAGTTGTATACTTATACACTAATTATTGTGTATAAAATGACGGAAGTGCTGTTGCAGTCTTAACAGTTTATAAAATGAGGGAACATCTTCAGTGTTTGAGGAAAATTGGTCATGCTAAATCTATAGCCTTATCACTCTGATGAAGTCTGCTGTCTTCTTCAGATTTGACTGTGAGCCCCATAGTTTTTCTTTCAGTTCCTTGGGCCAGATCTGTGCTCGGAGGTTTGAGTGGGTTGGACAGGTTTGCAGGATGTGTTCTAGTATCTGGAATGAGGGAACAAAATGTAGATATGCTGTGATAAGTTGACCTACCAAACATTTACACTGTACTTTAGCAGTGCAAATATTTATGTGTATATTTAGTAAGACAAGACAAATAAACCTTTTAGAGAGTTTATGTTACATAAATATTATGCGTGCAAGTTTTGACATAACTGTATATAATAGATACATTTGTGAAATTAGAACTAAAAGAATTTTTTTACCCTCAGAATTTGCTGGCACACCTCTGACTTTCTTGCATCACACCTTCTTGAGGCACACCTCTGACTATCTTGCACCACACTTTCTTGAGTCATACCTCTGACTTTCTTGCACCACACCTTGAGGCATACCTCTGACTGTCTTGCACCACACTTTCTTGAGGCACACATCTGACTTTCTTGCACCACACCTTCTTGAGGCACACATCTGACTTTCTTGCACCACACCTTCTTGAGGCACACATCTGACTTTCTTGCACCACACCTTCTTGAGGCACACATCTGACTTTCTTGCACCACACCTTCTTGAGGCAAACCTCTGACTTTCTTGCACCACACCTTCTTGAGGCACACCTCTGACTGTCTTGCACCACACCTTCTTGAGGCACACCTCTGACTGTCTTGCACCACACCTTCTTGAGGCACACCATTTGAGAAATACTGTTTTAATCCAGAGAAAATTGTTAATCTTGTTATTTTTCTTTCAGCATCTATGCCGGCAAGTTACTGAAATTATGTTCAGAGAAGAAGAAATCCATTGAGCAGCTTATTCAGTCTATTAAACAGGAGGCAAAGAAGCATAATTTGCCTCTTAATGAGGTCACAGAAAGAATGAAAAAAAGAAAAAAGAAAGTGGTATGTCCCACCTTTCATGGTGCAGGCATTGTTGTTCCCGTAGTTAATGATGTAGGATACAGACCCGTGCCAGAAACACCAGGTTTGTTCACTTTATGTCCTCATTGTCTTTATTATTTTATTGTCTAATGATTCTTTTTTTTTTTCTGTGATATCTATATTTGTATAACATCTACTGCTACATTTATCTGTGATATGTTTTGTTTTTCATTGTAAATATTAAGATTGTGATGTACATTAATAAACTCATTTATGTATTATCATCAGTCCTCTTCTGTCTCCTCGAGAAATTGTTTTATTCCACACTTTGCCCGGCCATGCTTATTCCTGTCCATTCTTTAATGTTGTCAAACCATCTGTATCATAGCTATAGCGTGCTCTTTCCCTCTAAAATGATTTTAATATTACACCTTTTATTGTGCCAAAAATATTTTAACTGTCCGGTTCTTACATTTTTCAGTTTGTTTTTTTTTCTACCAATTTTGATTACCCCAATATTGTTTTCTTTTCTGTAAGTGAAATGTATTTCTTTTATATTTTAATCTGTTAGAAAACTGTTGTGTGGGGTTGAATGTTTGTTTTAACCGTGTATTTGAGAGTAAGAAGCTCCCATTATTTCCTTAACCTTTCCTGGTTAAGCATCATATATTTCAAACAAAACAGCCTTTGCACGTCATATCTCAGTTTGCTATTCAATGCTGGGGATCTAATCACCAAGTGTTAGTTCATGATTTCTTCTCATATCCCAAACTGAAAAAAAAAGTGACAAATGGTTATGTTGGAGTGCCTTACTTTCTTTGGATAGTACATGATAAGCTGTCTGTATGATCTGTCTGCATATGCAGCTGTATTTTTCTATACCTGTCAAATATTCATCTTGTGTGTTGCTCTTGTTTCATGTTGTGAACTACTGATCACGGAAATTATTCCATCTCACTGACTGTCACAGACTTCGTACATTCTGTGTATGAACTTTTCTTGTCTTTTTTAAAAATATGTATACTGTTCAAAAAAAGAAATGCAACACTACTGTAGTTGTAATGGACACCAAATTTCAAACTTGTATCAGAATTTTATTTTATGGAATTAATGTTTCAATCTTGGCATGAAGAAACTTTAAGACTTTAACAATGAAGTGATGTTCATTAAATTTGGTTTGGACTTTTATTCTTTGCGACTGAGGCCTCCGTTTCAGTAAGTTGTATGGCCTTCTCTGGGCTGTATCAGAGAACAACATCTCCTTGATATGGATCTGATTTCCGTTGGATCTGTTGTTGTGAGATGGCTGCCCACTCTTCCCGCAGTGCAGGAGACAACTGTTGGAAACTGGCAGACTTGTCTGTTGAGTTCATCCCATAAGTGTTCTATTGGGTTCATGTCTGATGACATGGATGGCCATGGAATGGTCTGGACTTTGTTGTCAGCAAGGAACTTGGTGGTGAGTTGTGCCACATGAGGTCGAGCGCTATCCTGCTGAAAAATTGACCCTGGTGCAGCCAGAAGTGGAAGGATGTGAGGACGAAGAGTTTCAGTGACTTATCGATGGGCATTCAGGCATCTTTCAGTTTCCACCAGGTCACTTCTTCCAGTGAAGTTGATCATCCCTCTCACCAGTACACTTCCACCACCATGTGGAGGGGCCTCATCCACGCAGTTCTGGGCGTAGCGCTCATGGACTCTGTGGTAAACACTTCTCCATCTGTCGTGTCACTGGAGCAGAAAGAATGATTCATCACTAAACCCAAACCCTTCTCCAATTATTCGCAGTGGTCCATTGACAATGCTGGTTCGCCCACTGCAGTCAGTTCTGGCGATGCCTGTCCATAAGAACAGGACCTATCAGGTTCATGACCATTTGATCTGAAATTTGACAAGCTGCTGTCATTGACTGGACTGTTGAGGACACAGATACAAATCAGTTCCTGAGGTGATGCAGCCGTATGAAGCTGTCTTCGGCAGGAGTTGTAACTATGGGTCTTCCACTGCGTGGCCGGTCTGCAACTGAGCCAGTTTCTTGAAATCATCTCCAAAGGTGACTAATGGTGCTTCTAACCACATTAAATTGTCTGGCCAGTACACTTTGTGACTGTCCAGTCTGTCGTTGTTCTGTAGTGAGATGACCCATACTTGCACATTGAATTTTCAAATGAATTGATTCGAGGAGCATCAATCTTTTACAAGCATTCAGTAACATGGTCAGTGAGTTCTGTGTTCAGTAAGTTTCATGGGATTCTCATGGACATGTCATGAGTTATTGTCAAAAATGCTGTTTTGACTAGTGTCACTTTTCTGTGCTCATGAATCATCTGCTGAGTACAGTTCATATCAGCATGTGAAGTTGATGTCTAAATGAACATTTCAGGCAGTTTGCCCTTGTCTGATCAGCAAACTTCAGTTTAAATTGCAGCATCGTATTTGTTGTGTTTCTTTTTTTGAACAGTGTAATTTGTCTGCTGGGTCAGATGTTTTATTTGTTCAGCTTATTTATACAAGTTTGTCCAGCTTATTTATACAAGTTTATCCATTCATGTGTTAATTGTTGATGTTTATTTTTGTACTTTTATCTATATTTAGTAGTCATTTTGTTTTGGATTTTTCTATATCATTTCAAGCACAAATAATGCGCTTTGCTCATTTATTTGTTCGAACTTATTGTTTGCTGTCCAAACTGGCAGTCAGTGAGGCATAGCTGACATGCTGGCATTGGGGTTGGCAAACTATGGCTGGCTGGAGCCCTCTCCCACCTTACTGTTGGTGACCTCAGTAGCAGGCCTGGATTGACTGATGGGACAGTGATCACCAGTCTCCATGGTGGTGGTGGAGTCTGCCAGAGAAGCATTGCACATCCTCTGCATTCTAATTCCACTCAGGGACTGAAAAAAGTAGCTGCCATGACCTGCTCACAAGCCAACATGATGCTGTGCCTCAACATTGACTACAAAGAACACTACCTCGCAGTTCCAGGGAGATACATGAAGTTAACAGGAAAATATCATTTTTATAAAAGTTTTAGCCAATGTTGGGTATTGAGTAATTCAGGATTTAAACATTCCAAAAGTGGCTTTGGCTGTTCATTTTGACATTTCTGTATTTCTTCTAAATGCAGGCAATCTTCGTGCTTTGTTGAAGAAAATCACTGAAGCTACGACAGAGGAGGAGAAAGAGAAGAAATATGAAGATTTGCAGGAGCTAATGACGCTGGTTCAGTTTGCAAATGATGAATGTGACTATGGTGAAGGACTTGAACTGGGATTAGATTTGTTCAGTTTTGGTGCTGACATTTTTCATCCGCAAATAGCATCCCTTCTTCCACTGGCCTATCAGTTACTGAACCGGCATGAATTCTCAAAGATAATTGAGATACATTTGAAACGGCGACGAAGGGTGATTGAAAGTGTTGATGAGCTTGCTGTGTGATATGTGGTACTATAATCAAGTTTATTGATTGAAGGACAAGACAAGACACTATCTGTGCCTTTATTCTGACAGTTTGACAGTAATAATGACTGATTTAAAAAAAAATTTAATTGTGCTTTCATAGTTTCACCACAAATGATGGAAAACCTGGTCAGGCTAACAATAAATAATCTTAGAGAGATTGTTACTGAAACAGAATTATTATCTCTTACCAGTATGGCACTTCATAACCACATGTATCAGGTTAGAGCCTTTATTCCACTGTGAAGACACTGCTTAAAAAAAAAGAAAAATTCATGTTTTATAGCAGTTCTCAAGTACTTCCTTCCTGACCTTCTTTACCCCTATCTGGGGCATAGGCCATCAAACAAAGGCTCTCCAGGGCTGTTTCATCTGTCTGGGTGTAAGTCGGTCTTTTTTTATCTCTGCTTCAAGACTCACACCATGTCATAGATCTTCATGCAGAAAGTTCCTTCCTCTCCCAGTATTAATTTTTCCTCTTGCTGACCTCTTGTTGACGTTCTCATAACACAAGTATTTTTACAGAATTGGGTAGCTGGTCCTATGTCCAGCTTTTGTTTCTATTGCAGGCTTGAGACTAGCCATGGTGGAGCTCTCAAGTACTAGGTTACCTGTATATTAAGTTTATTTTGTTTCATCTTTGTTGTATCACTTCAGAAGTCACCCTCTGCTTTATTCTCGAGATATGAGTGGAGAAACCTAGCATGTTTGCAGAAAACAAGAGAAGATTGTGGGGGATTGTTTATAAGAACTTTTAGAAGCTGTGAAAATAACAAAAGGTTCAGAAGGATTAAAGGAATTATGTGAAAGTAGGAACAATGAGAAAAACACAAAATGTTTTGAAGTTTATGAACTTTCACCAGCCACAGTCATTTAAGCAGTTAATTATATTGCTCTTCATTAGAATTTTACATTAAATATTGGACAAGTTTTGTCACATTGTTACCATTGTTGTTGTGCTTATTATGCTGTGTGATGTTGTTTTTGTGTTTATTTTGTCACTATTGTAACATTTTGTTAAAGTCATGTGGTAGTCACAGTCATCTTGTAGTATATAAAAGGTAAAGATAATCCTGTCATGCCTTAGAGGCACATAGGGATATGGTGTTAGTGCCCATATTTTCCTTGACCTGTCAGCACACTGGAGGGTGATATGGTCAGTATCATGCCTGGCTGCCTTTCCTTCCCCAGCTCCAAATACTGTTCAAAAAAGAAACACAACAAATACGATACTGCAATTTAAACTGAAGTTTGCTGATCAGACAAGGGCAGATTGCCTGAAACATTCACTTGGACATCAACTTCACGCGCTGACCTGAATTGTACTCAGCAGATGATTCATGAGCACAGAAAAGTGACACTAGTCAAAACAGCATTTTTGACAATAACTCATGACAGGTTTACGAGAATCTCGTGAAACTTACTGAACACAACTCACTGACCATGTCATTGAATGCCTGTAAAAGATTGATGCTCCTCGCATCAATTCATTTGAAAATTCAATGCGCAAGTATGGCTTATCTCACTACAGAACAACGACTCATCATCACTGGATGTTTACAGACTGGACAGTCACAAAGGGTAGTGGCCAGGCAATTTAATGCTGTTAGAAGCACCATTAGTCACCTTTGGAGACAATTTCAAGAAACTGACTCAGTTGCAGACTGGCCACGCAGTGGAAGACCCATAGTCACAACTGCCGAAGACCACTCCATACAGCTGCATCATCTCAGGAGTCGATTTGCATCTGCGTCCTCAACAGTCCAGTCAATGACAGCAGCTTGTTGAATTTCAGATCAAACAGTTCGGAACCGGCTACATGACACTGGTCTTTGGTCTAGAAGACCCTACATAGGTCCTGTTCTTACAGACCGGCATCACCAGAGAACCAACTGCAGTGGGCAAACCACCATTGTCAATGGCCCATTGCGAGTGATTGGAGAAGGGTTTGGTTTTTGATGAATCATTCTTTCTGCTCGAGTGACATGATAGACAGAGAAGACTTTACCACAGAGTCCATGAGCGCTATGCCCAGAACTGCGTGGATGAGGCTCCTCCACATGGTAGTGGAAGTGTACTGGTGTGGGGGATGATCAACTTCATGGGAAGAAGTGACCTGGTGCTTATGTCATAGAGACCAATGCACAATTTTCAGATTGAGAAAAGGACACATTACCATCAATAAGCACTTACATAGAGTTACCACTGACCACACACCATACTGCATGCACTGCAACAGACAAGAAGAAGAAACAAACACCATCCGCTGGACTGCAGTGCACTGAAGGACCTTTGGAAGAACTTGATACCACCAAGCTCCTCAGTCACTGACATTCTGTATGGAGATGTAGAACAGCTGAAGAGGACCTGTACGTTTCAGTATCTGGCACAAGGGAAAAAGAGTGAAAACTCATAAACCCGGGGATCAGAAAAGTTATCAAACATTCTGTTAGGATGGTCTGGGGGCATGTGTTTATATCTTTCTACTGCCTCAATTGTTGACTTTTTCCGTCATATATCTAATGGCTCTATGTTTACATCAATTTCACATGCAGGTTTGGGTGCTGATCTCATTGCCCCACAAATGAAATGAATGGCTTGGTTCTGGATTCTGTCTACTTGTGTACAAGAGCTCTTTGATGCTGTGACCTGTAGGGGCAGGTTGTAATATATTACAGATCTAACATATCCTGTGTACAATTGTCTGAATGTTGCTTTGTCAGCTCCTCAAGATGCACTTGCAAGTCACTTGAGTAAGGTTATAGTCTTTTGGATGCTTTTTCTGCTAGTCCATCCATGAACTCTTTAAAGTTCAATTTTCTGTCTAGTTTCACACCAAGGTATGTTGGATTTTTTTTCTTTCATGATCACCATCAAGAGTTATTTTCAGTTCAGTCTTTGCTAGTTTGTTGCTAAGAGTGATGACTGTATATGTAGTTTTACTAACATTGATCTTCAACTTCCAGAAATTGCAATAGGTTGATATGGTGAGGAGGGCTCTACTAAGTCTCTCAGCAGCCAGCTGCAGGTCTGTTCCACCAGTCCATATGACAAGGTCATCAGCAACCATGGCTTTGTGGGTGTTCAACAGGTCGGAGAGGTCATTTATAAGATTAGGAACAAGGTGCAGCTAAGAACCTTATGGCAGACCTTCCTTCAGGGTACATTTGTTTGACAGTCTATTATTGACCTGAGTTTGTATGGTCCTATTACTCGGATAGTTTTTAACCCATTGATACATTTTCCCATGTATGCCCATGTTTTGCATCTTTAACAGTAGGCCTTTCCGCCTGACCCTGTCACATGCCTGCTGGAAGTCTACAAAGACAGCTACAGAGTTTCTCTTGTGTAAAAAACTTTCTTTTACACTTTGAGTGAGGAGAAATAGCTGGTCTTTGGTTCTTGATCCTTTGCGGAAGCCTGCCTGAAAGTTATTGAAGAACTCCGAGGATTCCAGCCACCAGTACAGCCTATTGTTAAGCATTCGTTCTGCTAGCTTACCAATGTTGGAAGTCAGTGAGATTGGTCTAAAGCTTTTTAGGTCATCTTCTGGCTTTCCTTTTTTCAAGATAGGTCTAACTATGGCTGACTTTGGTAGTATTCTACTTTGCCAGGTCCTGTTAATGAAGTTGAGCAATATGGACTTCCCTGCAGGGCCCAGATGAAGGATCATTTCATTTGATATTTTGTCTGGTCCTGATGCTTTTCTTAGCTGTAGCTTACCCATAGCACTCTGGAGTTCATGGATGGTAAAGTTTTCCTAAAAAAGTGAAATATTTGCCAAGCTAGGTTTCTCTTTACTTCTCAGAACTTTTCCCAATACCTTGTCAAGTACTTTCCTGTTGGAGGAGTTGTTGGTGGTAGCAAAGAATTTGTTAAAAGTACTGGCTTTGTCTGAGTCACTTGAGAGGACTCGACTAGAGATTCACATTGGCTTAAGGTTAATTTGTTTGTTTTTTTTCCTTACATGTTATCTAAGAGTTTCCAAGCCTTCTTTCCTTCAGTTCTGAGCTTGAGATTGCTGCATGTGCTTAACCAGTTCTCTTTCTTTGGTTTTTTAGTTTTGAGTCTTACCTTAGCTGTTAGTTTATTGTACTCTATTCTGTTTTCTGGAGTAGGGTTTTTCTTTGCATTCTTCCTGGATGTTCTTATTTTTTTGACCAAGTCTTCCAGCGATTTTCTCCAGAAGGGGCTATATTTCTTTCTGCATCCTCGAGGGATTGTTTTGTAGGTTACTCCAAGTATGGATTGGATTATGTTGGTGTAGATTGTGTCAGTGTTTGTGGTGTCATTTAATTTTGATAGGTTTTCATCTGTTTGCGTTCTGAATTTTTCAAAATCCTGCTTTTTCTATAATTCCAGCGAGGGAGTTTGCGTGGTCTTTGGTTTCATGTGTGAGAAATTTGTAGAAGAATTAGGGTGATGGTCACAATCATTGTGGATGTCTGCTGAGACAATGGTGAGGTCAGGTCTGTATGTGCATCCAATGGCTCTGTGGAGGAGTGTTGGTGGGGAGGAGGAGTCTTATCATGTTGCTGGTGGAGTCTTGCAATATTATCATGTTGCTGGTGTTGCATAATTCTTCAGTGTTGTTTCCCATAGAGTTTCGGTCTTTATATCCTAGTGATGGTAGATGTGCATTCAGATCTCCTGCAATGATAATTTTTTGTATGTCTGTGCTGCGTATGTTGATTTGACTTGGAATCTGGGGGACAATAAACTTACAGAGTGTACCGCAGTCCATCATGCCATACTGTTATCTCTTGGATATCATTCTCATTGCACTTTTAGTTTAACTTATCCTTGGATCTCATTTCTCAAGAGTGTGGCAATACCCCTGGATTTACCACATTCACATTTGTACATGGTGTGTCCAGCTACTGAGTGATCCTTTCCATATAGAAGGGTTTCTTGTATGATCACAATATGGATGTTGACTTTTTTCAGCTGTCTGCTTAATTCTGAGGCCTTTGGCCTAAGTCCAGAAACGTTGATTTGAAGAATGTTTAGTGTGCGCCTCCCCATCCCCCATAGCTGATTTTTCACTCAGGGTAGAGGGGGGAGACCTGAACCACCTGGCGCGGACCGGGCTCGAATGGTTTTCTTTTTGTTTCTGACATTTTCATATTGGGGTTTTTTGTCCCAAGTCTTTCTTTCATACCCAGGAGGCCTTTCCAGTGAGAAGGTGAGATCAGGCCCCAAGTGCAACAACAACCCGTCTGACGGCTTTGAGACAGTTTCACAGAGATACTACGACTTTGGGATGAGGGATCTGATGGTGCTTCAACAATGTCCATTCTCCACCACCTATAGTCTGCTGGCTGCTTTGTTTGCCTCTTTCTGATAGCCATTGTTGTAGAGACCCACAGGCTTGTGACATCCTGGACTCATATTTTCATCAGACTTTCCCCATCCCTGCAGTTGATCTCTGTGCCCCCATCCATCCACCATCCCGAACAGCCCAGTGCTGCCCCAGGCCAAGATCTCAGCTCCACCTATTGACAGGTGTGCAATGTCAAAAGCTGGAGGGCCTCCTATCCTAGGAGGAGTATTTGTGCTTGTCATTTTACCCCCAGACGAGTGGGTTTTCTTAACATACATAACATTTTGTCTGAGTTATCTGACACTCCTATAATAAATAAAAGGCTATTAGCAGATTTCTCAGTTCTATGTTCCCTTTCTTTTACAGAAGGTTCTGTTCCCTAAAAATTCTGCCTTATAAGAGGGTGACATTATATTTTATAACAATAAGAAATAGTGTTGGTTGCTACAGGAGCAGGTCAGAGTTTTTTAAGCAAACAGATCTAATGTTTCCTGTTTCACAAAGACTATGTTAAGATAGTGTGTTCTTAACACAGTTGTTCCAAGAGGGGCCTCAGTTGCAAAGATTAAAAGTCCAAAACCAAATTTAATGAACATCGTTTCATTGTTAAAGTCTTAAAGTTTCTTCATGCCAAGATTGAAACATGATTTCCATAAAATAAAATTTGATACAAGTTTGAAATTTGGTGTCCATTATGACTAATGTAGTGTTGTATTTCTTTTTTTGAACAGCATAGTCATACTAAGGATTTTTAGACATTCTACCAGTTCTGTCTTCAGCTTGTCACAGATTATTGAATTTTTAATTCATTAATTATATAAACTATGGATATATAATAGAGGTGTTTAAAGACATGGATATATTATAGGGATAGGGATATATTATGGAGTTGTCTGAAATATAAGGATATAAAATGGAGGTTTCAGAAAGATAGGGATATATAATATAGGTTTCTGAAAGATAGGGATATATAATGTAGGTTTCTGAAAGATAGGGATATATAATGGAGGTGTCTGAAAGATATAGATATATTACATAGGTGTCTGAAAGATACTGGTATATAATGGAGGTGTGTGAAAGATAGGGATATATTATGGAGGTGTCTGAAAGATGTGGATATATTATAGAGGTGTCTGAAAGATATGGGTATATAATGGAGATGTCTGAAAGATATGGGTATATAATGGAGGTGTCTGAAAGATAAGGATATATTATGGAGGTGTCTGAAAGATATGGAGGTGTCTGAAAGATATGGATATATTCTGGAGGTATCTGAAAGATGTGGGTATATAATGGAGATGTCTGAAAGATATGGATATATAATGGAGGTGTCTGAAAGATAAGGATATATTATGGAGGTGTCTGAAAGATATGGAGGTGTCTGAAAGATATGGATATATTCTGGAGGTATCTGAAAGATGTGGGTATATAATGGAGGTGTCTGAAAGATATGGGTATATAATGGAGGTGCCTGAAAGATATGGATATATAATGGAGGTGCCTGAAAGATATGGATATATAATGGAGGTGTCTGAAAGATATGGATATATAATGGAGGTGCCTGAAAGATATGGATATATAATGGAGGTGCCTGAAAGATATGGATATATAATGGAGATGTCTGAAAGATAGGGATATATAATGGAGGTATATGAAAGATAAGGATATATTATGGAGGTGTCTGAAAGATAAGGATATATTATGGAGGTGTCTGAGAGACAGAGATATATAATAGATGTGTCTGAGAGATAGGGATATATATTGGAGGTGTCTGAGAGATAGGGATATATAATAGAGGTGTCTGAGAGGTATATATATATATATAATGCGGGGTGTCTGAAAGATAGGGATATATAATGAAGGTGTCTGAAAGATAGGGATATATAATGGAGGTGTGTGAAAGATAGGGATATATAATGTAGGTTTCTGAAAGATAGGGATATATAATGGAGGTGTCTGAAAGATATAGATATATTACATAGGTGTCTGAAAGATACTGGTATATAATGGAGGTGTGTGAAAGATAGGGATATATTATGGAGGTGTCTGAAAGATGTGGATATATTATAGAGGTGTCTGAAAGATATGGGTATATAATGGAGATGTCTGAAAGATATGGGTATATAATGGAGGTGTCTGAAAGATAAGGATATATTATGGAGGTGTCTGAAAGATATGGAGGTGTCTGAAAGATATGGATATATTCTGGAGGTATCTGAAAGATGTGGGTATATAATGGAGATGTCTGAAAGATATGGATATATAATGGAGGTGTCTGAAAGATAAGGATATATTATGGAGGTGTCTGAAAGATATGGATATATTCTGGAGGTATCTGAAAGATGTGGGTATATAATGGAGGTGTCTGAAAGATATGGGTATATAATGGAGGTGCCTGAAAGATATGGATATATAATGGAGGTGCCTGAAAGATATGGATATATAATGGAGGTGTCTGAAAGATATGGATATATAATGGAGGTGCCTGAAAGATATGGATATATAATGGAGGTGCCTGAAAGATATGGATATATAATGGAGATGTCTGAAAGATAGGGATATATAATGGAGGTATATGAAAGATAAGGATATATTATGGAGGTGTCTGAAAGATAAGGATATATTATGGAGGTGTCTGAGAGACAGAGATATATAATAGATGTGTCTGAGAGATAGGGATATATATTGGAGGTGTCTGAGAGATAGGGATATATAATAGAGGTGTCTGAGAGGTATATATATATATATAATGCGGGGTGTCTGAAAGATAGGGATATATAATGAAGGTGTCTGAAAGATAGGGATATATAATGGAGGTGTGTGAAAGATAGGGATATATTATGGAGGTGTCTGAAAGATAGGTATATATAATGGAGGTTTCTGAAAGATAGGGATAGAAAATGGAGATTTTAGGCTACATGGTGAGCAAGAGAAGCCGCACTAGATTTGCTGCAGTAAACATTTAGACACTATGCAATGCTGGAACTTGCAGAAGAAGCCTCATTCTGGAACACCTATGGTTTAGTGACGAGGTCTACTTTCACATCATGTGGGACATTAACAGACAACGTGCTTTCATAGGGCACTCGGCATCCACATAAAATGAATGTGCATGCCTAGAAAGTCTTGGCGTGGTGTGAAGTTTCCACACAGGGCATGAATGGGCCTTTGATCATAGGGACTTACGCCGTGATGCTCAGTCCTTCTTCCTGTTTCAGCTGAGACGATAACGTCCTCTGCAAGCGCAGTGGTTTCAACAGGATGGAACTTGACCTCGCACCACCCCAGAGGTTCTGGAATTCCTGCGCTCCATGTTCCAGCATCGCATAGTGTGCGGTCGTTTACCACAGCACAGTCTTGGCCACCATGCAGTCCAGACTTAAATCTGTGATTACTTCCCCTTGGGTTATCTGAAGGACAGTGTTCGGTTGTGCTGTCTGACAGCTGACTGAAATGATGGAGAGGATCACGGACATTGCTGTACAGGTCACAAGAGGAATGCTCCACCCGTACTGTACAGAACTTTGTATTGCGTCTCCAAGTTGTTCTGAGTCCAAAGGGGCTCACACTGAGCATGTCATTCACAAAGATATTCGTATGTGACATTGTGATCCTTGTTCGTTACTTTGCCACTGTTGTCAAAATCAAATATTTGTATTCAGCCAAATACTTAAAACTTGACATTAGCAGGTCATACCGAGTTGAGGTTAGAGAAAAATTGGTGAAAGCAAAACATTGAATGACTTCATTTTACTACCGGAAACAGTACAGGCAATGCCCCGGCAGAAATTTTGTGGTAGAAATAATGTTATATCATCGTCATACTTGATCACGTTGCTGTACAAGTTTCCTTTTTGCTTTGAAGGTCATTGACTTGTATTCACTACACACTGTTGGTCCTTAAAGTTCTTATATTTTATATCCTTCCCGTGCTGTTAACCGTCACATAGGGCTCGCAAGGTAGTTCGACAATTTTTCCTGAATTCGGCAAGCTTTTCAATCTCATCAAGGGATTTTATGCCTATTAATTTGGCCTCTCTTAATAATGTTCTATTTAGAGTTTCACGTTTCTTTTTCTTCGGCCTGTTGTGTTCCACTTGATAGCTTGTTTTTGGGTTCTCTGATTGTTTCTTCTCATCACGTGACCAACATCTGTCCATCTCTTTTTCCTGATCACCCATGAGACTGGTTGTTGTTCAGTCATGTCTTATCTTTGCATTGTTCTTGAATTTGTTCCACTTGATGTCGAATATTTTCCTTAGGCTTTTGTTTTCAAAAGAGTAATTTCTTTTCTATGTCTTTAGTTGTTTTCCAGCTTTCACGTGCATAAATGAGGGTGGATATTACATTTGAATTGAATAGTCTTAACTTGGTTTTTGTGCTTATAACTTTTGAATGCCATATGTTCTCAAGATTCTTGAAGATCGACGCTGCTTTGGCAATTCTAATTCTAACTTCATTTCTAGTGTCACCATGACTTCTTCAACATCTGTCGCTTCTACGTGCATTTTTCCATTTTGATTAATGGAAAGTTTCATTATTTTTGTTTTGTCTTTGTTAATTTCAAGTTATATTTTGCTAGTCAGAGAAGACAGGATATGTTTTTTCCTGCATGGAATTCACATTGTTACTGATAAGAGTTATGTCATCAGCAAAATCAAGATCTTCTAGTTGGATCCCATGCACCCAATCAATACATGTGTTACCTATGCAGCATTTTTTCATTATGAAGTCTCTATTCATCATCATCATCAGGTGCCGTGCCGACTGGCTTTGGCTATTATGCTTCTCCAGAGTACCCGATCCTTCATGCAGGCCATCAGTTCAGTTGGTGATCTCCTCTCACACCATCCCGTCAGACTGTCCAGTATCATTTCTCTTGGTCTTCCTCTTGATCTTCTTCCTTCTATTTTTCCTGTTGTTATAATATTTTCAATGCTCCCTCTTCTCATTGCATGTCCTATGAAAGTACATTGTCCTCTCTCTTATCTTTTTGACAAGGTTTTTTGTCTCTCCAGCTCTTCTCCTACATTCTTCATTAGTTATTTTTGCTGTCCAGGGGATTCGCAACATTCTTCTAATAAACCACATTTCTGCTGCTTCCAATTATTTTTGTGCAGACTTGCCTATTGTCCATGATTCACTTCCATATAACAAGATAGGTTCAATATAGCATTTTAGGACTCGTTTTCTAACATTCATTGATAAAGATGTGTTAGCTAATATGTTTCTCATTCTCTGAAATGCATTCTTTGCTTGGCCTATTCTGTTCCTAATTTCTGTTCTGCATTTCCCATCTGAAGTTATTACTGCTCCAAGGTATTTGAATTTCTGCACCTGCTTTAGAATAGTTCCGTTTAATTTAATACTGCATGTTGGTGGATTCTGTTTCTTAGATATAACCATAGTCTCTGTCTTTTTGATGTTCAAAGTAAGGCCTTTCTGTTCACTTTCTTTGGCGACTTTATCCAAGAGATTTTGCAGGTGTTGTTGGTTCTCAGCTATCAGTACTGTGTCGTCAGCATACCGAAGGTTGTTAATATTGTATTCTCCAATTTTTATGCCTGGTTCTGTGATGATTGTTCTTAGAATATTCTCGCTGTACAGAGAAAAAAGGTCTGGAGATAGTACACATCCTTGTCGCACCCCTTGTTTTATAGGCTGATATTTTCCAATTCTATTTTCAACTCCAACTGCTGCTTCTTGCTGCCAGTATAGATGTTTTACAATCCTCAGGTCTTTGCCGTCTATACTGATGTCTTCAAGCATTTTAATAATTTCGTTATGTTTCACCTTGTCAAATGCCTTGGTGTAATCAATGAAGCATAAGTAGAGATCTTTCTGTACTTCTAAAGCTCTTTCTGTTAGTGTTCGTAAAGCATAAATGGCATTGTGTGTTCCCTTTCCTTCAACAAATCCAAACTGTTCATCTGCTATTTCCATTTTTATCTTTTTCCTTGTTGTTCTCATAATGATTCTCAGAAGTAGCTTCGTTATGTGACATGAGAGGCTGATGGTCCGGTGGTCGTCACATTCCTTTGCACCTGGTTTCTTTGGTAGTCCTATAAACGTGGATTTAATCAGGTCACTGGGAATATAACCACTGTTGTAAATGTCATTCAGTAACTTGGTTATTATTTTTATTCCTGTCTCCTCTAGTGCCTCTATTTCTTCTATTGTTATATTATCAGGCCCAGTCGTTTTTCCTTTCTTCATGTGTTTGATGGCATCTATGATTTCATCTTCAAGTATTGGTGGTCCCTCACAGTTTTCAGTATCTGGTGTTAATTCTGGTCTTTCTCCTCCATATAGCTCACCGATATACTATGTCCACCTGTCCACAATGTCTTCTTTTCCCATTAACATTTTACCTTCTTTCGATTTCAGGCATCCTGTGGTATATTTTGTTTTTCTGCCTGTGAGTTCATTAATTCGTTTGTGCATGTTTTTGCTGTCTTTATTATGAGAGTCCTCTATCTGTCTGCACTGTTTATTTAACCACACTTCTTTTGCTTCTCTGCATTTGCGTCTTATTTCTTTATTTATCTTGTTATATTTTTCCTCATTATTTTTACTCCTCCTCCTCTTGTCCATCAGTCCTAAGATATCGTCTGTCATCCATTTATTTTTAGAGGCTTCTTTTTTTGGTGGTATTATCTCCTTAACAGTATGGTGGATAGAATCTCTTAACATTTCCCATTGTTCATCTATACTATTTATCTTTGCTATTGCATTGTATCTATTTGTTATAATAACTTTGTATTGTTCTCGCAGTTCTTGGTCATTTTTAAGAAGTTCTGTATTCAGTTTGATGTTTCTCACTTTTCTGCCTGCTTTATTTAGCTTTATTCTAACTTTTCCACAGAGTGGATCATGGTCACTATTGCAGTCAGCTCCTGGCATGGTTTCTGTTGTCAGTAATGCATTGTGGAATCGTTTGTTGATTAATATGTAGTTTATCTGGTTAAAAGTCTTTTTGTCTGGGCTGCACCACGTTGCCAGTCTTCGAGGATGTTGTTTAAACCAGGTGTTTCCTACAACCATGCTGTGTATTCTTGGCCATTCAATTAATTTATAACCTCTGTCATTCCTCTCCCCCAGTCCATAGTCACCAACGATGTCGAAAGTTCTTCCTTTACCAACTTTGGCATTAAAATCTCCCATGACTATGGTAACTTCATGTGACTTTGTGTGTTTTAGTGCTGTCTCTATGTCATTATAAAATATCTGTACATCTTCTTCAGAACTTTCAGATGTTTTAGCGTACACTTGTATAATATTTATGTTTATTGGTTGTCCTTTCAGTTGGGCTATTGCAATTCCCAAAAAACAAAGGAGACAGTATACATCCTTGTTTCACGCCTGTTTCAAGTTGAGCGATTAGAAAATAATATTTGGACTGAATTGTTACAAACACAGCCAGGTATATCTATTTTTTTAAATGTACATTTTTCACAAGAAAAAAAGTATAAGAATTTTCTTTTGTTGGTTCTTTTTAAAAGAAAAAAATTGAACTTCCGGGACTTATTTGTGAATGGGCCATGACTTCCGGTACAGATATCACGGCGATAAAGCGTGCGTGTTGTGTACAGTGTACGCATATGTTTGTACGCTCACACGGACTGGTCGTTGCAGACTAAATGGCAACTACGACCTTGTCGAGAACAATGTCACAGATACTTCCTTTTGACATGACATGCCAGAGATAGTGCGTGAAACTTGAGATACATGACTGTCATTTATTGACATTTTGTGATGACGTCTGGATATTCTTGACTTGAGCACTATTTTTGCTGAGTTTTAGCGTTTTCGGGGTTGAACAAATAGGGGAACAAATCACATAAAAGTTATGAAATGTAAATAACCAACAAGGATACTTAGGTAGAGTGTTTGAGCATGTAATGAGACAACAATATTTAAAATACATTACAACCACTGCAAGATTCAGTTGTTAAAGTTGCAGGAGAGAGGGAGCATGGGTAAACTGACCAAGTGGAACGAAAGAAGACAACAAACTTTATGTTAATGGGGTTTTTCCCCGTAGACTGCGTGGCCAGAGTATCATGATCACTCATGCACATCGACGAGGTGCCAAGTAATAATGATGATAATTGTGACTACGACTTTCCGAGTTTTGTAACCAAAAAAAAAAAGAGAGAGAGAGAGAGAGAATGAATGAATGAATAATCTTTATTTTTTAAGGGTAAAGAATTGGGCACGCAGGCCCGTCTTACATTCTGCCCTTAAAGAGAAATACCTACAGCACGTGGTGTCCCAAGCGGTCACCCATCTAAGTACTAACCACGCCCGGCATTGCTTGACTTCGGTGATCGGACGAGAACCGGTATTCTCAACGCGGTATGGAGAGAGAGAGAGAGAGAGAGAGAGATTTTAAAAATAAATAAAACCAAAAAAAGCTTATAATGTCTCTTCCACAAATTAGACATGTTGTCTTTGTTCGTCATGTATGTATCTCGCGCGTGTGTGTTCTCAGTGTGGGATTATATGTGGGGTTTAACCTTTCCCAGTATGATTTTCATTTTTGTCTCTGTAATGAACTTGTCCCACTGAACCCAAACTTTATGTGATCCAGGTGAATCATGAACACGAAAGTTCATTTTTATAGCACTTTAACATGCTATGTTCTTTGATTTTTTTTTTTCAAAAAATTAAAAGGAGGATATTTATCACTCTTCAAAAAGTAGAACAACTAAAGAAGCTGTGAAGAGGAACAGACAGAACTACAAAAATATGATTTTTAAGGGCATGCACCTTTCCCAACGTCATAATAATCTATAGAAAACCGTCTTGGAAGGGTACATAATGGGAAAAAGAATGAGAGGAAGACCAAAGCGAAGATGGCTGCAAGACATCGTTGATGATCAGCAAATGGATGCATCAGCAGCAGGCCATCTTGCTCACAACCTAGAGGCCTACAGGAGTGCTGTTAGGGAGGCAAAGTTCCGTACAGGACATGCACATGAATGAATGAATGCGCCTTTGCCATTGCATCATATGCCTGTGAGACCTGGACACTTAACAAAACAAAAAAAAAACAGCTGAGAAACACGTACACGCTTTTGAATTTAAATGCTACAGAAGAGTTCTTCAAATATCGTTGACACAAAAAAATGAGCAAATATATCCATACTACAAGATTTAATATTGAAGAAAGATGACTAGGAAAGAGGATTAAACACAGAAAACTTAAGTATTTTGGACACATTAAACGTCATATTAATCTAGAGAAGGCTGTCTTGGAAGGGTACATAATGGGAAAAAGAAAGAGAGGAAGACCAAGGCGAAGATGGCTGCAAGACATCGTTGATTATATGCAAATGGTGCATCAATAGCAGGGCGTCTTGCTTACAATCGAGAGGCCTACAGGAGTGCTATTAGGGCGACAAAGTTCCGTAAGGGACATGCAAATGACTGACTGATGTTCTAGTTACAATTATTACCATGGCAGAGCGATTTCAGCTTTTCTCCATAGATTGCGATACTGTTGTCGATAGATTATAGCAACAGTCATAGCTTTTCTCATGTTCCGGAACGTGTAGAAGAAGATAGAGTGATGCTCTTCTAGCAAGCTGCAATACTAGCACAGCACGATGCAGCTTTGTTGATGCTGTCCTGGGGTGTTGAGATAAAATGAGGATTAAGAAAAATCACGGAGACAACATCGGAACAGGAGAATACAGAAAAATATGAAACATTAACTGAAAAGGGAGGACAAATGTCACCTCTGCCAGTAGCATGGTCACGTGACAGCTCTTCCTGGGAAATAAAAACGAAATGTCCTGGACTAGAAGACAGAAACTTATATGAGCACAGCATTACAATTTATTATGTTTTAGTATCCGCAAGCTAAAATATCTTCCGTGTGCAAATAATTTTAATACTGATTACTGTTGATTATCATCTCTCTCTCTCTCTCTCTCTCTCTCTCTCTGAACCTTAAGTGCCTAAGACACATGGGATTTCCACAAACGCTTGTCTTTCGCCTCCCCTCCCCCCCTTTTCCAGCTCTTGGCCAGGTGAGCCCTGTTTTTCGTCACCCTCTTTATTCTTCACCATGTCTCCTTTGGTCTACCCTTACTCCTGTTCCCCATGTAGTGTCCATTTCAATGCTGTTTTTTGCTGTCACCGGCCTCATCTCGTTTCTGCCACCAAGATGTTAGTTCTTACGATGTTTAGCCATAATATTCTTCTATTTCTTCGTAAACATTTAGCCTGGAAATAATTTTTTTTATAGTTTTGGTGGTTTTCCAGCATTCACTTCCATAGAGTAGTACACTTAGAACATTACTCTTAAATACTCTGATTTTCATTTTCATGCTCAGCCTTTTTTGATGTCTATATAGTCTGCAGGATTACGAAAGCCTGATTTGCTTAAGTTAGCAAGTTAATGATGTCCTCAGTGTTGTCTCATCTTCTACTGCAAAATTATAAAAATTCCTTGACCACCTCCACTAACTTGTTATATACTCACAGTTCATTGCTCTTCACACTTTGATTCATTAAAAAACGTTGTATTTCCTACCTTGATCTTTAAACCTGTTTTGCTGGCATTTTGGGTTAGCCTGTCCGCTTTATCTTTCATGTCATTGTGTTTGCTTAACAAGCACTTCAGTAAAAAAAAAAAAAAGGTTAAGGTAATCTTGTCATGCCTTAGAGACACATAGGGATATGGTGTTAGTGCCCATATATTCCTTGACCTATCAGCACATTAGTGGGTGATATGGTCAGTATCACGCCTGACCACCTTTCCTTCCTCAACTCCAGAAGAAGTCGGGTACCCATTTCTACAGCTGGGTGACTGGGACGTCTTCGGCCAGATTCGACAAAATATGATTACATGTCTGTTGAGGTTTCCGCTTTTTTGTGTGTGTATGTGTCAATCCTTTTTATTTGTAAATGTGTATTCGTTTTATAAATATTCTGGCTTCTGTATAGCTTGTTTGCCCAGTAAAAGACATCTCATCTTTACGGTGAAATAACGGTTACAGTAATGTAGAGAATGTGTAACTAAGGTTTTCATTGTTGGAAGCAGGAAGTACGGTAACAGTAACGTTTGGATTCTATGTTCAGGAAGAAAGGAAATCCGGGGGGGGGGGGGGAGAGGGAGGGAGGTAAATTTCCATTTTGGCCAAAACTTCACGGTTCGTTGGTCGCTTGCAACCGCTCGGGTACTGTACCCATTTTTATCAGAACGAGAGAACACTGAGACACGCATGTTACTGGAAGTATCATGTTTACATCTAAGGATTTTATAACAATACTCGTCTCCTCTCTACCTACCCCCGCTTCACCTGGTTTTGTCCTTTTCACCGATATTATTGGCGGTACTGTAATCATCGCTCTTACCATCGCTCTTATCATCACTGTTAGCTATCATTGCTGTTTTATTATGAATGAAACAAACGTGTAAGATAGTTTTTTTTTAAAAATAACATTAAGACAATGTCACAGCAGATTATTGCTGAGATTTATACAAATGCCAGTTCTTGTAAGATACAGAAGCAGATAAACAAGGAAATGCGCTGAGTTTGTTTTGGATATTTGGTCATTGCGAACTAGACGGTACTTTCAAAGAATGTTTTCTAGAGCCATATTAAATAGCAAACATTAGAAAGGAAGTAAGAGGTATCAGTAACAGTCACAACATGCTTGTTTCCTATTATTTTTATTGAATCTTATCTTATATCTTATATCCTTCCCGTGCCGTTAAATGTCACTTAGAGCTCGCAAAGTAGTTCGCCAATTTTTCCTGTCTTTCAAATTCATCAAACGATTTAATGCCTGTTAATTTAGCCTCTCTTAACAATGTCCTCTTCAGAGTTTCACGCGGCGGTCTGCCTCTTTTCCTTTGGCCTGTTATGTTCCACTTTTATTGAATAGTTATTGAATAGTTCCTGAAAATTACATTCTCTTCCCCCCTCCCTCAAATCCCCAAATCCACCCACCACACACATACACAATTAAATGCCGTGTTTTAAATATGGAGGAATTCGGAGAGAAATACTTTAACAACATTCATGTAACACAGATGCATATAGAAAAATTGGTCACATCCAAATCTCAAGGAGCGTTTGATTTCTTTACTTTTTAAAACTTTTGGCAGTCCCAAAGTCTGTTGGAGAAGATATTATTAAACCATAATTGCTGCTTGAGACCGAAGTCTGAAGCAGTTCCCTTAGTTTGGGAGGGGGAGGCGATAGATTGGGGGTGGAGTGGGTTTATTCGTAACTTCATCACCTGACAGAAAAAGTGAACCCCAAATAATCAAATCTCAAGTAAGGTGCTTAAATGGTAAAATTAAGAAATAGAAGCGTGCATTATCTCTGTCAGATCTTTGGGGGAGGGAGGGTAACATACAAACTGAAAACCATCAAAGTGTAGAGAGGTGCCAATGGTAGATTTATGAATGGAGTCTAGGACTCTCCCAATAACAATTAATAGAATGTTAATCCGGCTGTTTAAACCGGTTATTTGTGTATTACCCACCCCCCCCTTTTTTTTCCCACCCCCATTTCTTTAAACTCCAGAAAATAAACGATGATGAAAATAGAATAACTAGGCCACAGTAACTAGAGGCGAAGAACTATTTTTCTAATCAGAAATAGACGGGGACTAGTATAACTTTATTCATATTTTTACAGTTAAAGTTCATTCACTCGGGTCATAGTGCACACGACGAGTCCTTGCTTTCCATACAAGTAATGTCACACTTTCAGATAACCTATGAATTATGGAGAACCCAATTCATGCCTTGTATAGTCTAGACAACTGTTGGAAGAAATGACCTGATGTAATTTATTTTTGTCTTTGCAACAAAATTATCGCTTCTGTTTATAAAATCTATTTTTGTCAAAAATTATTGGTACTGATGCAGACTGCACATGTCTCTGAAAGTGCAGTTGCTAAAGTACGTATGCATATCATTACCATGATCAAGCTGTTGGTCGCGAGTGTCACTCCATGGTCTTAGTCTAACAAACACCTGCACCGTTCTGGATGAGAGAGGGGAGGGGGAGAATATGCCATAGGGTGGAAAACTGGGGGTGGGGTGGGGGTGGAAGAAGGAAACTTCCTTTACCGTTAAGGGGATCAGTCTCCCGATTTCACTCAATTTTGTATTCACAACAGCCTGTCACATGGAGCACTCGTAGTAGCACAACAGCCTGTCATATGGAGCATTCGTGGTAGCATAACAGCCTGTCACATGGAGCACTCGTATTAGCACAACAGTCTGTCACATGGAGCACTCGTATTAGCACAACCTGTCACATGGAGTACTCGTAGCACGGCAACCTGTTACATAGAGTACTCGTAGTAGCACAACAACCTGTCACATCTCTCTCTCTCTCTCTCTCTGAACCTTAAGTGCCCAAGGCACATGGGTCTTCCGCAACGGTTTTCCACAAATACCTGTCCTTTGCCTTTTTTTTCTGCTCTTGCCCAACATTGGCAATTGCTCAACATCCTTTCTGTCGTTCTTCTCCATGTCTCTTTTGGTCTACACTTACTTCTGTTCCCCTGTGGTGTCCATCTTAGTGCTATTTTTGGTAGTGAGTTGTCAGTCATTCGGAGCACATGTCCCAACCATCGCCAGCGTCTTTCCTAAATAACTGCTGTCAGTGGCTTCATCTGCATTTCTGCCAACAAGATGTTATTTCTGATGGTGTTTGGCCAAAATATTTTTCTAATTCTTCGTAAACATTTAGTCTGGAAAGAATTCAACTTGTTTTCTATGGTTCTGGTGATTTTCCAGCATTCACTTCCATAGAGTAGTACACCTAGAACATTACTCTTAAATATCCTGATTTTCGTATACATGCTTAGTTTTTTAGATTTCCATATTGTCTGCAGCACTGCAAAAGCCTGGTTTGCTCTCGTAAGTCTGCTGTTGATGTCCTCTGTGCTGTCTCCATTTTCTGCTACTCTACTGCCAAGGTATACAATTCGTTGACTTCCTCCACTAACTTGCTATCTAATCTGAGTACATTTCTGTTGTTCACATTTTGCTTCATTAACTTTGTGTTTCTACTGTGGCTTGGAGGCTGTTGTAAAAATCTTCTTTTAATTCCTCTTCAGCTGCTTCTGTTGGTGCATAACAAACTATAATAGACAGCTTCGTGAATCTTGAGTTGAAACGTGCATATAATAATCTCTCATTTATAGGAGTCCATTTCAGCAATGCTCTTGATGCTTCTTTTGTTATAATCAGTGCTACTCCTCCTTCATGATAATCTTCTTTACCTGACCATATTATTGTATCTTCTGTGTGCTGTGTTGTTAATTTCCTTCTGCCTTGTCCTGTCCATCTTGCTTCTTGTATTCCTAGTATGTCTATCTGTGCATTTCCTTGATGGTTTGTGCTAGTTTTCCAGTCTGGTTAAGTGTTTTTACATTCCAGCTGCCTATTTGCATCTTGTGTTTAGGTTCCAGGAGGTCTGCTGTCGAGCTAGGGACTTCCAGTGGCTGGCTTTCATCCACAACCTTCATGGGCTTAGTTTCCTGATAAGAATTTCTCCTTCCACCTGCATTTGTTTTTTCCATTGCTTCTGTTTCTGTAGCAATGTGATAGTTTTTTTTTTTTACTAGATAGGGTTGCTGGCCCTATGCTGAACCCTCCTTAGTCGCCTTTTACGATCATGCGTGGTAGGGTACAGTGGTCCTATTCTTTAACCTGTCACATGAAGTACTTATAATAGCACAACAACCTGTCACACGGAGCACTCGTAGTATCACAACAACCTGTCACATGGAGTACTCGTAATAGCACAACAACCTGTCATTTGAAGCACTCGTAGTAGCACAACAACCTGTCATTTGAAGCACTCGTAGTAGCACAACAACCTGTCACATGGAGTACTCGTAGTAGCACAACAACCTGTCACATGGAGTACTCATAGTAGCACAACCTGTCATATGGAGCACTCGTAGTAGCACAACAGCCTGTTACATGGAGAACTGATAGTAGCACAACAGCCTGTCACATTGAGAACTGATGATAACACAGCAACCTGTCACGTGGAGCGCTAGATGAAGATGGGTCAGTCTTGGGTTCAGTTTTTCTCGCTGACAGTTTCATTTCGACCTTAATTAAATATACCGAATAAGACAATTTTCTCTGGAGAAAGCATGAAGGATTCTCTCAGTGGGAGGTGGGTTTGTGTCAGTTTTCGACGAAAATAGCAAGATGTTACTAGAAACTTTCTGTTCGGTGGACTGTCATTATTCATAAATTCAAACAAGAAAGCATTTTCTCACTTACTGTAAATGTCACATCTTCTGACAGCCACAGAATTCGTTTTTTCTTATAGTGCCGCCTAGGTATTACCACAAAATACCGCAGCTGCGGTTATCACAGTTTGCTGAACAGCTCATAATCAGCAAGCAGAAAGTCAGACTTTACAGTGGTTTGGATTTTTTTTTAAAAATCCGGTTGAAGATGGACAGTTAAAGAAGTACAGTCGCTAGATTTTACCTGATCATTTTTTTAAAAATTGAACTGATAGAAAGAACAATATTGGACTAGTACGAACAATATGGTAGAAAACAACAACGGACCAGAACAACTTAAAAATTTTTTTTTTTATTTTTGCAGCCGCCGGAAATCATATGAAAACTGTCGTTGACCTGGAAAAAGCGTTCCAGATTCAAAAGATACTTTGCTGGCAGGGGCGTAGACTGTGAATGTCATTAACTTTGCTACTGGGCATGAATGGAAGAGCAGTCCAAAAAAAGGGGGGGGGGATTACATATAACTGTTTCATAATTCTCGCCAATAGGTTCTTACCACAAGAGACAGCTATTTGTATTCGTTTTCTTTACCTGGTCAAAGTTCATTTCTAAACAACCTTGGAGTTTGTGTTTTAGCTGGTGATGGTTTCATTTCCATTTAATGTCACAAACTTAAACACCGCCATTCTTGCTGGAGCGCCACTGAAAGTTCGCTAAGACCTAAGACAGTTTATTTTGGTGGCAACTTACATAATGGGCGGATGCTAGCACGAGTGCAACCGGTTTTTTTTTTTTTTATTAATGTCATTTTCAGTTGACACAGCCCAAACACGCGTTCCATTTAATGCAGGCTTTAAAACTGTCTAGCAGTAAGTTTGTAACAAGATCATTAGTTCCGGTCATAATCCAGCTCAGTATCATTTATCATACTCAGTATAATCAATTTTTAAAAACACATTTTCTGCATGTTATTTTGGGCTAATTTTTTTAAACATAAAACAGTGTCTATGAACTAGCAAACATTGTCTCCAGTTTCCGTACACTAGACATGGAGTTTTAGACTACAGAATTGATTGTTCTCTTTTGTATCAAATCGAAGTTGTGAACTCATGGCATAGAGAACTTCCTGTCATTAACTTCTTGCAAGCTTTGGTCTAGATTTTTCTACAGTCACCCGTCCATGTCATTTAAGTCAGTGCGCCGTTTATCAGGCTAGTTTCACTTGCCAGCTTTTGGTTTTGGTCATTTTTCTTTTGTATTCTCTTGAAGATTGGAGCCACATTTAATAACGAGGGCCAGGCAACGAATGGGCCAGCTTCTTGGGGTGTTTTTTTTTTTCTTCGAAGATTTTTAAACTGGCGTTAATTCGGTCGTAGATTATTATTATTATTATTATTATTATTATTATTAGAAGTAGGGCTGTCTACATTTTTTTAGTTTGAATTTATCAGTGCAAAAAAAAAAACCAAACAAACAAACAAAAAAAAACGCTAATTTGGTAAAATATTTAAGACATTAATTCGTCGTTTAATGTTGCAAGAATCTCCTTACAGTTCAAGGACAACGGATTTATTTTTGTTTTCTTTTTTAAAGCACTTCCTGTCGAGGTTTAGAGGAGTTAGAAATTGGTGATATTTTTGATAGCTGGAGCGTGTCGCAGTCAGATGCCACTAGCAATGTCAAGCACGCTGGGCGTGTAGTGTTTCTCGTCGATTGTTCCCGAACTTCTATACGCTTTCTAGCAACTAGAATGTCCAACACAGTTTTATCTGATTTCTGCCAAATAATAAATATATGTTCTCTGATATGAGCAAGGAAAACATATTTACTGTTTTGTAGAAATGAGCACGCAAGGTAGAAGAATAAAGTTCAATGTTCCAACAGGCCAAAAGTGGACTACTTTGACGGAGTAGAACTGAATGAGCACGCAAGGCAGAAGAATAAAGTTCAATGTTCTAACAGGCCGAAAGTGGACTACTTTGACGGAGTAGAAGTGAATGAGCACGCAAGGTAGAAGAATAAAGTTCAGTGTTCTAACAGGCCAAAAGTGGACTACTTTTTCGGAGTAGAAGTGAATGAGCATGCAAGATAGAAGAATAAAGTTCAATGTTCTAACAGGCCAAAAGTGGACTACTTTGACTGAATACAAGCGCATGTTTACTGACTAGTTACATTAACATGTCCATAAATTGACAGAAAGTCAACAAAAGTCAGCCAGATCTGAAGGGAAGAAAGTAGAAAATGGCATCTCCACGCGTGTCTTTCCGTGAGCTGACAGACTCCATAGAATCGTGTCTAGATAACGGTTTTGACGACAGCGATGATGATGATGATGATTTTATTGAAGAAGACTTCCTTGAAGCAGGAAACTCCGAGGCTGAGAAAACAAAGCGTGCCACATTTATAGTAGGAGGGGAGGAAGCTGGGTGAGTTGATATGTCTCTATAGAAGTGAGTTTGATGTGTAAAGTATAATTTGTGAGTTTGATGTGTAGAGTATAGAACTGAGTTTGATGTGTTAAATATATTGTTTAATATGAGGTAAACATAACGGTTAATATCTCTCTCGATGTGAGACTGAAGTATGTGATGTATATTACATAAAACTGTGTGTGAGATTAAGATCACTTTAATACGCGCATTTCTTTAATAATATCACTTTAGATATGAGATTAAGTTCACTGTAACTAATCAGTTGGGTCTGAGTTTTAGCGCTTCATGAACATTTCTGAACATTATCCACCCACCCATCCCCCCTCCCCTCCATCCCCACAGAAAATTATCCATGAGTTCATTTTTAAGAAGAAAATTACCGCGGAGGTTATGAAAATGTAGATACGAACTGGAGAAACTTGCAGTGATGTGTTGACATGAAGGACCCTACAGTGATCGTTGTACAGGCAGCGAGGCTGATATTTGTTTAAGACTACAAATCTGTTAGTTAGAGTGGAACTGTTTTGAAGATGTTGGTGCAACATGATGCTGCTGGATGAGCAGTGTTTAAAAATGATTCAGTAAGAAGAGCGCATGAACACCATAGGAAGATCATGGGAAAACTGATAGTTGTCTTGTGTGCACTACAGTTTGAACTGCGTTGATGTCATTCATTCATTCATGTGCATGTCCCTTGCGGAACTTTGCATCCTAAACAGTACTCCTGTAGGCCTCTGGGTTGTGAGCAAGATGACCTGCCGCTGCTGCATCCATTTGCAGATCGTCAACGATGTCTTGCAGCCATCTTCGTTTTGGTTGATGTACAGGTCGTGATATTACTCCAAAAATGTTCCAGTTTTATATTTTGATGTGGAGTTGTTGTCTGCCAGTCCAAGAAAACAGACTCGGTTCAGATCTGCACGTTTTGTAGATGTGTAGACTGATTGTCCGAACGGCTTCTTCGCAGAAATGTAGATTGTTGAAACTGTTTTTTTATAAATAGAATATATATTGTTTAAATGATGTTCTTACAGAAGTTTAGATTTAAAAACAAATGTTTAATATAACAGGAAAGGTCAGGCTCGCACAGAATGCGATACACCGGGTCCAGCCCATTCACAAACTCAGGAGAGCAGGTCAGTTGGCATTTAACAATTATTTATTTAAACTGTTTTCTTTATTTGTTTTTTAAATTAAAAATCCGATCAATTTTGTTTTAACTTTGATGTAAAACTGTTGCTATTTAATTATTTCGTAAACGTTGGAACCGCAGACGTTCCCTAGACAATTTGAAATCTTTTCCAGTCTAACTATATCTAGACTATCTGTAATCTAAATTAAAGTCTACTTTCATGCTGTCTCTTATTATTTTCGGGGCTGTCAGCTTTGAAGTAGATTATACTCTTATATCAGAATAACATATAATGTCCGTTCACAAATTTTATTTATTTATTTATTTTTTAAAAAGGAGTTGCCGGTTGCGTTAGTTTATTTTGTCGTAGAGTAATTGAAACATCGTCGAAAACAAAGACTAACACGAACGCAAAACATAATGAAATAAAATTACCCAAACTCACGAACCCATATTGCACACTTTTCTTCAGTTATGAAATACTTCCGTCCCTTGAAGAAACAGTTCCTTCCCCTGACGGTTAATGAAAACCAGCACTCAATGATTCTACTAAGTTTTGTTGTTCGTGTTAGAGAGTTATCGCAGAGGTAACTGTTTCTGTGTGAGTTAGTGAAAAAGATAAACAATAAATGTTTGAATGTGACTGTGGGAGTGACAAGTTTGACAAGTGGAATAGTGACATTAAAACACCGCAATGTGTAAAATCTAATTGCTTCTTGTTAGCATAATGTGACTTTTAGAAGCAAATCTTTTTTCTCAGTTGTTTTGATGTTCTAAATTTTGACGGAAACTGAAGTTAATATTTGTTCAGATACTGTTATTTGTGTTGTGATAATTTCATAAGGTGAACCCGATTTTGTTCTGCTTTCTTTCTTTCTTTCTTTCTTTCTTCTTTCTTCTTTCTTTCTTTCTTATATACAGCCTCTTAGCGTGTCGTAATTTGCTGTTCTGAGAGCCGCAGTGATTGAATAAACAAATCACATTCTGAAAAGTGTATCTGTCCTGTACGAATTTTTCGCGTTATGCAACTGATATTCTCGCGTATGACTTTTTTCCTTATAGAGCATTTTGTACACCACATGTTTTTTTATTGTTTTTAACTTTGTCCCTTACATGTTTATTACTTTTATTCAGTTTGTCCTATACGTATTTATTACTGTTATTCATTTCGTTTGATACCTTCTAACTTTTCGTATTAGTATTTTTTTTTCAAAAAGATCCATACTCTGCCGTAGGTCAGCATATATAAGAGTCAGTAACTGTAAATGTAATCAGAGACTGGCAACCTCGCGCTCCGGAGTCTGTTACAATGATCCCATGCGAGTCGCCCTGTTCCACCAACCAGGAAATTGCTTCTGATGCTGCCTGCATCTCTATTCTCATGCTCGAAGTGGTAGCTGCATATGCTCCTGATATACTCGCAACCGGTTTGCCGTTACGGGAGACAATAAAAGCTCATCCACTTCTTAGGCCTCGTGCCACTGACCCGTCTGTGAAGATCACAGGGTCATGTGGTTTGGAGTGATGCTGAGTCTGTTCCTGCACCTGGGATTCTGTTTTACCGTGAGTCCAGCCTCGGTATTCACGGCCAAGCTGGATCAAGACCTTCATTGGATTTAGCATGTTTGGCACTTTAGTTCATTTTGGTTCTAAGGAATCTGGTCTGGATGACAGACCTCTGAGTCTCTTGTCCCTCCGCCATCGGCGATCTCCTTCGCTTGATATTGAGAGTCAGTAAAAGAATGCTACAGTGTTACACTGAACCAATCCTTTTCAGTGGATGCGAAGCCTGGATGGTCAGTAAAGAGATACAAGGAAGGCTGGAATCAGCTGAAATGTGGTTCTTAAGAAGAATGCTGAAAGTACTATGGCCAGCGAGAAAGTCGAACAAAGATGTTCTGAAAGAGGCACATGAAACTAGGAAAATTGTAAGGAAGATCAGAAAACGACAATCCAACTTTATGGGGCATGTCTAGAGGAGAGGCGAGCTAGAGGATCAAATAGCAACAAGAAAAATCGAAGGCAGAAGAGGCAGAGGTAGATGGGAGAGCTAAGCATCCTGGCACGGGAAATGCTCAGTGACAAGCCTTTTGAGATGCACAAGGGATCGAGGGTTATGAAAGGACATGATGTCTTCCGTTTGTCAGCAGGGATCTTGAGAGGGAGAGAGGATAGAGAGAGAGGAGAGAGAGAGGAGAGAGAGAGGAGAGAGAGGAGAGACAGAGAGAGGAGAGAGAGAGGAGAGACAGAGAGAGAGGAGAGACAGAGGAGAGAGAGGAGAGACAAAGAGAGGAGAGAGAGAGGAGAGAGAGGAGAGACAGAGAGAGGAGAGACAGAGAGAGAGGAGAGACAGAGAGAGGACAGAGAGAGGAGAGACAGAGAGGAGAGAGAGAGGAGAGAGAGAGGAGAGACAGAGAGAGAGAGAGATTTCAAACTGTATTTGGGACGCATGAATAAATGTGTACTATTACGTAATGCTTATTAATGTACATTTTGCCACGCAAAAACTAGGAGCTTATCATTCTGGCTTTCGCTTACATTTCAACAGCATACGTCATGAAATTTTTAAAAAAGAATGCTTCCTGCTGATTTAAAAAGAATCACATTTACAAAATAATTTACAGGATTGAAATTCCATTTCAATAAACATAAACAACAGATGAATTAAGTTACATTTTGTTTTATTATTGAAACTTTGTGTGGAGAAAACAATGAAAGTTGAAGTGATTATCAGGGCCAGAGTTCCAGCTTTTAAGAAGGTCCTACCCTACCAGTCATGGCGCTCCTGGTACCAAGTTTGGTTTCTAGATTCTAGCACAGTCATTAGATATCCAGGATGATATCAAGTCTATGTTTCTAGATTCTAGTACAGTCATTAGATATCCAGGATGATATCAAGTCTATGTTTCTAGATTCTAGTACAGTCATTAGATATCCAGGATGATATCAAGTCTGTGTTTCTAGATTCTAGAACAGTCATTAGATATCCAGGATGATATCAAGTCTATGTTTCTAGATTCTAGTACAGTCATTAGATATCCAGGATGATATCAAGTCTATGTTTCTAGATTCTAGCACAGTCATTAGATATCCAGGATGATATCAAGTCTATGTTTCTAGATTCTAGTACAGTCATTAGATATCCAGGATGATATCAAGTCTGTGTTTCTAGATTCTAGCACAGTCATTAGGTATCTATGCTGATGTCAAGTCTATGTTTCTAGATTCTAGAACAGTCATTAGGTATCTATGCTGATGTCAAGTCTATGTTTCTAGATTCTAGAACAGTCATTAGGTATCTATGCTGATGTCAAGTCTATGTTTCTAGATTCTAGCACAGTCATTAGGTATCTATGCTGATGTCAAGTCTATGTTTCTAGATTCTAGAACAGTCATTAGGTATCTATGCTGATGTCAAGTCTATGTTTCTAGATTCTAGAACAGTCATTAGATATCCACATGTTTCACATTACTGCAGAGACTGGTGAGAAATCTGATTCCAAGTTTTGCCATGGGAAGATTATCTCGTCACCCGGTAGGATACCTTCGTTTCAATTTATTCACCAAAACATCATCAGCAGAGAGCTTCTAGTTAACAGCTGCTGGTTGATCTTAAGTGTCTGATCAAATCATGAGTTTATCAACATTTCGAAATATGAATTAACCACAATGCATTATCTTCCAACATGACCCACGCACAACTTCCGGGTGCTAGTACACAAGTTTGAAAATCACTGAATTAAAAGACTGTTGTAATGAGTTACGATTCCCCTCATGATTACCATAAAGACATGTGCGATAAACTCTTCATTCTTTTCTAAAAGCCTTTAAATGCCGGAAATTTGTGGACTGCGTCACTAAGACAGCTTGATAATGGCCAGGACGTGGTCCCTAGAGAGTTTCATCCGGCCCGGTACATCAGAATGTCTACAGGATATGCCTGTTGCTATGCTTCTCAATACGATCTAGAAGATTCCGTTTTGTTAATATTTGTTTACCTGTTATGTCGTTCATTGTTCATGTCAAGAAACATAAAAAAGAGGTTGCTGTTTATTTTTAATTCAGAAACAAACTAGAAGGAAGAATATGGGATGGGAGGGATTTAAAAAAAATATTTTTGAACCTGATGCCTTTTCGAAACTTAATGTCTCAGAGTTTATCCATATATGTCTTGCACTCTCTTGTCTTCCACGTACTTTCGCCCTCTTTTAGATCTGATATTTTATATTTCTGATGTATTGTATAACGTTACAACACGATAATAACCTTTGTGGTTGGAAATAAAAACAAATAAATAATCTGTGGAGAGGAGCAGACAGAACTACAAAAATAAGATTTTTAAGGGCATGCATCTTTCCCATCGCAACATATGCCTGTGAGACCTGGACACTTAACAAAACAGCTGAGAAACACATAAATGCCTTTGAATGTAAATGCTACAGAAGAGTTCTTCATATATCATGGACACAAAAAAGAACAAATATATACATACTACAAGAACTTAATATTGAAGAAGGCTGGCTAGTGAAGATGATTAGGGAGAGAAAACTTAAATATTTTGGATACATTAAACGTCATGATAATCTAGAGAAGACCGTCTTGGATGGGTCTTCTTATATCATTCTCGTGCCGTTAAACGTCAGATAGGGCTCGCAAAGTAGTTCGCCAATTTTTCCTGTCTTCGGCGAGTCTTTCAACCTCATCAAAGAATTTTATGCCTGTTAATTTGGCCTCTCTTATTAATGTCCTCTTCAGAGTTTCACACCGTCTGCCTCTTTTTCTTCGGCCTGTTGTGTTCCACTTGATAGCTTGTTTTGGGATTCTCTGATCATTTCTTCTCATCAAGTGACCAACATATGTCCATCTCCTTTTCCTGATCACCCATGAGACTGGTTGTTGTTCAGTCATCTGTCTTATCTCTGCATTGTTCTTGAATTCGTTCCACTTGATGCCGAGTATTTTCCTTAGGCATTTGTTTTCAAAAGAGTCTAATTTCTTTTCTATTTCTTTAGTTGTTTTCCAGCTTTCACATGCATAAATGAGGGCGGATATTACATTTGAATTGAATAGTCTTAACTTAGTTTTTGTGCTTATAACTTTTGAATTCCATATGTTCTCAAGATTCTTGAAGATTGATGCTGCTTTTGCAATTCTGATTCTAACTTCCTTTGTAGTGTCACCATCCTGGTCTATGTAGCTGCCAAGGTATGCAAATTGATTGACTTCTTCAATATCTGTCCCTTCTATGTGTATTTTTCCATTCTGATTGAGAGGAATTTTCATTATTTTTGTTTTGTCCTTGTTAATTTCAAGTCCTATTTTGCTAGCCAGTGAAGACAGGCTATCTGTTTTTTCTTGCATGGAATTCACATTATTACTGATAAGAGTTATGTCATCAGCAAAATCAAGATCTTCTAGTTGGGTCCCATGTACCCAGTAAATACCTGTGTTACCTGTGCAGCATTTTTTCATTATGAAATCTATTGTAATCCCAAAAAGTAAAGGAGACAGTATACATCCTTGTTTAACACCTGTTTCAATCTGGAACCATTCACTCATCCCTTCTTCTGTCTTGACTGCACAAACATATCCATTGTATAAGTCCTTAATGATGTTGACAATTTTAGATGGTATTCCATATAGACATAAAATTCTCCATAATGAATCTCTGTGTATGCTATCAAATGCCTTTTTAAAATCTATGAAGTTCAGTATTAATGGTTTCTGCTTTTCAATATGTTCTTCAAGTATTATTCTGAGAGTAAAGATCTGGTCGAGACAGCTTCTCCCTTTTCGAAATCCTGTTTGTTCTTCTCTCATTGCAGTATCCACTATATCTTTGAGTCTATTGAAAATGACCTTGCAAAATACTTTTGATACAACTGATATTAAGGTTACTCCTCTCCAGTTGTTACAGTCACTAAGGTTGCCTTTTTTGGTATTTTAACAATGATTCCTTTTTTCCAATTAGAAGGGACCTTTTCTTCTTTCCAAATCTTGTTAAACATTCTCTGTAGTTGTCTCATGTTGTCACTATTGATAGCTTTTAGCATTTCGGTTGTTATTTCATCTTCACCTGCAGCTTTGTTGTTAGCCATTAAATTCACTGCTGTTTCAATTTCATGCAATGTAATTTCATCTAGGTTGACATTTAGTTGTGGGGCTGGTAAGTCAGTTTCAAGGTTTACCAATTCTTTTGGGTGTGGTCGATTAAGTATTTCTTGAAAGTGTTCAGCCCATCTTTGCTTTTGGTCTTTACTTGATGTTAATAGGAAAAATGGCCAAGATTGTCTCTTAACATTTTGAGACGCTGTCGTTTGTGATCAGCTCCAATATGTTTCGGGATCTATAGAGCAGAGACCTTTGTCATTTGAAGATAATTGTGAATAGTGGTATGAACACATTCCTGTGAGATATCCAGCTCAGTTAGTCATCGATCCTCCATTATCATGTCATACATTCTGCCTGTGGTTTCATCGGTGGTTACCGTTCTTGGTCTTCCTAGACGGGGATCATCTTCCAGACTCTCCCTTCCATGTTTGAAATGAGCTGCCCATTTCTTCACTGTGCTGTAAGAAGACCCACTCTTCCCTAGAATGTCTACCATATCCTTATGGATCTTCTTCGATGATAAGCCCTTGATACAGAGGTAGCGAATGATTGCTTGATGAGAAATTTTATCCATTTTCTCAATTCCTGCCACCCCTTAATACTTCAGTAGACTGCAAAAAAAAAAAAAAAATTGGGCTGCAGTTAATTTCTTGAAACTTGGTGTTTATACTTACAGTAACTTGATCTACAAATGCACCTAATATCAACTGTGTGTTTCAATATGTGTACCTTAGGCCGAGAACTTATCAATCACCCCTCGTATTACAGTAAAATGCAGTGCACTGCTTTAAAACACGATACAGCAGAACCTCTATCTAAGATGCAAAGAAAACTAAATTGATGACAACTGACAAAACAAATAAGGCAGCCGAAATATATATCAATGAGGAAAAATTGGAAGAAGTGGAGACTTTTGAATATCTTGGATCACTACTAACTAATAATGGAGATACAATGAGGGAAATTAAAAGGAGGACATCTATCGCTCTTCAGAAAGTAAAACAAATAAATAATCTGTGGAAAGTAGCAGACAGAACTACAAAAATAAGATTTGTAAGGGCTTGCATCTTTCCCATCACAACATATGCCTGTGAGACAAGGACACTTAACAAAACAGCTGAGAAACACATAAATGCTTTGAATGTAAATGCTACAGAAGAGTTCTCCAAATATCGTGGACACAAAAAAAAGAACAAATACATCTATACTACAAGAGCTTAATATTGAAGAAGGCTGGCTAGTAAAGAGGATTAAAGAGAGAAAACTGAAATATTTTGGACACATTAAACGTCATGATAATTTAGAGAAGACCGTATTGGAAGGATACATAATGGGAACAAGAAAAAGAGGAAGACCAAAACGAAGATGGCTGCAAGACATCGTTGACGATCTGCAAATGGATGCCGCAGCAGCAGGCCATCTTACTCACAACCGAGAGGCTTACAGGAGTGCTGTTTGGGAGGCAAAGTTCCGCAAGGGACATGCAAATGAATGAATGAATGAATGAAGATGCAGTGTATTGCTTTAAAAAACGATACAGTACGCAGCTGTTTGTCCCGCCCACAACACTGGTGTTAAATAACTCAAATGTTCAACTGATGGGTGTAGGCGCCAAAAACTTTGTACAGTAAATGGTTTCATAGAAGTATATTTTGTGCTATCCGGTTAATAACAAAATTTTACTGTGTTTTCTGGGGATTCGTAGTCTATCGCAATTGACACCCCATCGTCAGCGAGTCCGGAGCCTTCGCCACAAATACATCCAACATTGGAGATTGAAGCAATCACTCGAGCCATAAATTGGCTGGCAAACTAACAAGCATCACAGGCCATAATATTATCAGACTCACAACTGTTTTGTCTTATCTCCTTCTTCATGTACCTTTCGTCTTTGTCGTATCTCTTTCTTCATGTACCTTTCGTCGTTGTCGTATCTCCTTCTTCATGTACCTTTTGTCTTTGTCATATCTCCTTCTTCATGTACCTTTCGTCTTGAAGACGTCTTGTTAGGTCTGGGCAATTTACTTTGTTTAATGGGAGCTTCATGATTTTGTAATTTCCTCTCTCCATCTCCCGCATGGACGGCCTCTTCCTCTGCTACCTTCAGATCTCAGTGTGAATGGCCTCTGTGGTAAACTGTCTGGTGATAACCGTGTAACATGGCCATATTGCATACTAAAAAATCGAAAACCAGGTGATGCGTCGCGAGTGGTTGGCCAAACTAAAAGAGTCACAATTCTTAATATGGATTTATTGCACAGGACATGCCGGTATCAAAGGTAGACCAACTGGCAAACAAAGCAACAACCCTGGGCAACCTACAAATGGATAAAGCAGAAATTATAACAGGCAGCCTATCAAAATTACAGTGAAACGAGGGAAAAAAATTTGAATGCAGCACCTGTCACCAAAGACTATGCGAAAGAGGAATAACGAAGGGTGTGGCAGAAATCCATAACTTTGCAGAAAAGTTCGAGCTGTATTCATTTAATGCGCAATTGGCACTATCGCCCAACACACACGACGAACAACACTGAGGTTAAAGGTCAAGGGCATATGGGAGTGTCCTGAGTGCAAGGAGGCCCTTCTTTGGGCCAGCAGCAGAACATGACCGTTCTTCTTCTTCTTCTTCTTTTTCTTCTTCTTCTTCTTCTTCTTCGTTCGAGGTTGTTGGTCCCATCAGATCCTGATCCCTGTCGACACGGCAAAGCTCGCAGTCCTCTCCAGATCCTATTAGGAGCCGTTCATCAAGTTCAAGATTGTGTTTTCTCTGGTCAATGACGAACGTTTATTGTTTTGTCCGGTTAATGACAACGTTTTATTGTGCTGTCCGGTTAATGACAAAGTTTTATTTCAGTATTCAGTAATAGGTTTTCGATGTCATCGTAAAACGAGATACTCCCATAATCGCTCCGCCGCATGTGCCAGTGAATATTCCACATAATTATTGTGTTCAGTGGTTAATTACAAAGTTTTATTATGTTGTTCAGTTAATGACAACGTTTTACTGTGTTCTATAGTTAATAACAAAATATTGCTGTGTCTTCTGATTAATGACACGGTTTTTACAACACACACACACCACACACACACTCACACACACACACACACGCTCACACACACACAAGCACGCACACACACTTTCTTCGTTGCGGAACGGCGGAAGTCAAGATTTACTGTTGATATGTTTTTTAAAAAGATATTACCTTTCACATTTTCCAAAACTAAGTTATACATAGTTTTTAGACTGATAATATTGGTCACTTCAGTTTTACAAGACTTCATAGACGGTGCAGTTGTTAAGTTAATTTTTATGGTACTGATGAAAGAACTTTGTAACATCTATTCCTACTTCGGTTTTATTTTATACTACTGGACAAAAGTTAAGGGCCAGTTTGTTGTTTTTTTTTCAATTCCTACAAAAACAAAGTCAACTGACTAACAAACAAGCCATTAGTACCAAAGAAAACAGCATTTAAAACTAAACAAATTTAATCATTTCATTTTCAAATCGGAATAGGAGTACATATACAGCACGCTGGCGAAATCACTCATCCCTCGTCCTAAAATTCACAAGAGTGGTCTTCAAACAACAAACATGTCAGTATCGCGTGTGAGGAACGCTGTTGGCGAGATTTTTCAGCTGCCGTGCGTGGAGCGGTGCTCTTCCCGGCCAATGAAGAAAGGTACAAATGAGGTTGCCGCGCAGCATCACTGCGGAAAAGGTGGTAGAAAGGATAAAGTGAAGCAAACAGTCAAATCATGGCACCTCTGGTCTGGAGGTCGGCCACGTCCTGAGTGCAGTCATGTCGGGTGAAATGCATGAACCGGCTTGTCTCACTGCTGGCGAGACTCTTCATATGCCGTGCGTGGAGTGAAGCTCCTCCCGGTTAAGGAAGTAAATGCGGAAAAGAAATAAAGGTTGCTGTGCGGAGCCGATGGGAAAAGGTGGTGGAAAGTGAAGTTTAACTGGTATGTCCAGTAGTATCGCTACGAGAGCTATACCACGGCACCTCTGCTCAAGAGGCCGCCTACGTCCGAAATACACCTACACTGGTGAAATATGCCTAAACCGGCACACACCAGGGGTGGAACTTGATGGCTAGACATGTCATGCCACCTCCGCTCTAGAGGTCGGTAACGCCTGATAAACACCCATACTGGTGAATTTTGCCTAAACCGGCTCATACCAGGGGTGAATCTTGAAGGCTATGCATGTCACAGTACCTCTGCTCTAGAGGTCGGTCCCGTCCCAAACACGCCCATACTGGGATAATGCCTAAACCGGCTCAACCCAGGGGTAGAAGTCACTAGTGGCGAGGATTCGTCCTCCTGGACAAAAGCTCCATCCTGGTCACAACTAGGAAGGGTAGCGGCCACGACCGCAAAATGCTGAAGTCGGAGACACTGGACCAGGGAAGTCTAGATAGGCAACCACCTCTCACCCGGCGGGGATGTTTGAGTATCCTAATCACGCTGAGGTTTTCCGGTGAGAAAGTCCAACCCTGGATTGGATGGGCAACCACCTCTCACCCGGCGGTGATACACGGGTATCTCAAAACACGTCGAGGTTTTCCGGTGAGAAAGTCCAACTCTGGCCTGGGTGGGCTTACGCCTCTCACCCAGCGGGGATGCACTGATATCCTAAACACGTCGAGGTCTTCCGGTGAGAAAGTCCAACCCTAGACTAAACTGGTGCAATGAAAACCACGGTGTCACGCAATCCCGCTTCCGAGACCCACCAAGAATACAGGCTAAAGCACTGTGACACTCTGAATCTCTTGTGGTCCTTTCGTGGATCTCGTGTGGTCTATTTTGGACCACACAGGGGACCACGGGACCTAACGAGGACCACAGGCATGAATTCAGTAGGTTCACAGTGCGGTTTTGGTGGTAGAAGTGAACGAAGAAGAAGAAGAAGAAGAAGCGTGTGAGGAAGTCCAACTCTAGACTAAACTGGTGTAACGAAAACCACAGTGTTCCGCAATGCCGCTTCTGTGACCCACCGAGAATATAGGCCCAAGCCCCACGATGCTCTGAGCCTCCATCCTAAAGGAGACTATCGCGAGAACCACAAGAGTAAATTCAATAGGGTCACGGGGAGATCTTGATGGTAGAAGCGAACGCAGAAGGAGTATCGCTTGTGGCCACCGTTTGCTGCCAGAAATTCAACGCAAAATTGCCTCATCGAGTTAACCAGGGTTGTTAGAACATTCTGTGGAATGGCCTGCCACTCTTATTGAAGGAAAAGGGTCAGCTGGGTGACATAACAGGTGGAAAATGATTTGTAGAAACCCGTCTGCCTGGGACACCCCAAATGTGCTCAATGGGCGACAGATCGGGCGACCGAGCTGGCCAATTGATTCTAATGATCCTTTGCTGTTGAAGAAAATCTACGACACGACCCCGATGTGGTCTTGCGTTATCGTCTTGTATGATTGCCCTTGCACCCATGGCTTGCAAGGTAGGCTGGACAATGGATTGAAAAATTTCATTAAGGTATCGCTGGGCGGTTATTGTGTCATGAATGACATGGAAGGGAGTCCTGCCGTGCCTGCTGATGCCACCCCAGACCATGATTGATCCCCCTCCGTAACGATCCACCTTATGAGAATGCAATTTAATCAAGATTCCACAATAACTTTATTTACACTTTTAGTACGGCAATCAAAATAAACATATGCTTGAAATTAATGACCGGCCCTTAACTTTTGTCCAGTTGTATAGTTAATGTTTACATCTAAAAGCTGTCAAAGTGATTTCTGACGACGTGTACGGATATAATCCGCTCTTGTTACAAACTATTTTGTAGATCAGTCCCAGTGAAGTACTTTACACACAAGCTCTCATTTCGAGGCTGGCTGCGATGGTTCTTCATACGTAACACGTCCACAAGTAAGTTTCCTCCTTATTATTACGTGTATTCTGTTCTTAAATTAAAAAAATGCTTTATTTAAATTTTTCAAAGTTAACATGATCTGACAGAAACTAGATTATAGAAAGTTCATACCTCAATAATGTGCTTCTCTCTTTATCTGCATGTCCAACTATAGCATATGGTCTGAGTCATAATCAGTGCACTCCAGACATGTCCATATGTGCCCAGATTCCTCGACGTATCTATCAGTGTCCTGCCGGTGATAGTGCTTGTCCTGTGTTGGTTGACAAGTCCTCCTGCATGTCGAGTATGCCTCTCGTTCCTGCCTCTGCCAGTCTGTATTCACAGCTCTTTCGATCAAAGCAACGATCGCTGGCCTCGATTTCCTCCACTCTGCCTCTCTCTCTAAGCGCATTGATAATATCAACTCGATCCAGTGGCTGTCCATCTGCGATAATGGCAGAGTCAGCCAGCCTATCAGATCTCTCAGTTCCCTGATTGCCCACGTGCCCAGATGAAATCGTTGATTTCTGCAATGACCCGAACCGCTGCCTGCGTAAAGAACCTGCCTCGACCTTCCGGATCATACTCATTGAATCACTTAGTACGCGGACACGGGCGTGGTCATGTGACCCCAGCCTCACGAATGCTTTCGTTACCGTCATTACCCTCCATCGTCGTTCTGCTTGTGGTCATGGCGAAGGCACCGCTGGCTTCCTGGATTGTTCTGCCCACTGAAAGTGTTGGTAATGGAGTTCACGTCCTTATCAGTAACTTCTACATAGAAGAACCTCCCCCGTTCAAACATGTTCTGACCACCTGTTTCCATTTTTTTCCACTCTCTCCCCAGCGACAGTTCTCCATGTCTCTTTGCTTCTTCCATTCTTCATTTGATTCATGCGCTTCATGGATGTAACGAATGAAGGTGAAGGTGAAGGTGACCTGTCATGCCTTGGAGGCACATAGGTATATGGTGTTAGTGCCCATATTTTCCTTGACCTGTCAGCACACTAGAGGGTGATATGGTCAGTATCACGCCTGGCTGCCTTTCCTTCCCCAACTCCAGATGTAACGAATGGGCAACTTTTATTCCACGTCATAATTTGTGTTTGTCTCAAACACTTCCATTACTGCTGCAATTTCATAGGTGATATTAATAAATCCTGTCCATCTGTGAATTTTGTATCTGTTACCTAATGCTCTCATCAGATTTTAATTTTTCTTCGCCGTTCGCTCGTTGCTTCTTCGCATCGCCGTTTAGCTGGTCCTGTAGGGGGCTAAGGTCTGATCAGATCCTTTGATGAGTTGTGTATCTGACAACTCTGAAGGACATCTTGTGCTCTCTGTACATCTTCTCCGCAGGCACTTAGGTCTGTGGAGGTCATGTTCAGCACATGTCTTAGCCTGTAGTGGAAACAAGATTCCGAGTACTTAATGTTACATCGAGCCAATTTTGTTTTATGGGTCTGTGAATAAGAGAGTAGAGCGGGAGATGGAGGCCATGGAAATGTGGTTCATAAGAAGGATGTTGAAGGTACCATGGACAGCTAAGAAAACCAATGAAGAAGTCTTAAGACAGCCTGGAGTTAAAAAGCAAATTATAGCAAAGATCAGGGGTAGACACAAGCGAGATTTGTAGGACATTTCCTGAGAAGAGGAAAATTGGAACACATTGTGGCATCTGGAACAATTGAGAGAAGAGGAGACAGAGGAAGACAGAGACAGAGAGAGAGAAGAGAGAGAGAGAGAGAGAGAGAGAGAGAGAGAGAGAAGTTACTGGATGGGGTGTCAGTGTGGCTAGAAAAAAAGTCACATGCGGATGTCATAATCAAGTCTAAAGACGGGGAAGTGTGGAGAGAAGTGATCGCTTACCCACGCGGCATGGCACTTAGAATTTAGCCTGAAGTGTCCTGGTTCGAAAAATTATAACTTGATCATTTGTTGAGACCATCTTAGACGGCATTACCCAGATTTGAATGATTCTTGTAACGACACGACCCAGCAAAACTGGTTAGGCGATTTCAGAGCATTCCTCTTTCTTCTGTGATCCCAAAATTACAAGGTCACCAATAGAAACTAAAGTAAAGTGCGACTTTCATCTGTCCGTCAGGTCTCCAGACCTACGAGGGATGATTGATAAGTTCTCGGCCTAAGGTACAAATACTTGAAACCCACAATTTATATTAGGTGCATTTGTAGATTAGGATTAAACATCAAGTTTCGAGAAATTAACTGCAACCGTTTTTTTTACAGTCTATTGAAGTATCTAAGGGGTGGCAGAAATTGAGTAAATGGATAAAATTTCTCATCAAGCAGTCATTCGCAGCCTCTGCATCAAGGGCTTATCATCGAAAGAGATCTATGAGGATATGGTAGAGACTCTAGGGGAGAGTGCCCCTTCTTACAGCACAGTGAAGAAGTGTGCAGCTCAATTCAAACATGAAAGGGAGAGTCTGGAAGATGAAACCCGTCTAGGAAGACCAAGAACGGTAACCACCGATGAAACCACCGAAAAATCCATGATATGATATTGGAGGATCGATGACTAACTGAGCGGTACATTGCTACTGAGTTGGGCATCTCCCAGGAACGTGTTCATGCCATTATTCGCAATGATCTTCACATGGCAAAGGTCTCTGCTCGATGGGTCCCGAAACTTCTTGGAGCTGATCACAAACGACAACGTCTCAACATGTCAAGAGACAATCTTGGCCATTTTTCTGCAGATCCTGAAAAGTTTCTTCAGCAATTTGTCACTATGGATGAGACTTGGGTTCATCATTTTCAACCAGAAACCAAAGAACAGTCAAAGCAGTGGAAACATCATGGATCCCCACTTCCAAAGAAAGCAAAATTGGTTCTGTCTGCAGGCAAAGTGATGGCTTCCATCTTTTGTAATTCCAGAAGGTGTGCTATTGGTAGACTATATTCAAAAGGGCAGAACGGTCACCAGGGCCTATTACGCTAATCTTGTGAAGCAACTGCGGGTCATATCGAAGGAAAAACTTCGAGGGTAATTGACGAGAAGAGTCATCATTTATCAAGACAATGCTCCAGTTCACAAGTCGGCAGTGGCAATGGCTGCCATTCATGAATGCGGCTTCCAGGTTCTTGAACATCCTCCTTATTCCTTGGACTATTACCTGTTTACCAAACTCAAAAAGGAGCTCAGTGGTTGCAAATTTGCTTCAGATGATGACGTCATTCATGCTGTAGACCACTTTCTACTGGCACAAGATGCTGACTTTTACAAAGAAGGGATCCGTATGCTCTAGGATAGCTGGACTAAGTGCCTAAACTTACAAGGGGACTATACTGAGAAATAACCCCCAAAAGTCCACAAATAACCCGTTGTACCTTATGCTGAGAACTTATCAATCACACCTCGTAGCATGGTCCAGGTCTTGAGTCAATCAATCAAGTGCCGTGCCGCGTGATGTAGGCGATCATTTCTCTCAACAATTCACTGTCTTTAGACTTGATTATGAGATCCGCCAGTGACTTTCTTCCTAGCCACACTGATAGCCCATCCAGTAACTTCTTTCTCTGTCTTCCTCTGTCTTTTCTTCCCTCAATTTTTTTCAGTTGCCACAGTCTGTTCCAATTTTCCTCTTCTCAGCTTGTCTGCCTCTGATCTGTGGTGTAATTTGCCTTTTAACTCCAGCCTCTCTTAAGACTTCTTCATTGGTTTTCTTAGCTGTCCATGGTACCTTCAACAACCTACTTATGAACCATATTTCCATTTCCTCCATTTCTTGCTATGCTCGCTTATTCATAGACTATGCTTCACATCCATAAAACAAATTTGGCTCGGAATCTTGTTTTCATTGATATAGATCTGTTGCACAAGATGTTTCTCATTTTCTGGAATGCTGACTTCGCCTGACTACGTCTGCTTTTTATTTCGTTATGACATTTACCATCATCTTTTATAGTCGTTCGTAAGTACTTGAGTCTATCAGTTTGTTTCATATTTGTGTCATCAATGGTAATGCTACATTTTGGTGGTATTCTTTTCTTTGAGATGACCATCACTTCAGTCTTCTTTTTATTCAGGCTGACACCTTTACTTTTACTTTCACGAACCACGATGCCCAGAAGAGCCTGTAGATCCTCTTCACTTTTAGCAATCAGAACTGCGTCATCTGCATATATCTTAAGTTGTTAAGGTTGTACCCGCCAACTAATATTCCTGGCAGCTCTCTGTATTCTTATATTCTATATATAGGTCTTGAGTGCTGACGATGAATGGAGCAGAGAATCCAGAAAATGTCCCAACCAATCCCAGATCACAGTAATTTTACTGATGCTAAAAACTGTCCTACATGAACTGCTCAAGAGGCTCTGGCATTGTCAGGCTGAGCTGGCTCAAAAATTCATGTTCTCTTCTGAACCTATCGTTTCGACCGAGAAGGGGGAAAAAAAGATGTTTTTACTTCTTCTTCTTCTTCTTCGTTCACTTCTACCACCAAAAACCGCACTGTGAACCTACTGAATTCACGCATGTGGTCCTCGTTAGGTCCCGTGGTCCCCTGTGTGGTTCAAAATAGACCACACGAGTTCCACGAAAGGACCACAAGGGGTTCAGAGTATCGCAGTGTTTTAGCCTGTATTCTTGGTGGGTCTCGGAAGCGGGATTGCGTGACACCGTGGTTTTCATTGCACCAGTTTGGTCTAGAGTTGGACTTTCTCACCGGAAGACCTCGACGTGTTTGGAATATCAGTGCATCCCCGCTGGGTGAGAGGCGTAAGCCCACCCAGGCCAGAGTTGGACTTTCTCACCGGAAAACCTCGACGTGTTTTGAGATACCCGTGTATCACCGCCGGGTGAGAGGTGGTTGCCCATCCAGTCCAGGGTTGGACTTTCTCACAGGAAAACCTCAGCGTGATTAGGATACGCAGACATCCCCGCCGGGTGAGAGGTGGTTGCCTATCTAGACTTCCCTGGTCCAGTGTCTCCGACTTCAGCATTTTGCGGTTGTGGCCGCTACCCTTCCTAGTTGTGACCAGGATGGCGCTTTTGTTCAGGAGGACGAATCCTCGCCACTAGTGACTTCTACCCCTGGGTTGAGCCGGTTTAGGCATTTCCCAGTATGGGCGTGTTTGGGACGGGACCGACCTCTGGGCAGAGGTACTGTGACATTCATAGCCTTCAAGATTCACCCCTGGTATGAGCCGGTTTAGGCAAAATTCACCAGTATGGGTGTTTATCAGGCGTTACCGACCTCTAGAGCGGAGGTGGCATGACATGTCTAGCCATCGAGTTCCACCCCTGGTGTGTGCCGGTTTAGGCATATTTCACCAGTGTAGGTGTATTTCGGACGTAGGCGGCCTCTAGAGCAGAGGCGCCGTGGTATAGCTCTCGTAGCGATACTACTGGACATACCAGGTTAAACTTCACTTTCCACCACCTTTTCCCATCGGCGCCGCACAGCAACCTTTATTTCCGCATTTACTTCCTTAACCGGGAGGAGCTTCACTCCACGCGCGGCATTTGAAGAGCCAAGCCAGCAGTGACTTAACCTCTGGGACAAGCCGGTTCATGCATTTCACCCGATATGACTGCACTCAGGACGTGGCCGACCTCCAGACCAGAGGTGCCGTGATTTGACTGTTTGCTTCGATTTATCCTTTCAACCACCTTTTCCGCAGTGATGCTGCGCGGCAACCTCATTTGCAAATTTCTTCATTGGCCGGGAAGAGCACCGCTCCACGCACGGCAGCTGAAGATCTCGCCAACAGCGGCAGATGAGCTACCAAATGTGACACTCATCTACCCTAAGTAACTGGTTTTCAGGCGCCAGATATTCGCCCTCGCCCCTTCTCCTGTCAGTTTAAACAGTTCTGCCACGGGAAGGCCAGGAGCTGGACTTGACTGCCAGAGGCTGTTTGTGGCGCGTTTGCAGTCCTTAGAACCAGATGTTTTTAGTTATCGACACTTCACTTGGTAACAAGTCGACTCCGAACATTTTTCTAAAAGAGAAAACAGAATGGCGTACATAAATAAGGTGTATTATTCAAGGGAAGTTTAATCTTTTGTTGCTCGACTTTGTGAACAGTAATTGAAAATGAAAATGCTAAGAAGAGCACTGTACGTGGAAAATGTCATACGAACAAAAGAAGCACAGAGATTTGCGGGATGAGTGTACCGATTGATCTGAAAATTTTTTTCAGATTATTGAGCAGGTTCGATATAAGTGATAAAAATTTTAGCAAACCATTCATCTGGACACTCTGCCAGTCAGAGTCAAGAACTGAATGTAACGGTAATAAACAGAAAATGTTCTAGAAATTATTACAAAAACAACTTATATCATGAATGTGGTTCTAAGGCAATGAAAGGTAGGTCTACAGCGAAACAAACAACAGTATTTTTCCAACATATTTTGTGAAAAGTTGTAAACCACAACAAGGAAATGAACTGGGTTCAGATACGTGACTTATGACTTCACAAATAGACTTAATGAGGAAATAATTGATTGTTTTCTGTCTGGCGACTGACTAAGTGAAGATCAGTTTTGTTTATTGGCTGAGTTATTTACTTCATGGAAAACACTAACATACTGCCTGACCTTCTAACTGACCTACTGAATATCCTTGTTGAGAAGAGACTGCTCGTATTTCAGGACTTGCTGTCGCCATTTTTGACTTCACTTTGAAAATCCTCATCTGCGCTTCATACGTGATCAGAGTAGATCTGGACAACATCACTCAGTATGAATGGTAAGTCCTGGCTAGAAGTTCTTACATTTTTCGTTACTTCTTCTCTTAAATTAAACATTCACTCTTCTCTCATTTCTTTTTTTTTTTTAATATTCACTTTCCTCTGTACTGTGGTAAACTTTATACCGTGCGACCAAAAAGTTTAAAGTCTGCTACCAGGATTCGGCGCTTGTTACGATAGCTTCCAAAAAAAAAAAATCTCCATGATTTGACCTTAATCAGATAGTTCACGTTTGTGATTATAAAGATGAAAATGTAATTCGAAATGTAAAATGAAGGGTTGTTATTTCGATTCATTCTTCAAATAGATCTATAGTCGGCAGTTCATACTGTCTGAATGGAATGAAATGTTAGTACTTGTACAATCTCCATGTAGCTGGAGAACACTGCGAGCTGGTGTTCTTTTGCAGCCGATGCTGTGAAGGTGTTGAAGCCTAGCATCGTATCGGCGTGGGAGCGGGTTATGGCAGCTATTTTTTCAGTCCCGGAGTACATCTAAAAAGTAAGGGGGTGTGCAGTGCTTCTTTAGCAGACTCCACCCTGCTCCGCTACCCAGGCTAGCCCTCTTACTGGGGGTACAAATGGAGAGGTCGGACATGGTCTTGATCAGCTATGGTTCGCTAACCCTGATGCTAGCTTATCAGATATGGGTCGCTGATTGGGTCATCGGAAACGTCTTAACCCCCCAGTTAAATGTTAGAGATTTTATTAAAGATCAGTCTTCTCCATTTATGAAACAAATTGACCTGCTGGTTTTGTTTCTAACGCAAGTGATAAATGCTATTTTTTGCTGCCTTGAAGTAAGTGGGCTGGCCTGGATATATATTTTCTTGCTGTGAAGTCGCCTCTGTCACGTGATCTCTATAATAATTTTATAGTGAAAAAAATGAACGTGGTAAACATTCTATTTATATTCTAGAGACGTTTTTTAAAAACTCTATCTTATATCTTTCCCTTGCCGTTAAATGTCACATAGGGCTCGCAAAGTAGTTCGCCAATTTATATTCTAGAGACGTTTTTGAAAAACTCTATACTATAATTTTAATGCTTTAAGATTTTTAAAAAAAACTGAACAGTAAAGTCCAATTTTCTAGAACGTACAACAATATATAGAAAAGCTGACGATCTGAGGGCATTTTATTTTCAGTAATGGACATCCCTGTGGTGATCTGGAAAATTCAACAGAAAATGAGAGAGACCTTATGTTTAAGAACCACAAGGTTAACTGGTAAGTGTAAACAACAGACGTAGAATCTTTGAATGTTACGTTACGAATTACTGAAACAGACATTTCATGTTAGGCTTCAGTTTGTTCTGTGGGAAATGGAATCCACACTCGACAGTTTAAACTTGATTTCCTGGACTACAAAAGGATGAATTTGATTTCATGTTTTTAAGATTCTGCTTTCACATTAATGTGAAATAACTGGAATTGTTTTTTTAGTTCAGGTCTTTGAAATGAAGACCTTGGCCGGTCTAGAACCATGCAGTGTTAGCCTGGCCTCTTGACCGATAAATCAAACGATTTGTTGTTCCCCTCCCACCTTCGCCTCTTCCTTGCAAGACAAGTGTCTTGCCTATTAAGTTACAGGCAGTAAATCGTTTACGAGCAGCACATATTCTAAGCTGCTCCCCGACCATTCCCTGCTGCTGACACCTACTCTATCTATTATAAAACCTCGTTCCTAACTCATGGGCGTGCGCACCGCTTCATCTTCCAGAAAATAAGGTTACACCAAGGTATTCAAAGGTAAACACTCTGGCATAGCCATGTATTGTAGAGGTCCTAGTCAGAGACGCCTTTTATTTCTTCTCGCACAGTTATTTATTTAAACAAACTGCGCTATAAATTACCTCGATGCTTACATTAATTAAGTTGGAAACAGTGTTTAGAATGTGCGGATAGAAGATAAAACAAATAGGATTTTTATTTCAACGCTCCTGTATTTATTTTACCGAGAGAACTGTTGAAATGATCTCCAGAACTTATGAAGTAAACAGAATTCGCATGTTTATTATCTTGTTGAATTTAAATTTTAAAACACTTATAACAAGGACAGGTATACAGTGGTATATGTTTGATGCAGTTGTACAAAAGAAAAGAAAAGATAGGTAGGGAAAAAAAGTCAACATGGCAATAGAGACACTAAAATGGTCATGAACAAATCCACACAAATTGTTCGTTATTTATAATGCCTTTGACAAAACACAAAAACAAAAAGCACATCGCAGAAATATTGAACAAACAAACAAAAAATATAGCTGGTAGCGGTTCATTTGGTAATATAAGCTGGACAAAAATTTATTTTAATGTTAAATCGTTTGCGAGCAGCGCAGACTAAAAGCGTTCTCAAATTTAAAAAAAAATATCTTTACGTCTTAGAACAGACATTGCTACGGCCAGAAACGTTTAGTGGTTTTCGTCTGGAGTGATGTCGCTTGTTGCTATCTCCACGTAAGCAACTGAACGCTTCTCCTACTAGTTGACCTCTCTACTTCTCCCACACAGAGTGAACAAATCGCAGTGTAAATTATCTCGGTACTCACATTATTCAGGTTGGAAACGACGAGGTTTACTCACGTTAACATTTAGGAGCAAAGTCTGAATAATTAGTCTATAAAAACTGCAGGCAGACAGACAGGCAGACAGGTAGGTAGGCAGGCAGGCAGGCAGGCAGGCAGGCAGGCAGACAGACAGACAGGCACACCCCACCTAACATAACAATATGCTTTTTGGTGTTACTGTTTTGTGATTAAATGTCAGTAGCTCCGTAACTTCAATCCTTTAATTTGATCATCGTCTATCTAGACTTTGTAATATAAGGTAGGATGTTAGGCTTTTTTTTTTTTTTTACTCTTTTGGCCTCATTTATACTCTCTAAGTACTGTCTGTCTTCTAATGTCTAGATTTGTATTGTATTCCCTTCTAGTCTGTTTTTCAGCCTCTCAACTCTGTAAGACTAAAATGTTTTATGGTACTGTGAGGCGGACAAAACGCTTAAACACAGGGAACGTTTATCTGCCAGTGAAATTTGTTACGTCATACAAAAATGAAGGATTAATATGTATAACTTACACGCATTTTAATATTTTCACAGTTAAATTTAGGTAGAGTATTTCAGGCCAAGCAGCAACGACTCCAGAGTGGTTCCTGCCCACGGGAGTTGTAAGGTAACTAGGTAGAAGTGACTCTGGAGTGGTCTGTGCCCTTTGGTATGGTGCTTAGGGACCTGTTACACCGGCCCTGTACTCAATATACAGAGTCAATCCTGCCTAGGGACCTGTTACACCGGCCCTGTACTCAATATACAGAGTCAATCCTGCCTAGGGACCTGTTACACCGGCCCTGTACTCAATATACAGAGTCAATCCTGCCTAGGGACCTGTTACACCGGCCCTGTATGTGTGCGTGTGAAAGAGTGAAAAGCATAAAAAATGTCAGAACACATCTGGGTTTGTGAATTACAAAGTGCACTAGAATATTCACACTAAACTTTAGTTGCATTTTCCCCAGTAACAGTTAAAAATACGATTTACTGAGTGTAATTGCCTACACAATTACACTTTTAATACTGAAGTCACCTCTCAGTTTGCTGCAACTGTCACGTGACTAGGGGACAGACGTGATGTTTATCTTTAGAACCTGTTGTGATTTCTTTTAATCTCCAAGCTGTGTTGATGTAGACTGTACTCTAATGCAGCTTGCCCACAGTTTCCACAATGGCAGAACATACTAGGTAGTCAGCCATTGAGCAACAAGCTGGGAGGTTCCATATTCATCTCCCTCTGTCTGTTTGTCTGTCTGTCTGTCTCTCTCCTCCCTCCTCTTTCTCCCAAACCCCACTGCACCCTTTCTGTGGACTCAGAACACGCACACAAATACCACCATTCAACAGAAAAGAATGTAACACACGACAAAATGTGACGCTATATTTAATCTGTCGTTTGCAAGAAACTTGTCCCAAAAAAGCTTGATATATTTTTTGTGTGTCTGTGAATTCACTGTATCTGGTGTTTGCTGTGTGTATATTGTCGAACATTCAGTGTTATTATACCATGTTTTTGTTGTTTTCTTATTTACAACGTCATTTCTGCTACCTTATTTAGCTGACATATTAGCTGATACACACACATTTTTTTCAGAAAATGCTTTTTTTTATTTGAAGCACGCCTTCTTTTGCAGTTAGTTACGAAAGTGAAACTATGGCAGCTGATGATGTAGTCTAGACCAGTGGTTCCCAGCGTGTGGTTCTAGGTGCATTGTCAGGTGGTCCGCGGTTGCATCATTGGTTTGATGTTAATTGCCGTCTACAGAATAAATACAGTTATGATTATGTAGCTGTGATACTGCATATGAGTGGTGATCCACAACTTATATGTAGTTGCAAAAGTGGTTCTTTGATATGAAAAAGTTAGGAAGCGCTGATCTAGGCCTTGTAACACAGGTATCTGACAGGGAGTCCCGTTACATTGGTGTAGTCTAGACCTTGTAACACGGGTATCTGACAGGGAGTCCGGTTACATTGATGTAGTCTAGACCTTGTAACAAGGGCATCTGACAGGGAGTCCGGTTACAGTGATGTAGTCTAGACCTTGTAACAAGGGTATCTGACAGGGAGTCCGGTTACAGTGATGTAGTCTAGACCTTGTAACAAGGGTATCTGACAGGGAGTCCGGTTACAGTGATGTAGTCTAGACCTTGTAACACGGGTATCTGACAATGGGTCTTCTTCAGTAATGTAGTTTAGACAAGTGGTTCCCAATTAATAAAAGTCCACGGACCCCCTGCTGTTTCAAAATCCAGCCACGGACCACCATGCTTTGGGAAAGTTTCATCTCTGTATGTTAGCTACGTCCTTTAAATGCAAAAAAGTTTTTTTTCCTGAAAATGTGGGTAATCTTCAATGAATAAGCGCTACACTACATTAAAAACACATACAAACTTCGTGAATTTTCAAAATGACAAAAATATAGTTAAGAAAAAAATAGACAGCAATTAACATTCCTACTTGTTCAGACAAAAGAACAGATTTTGGAATGTGTGCCAGCTAGCCAGCTTAAATATGGTGAGAGAAATCGTGCCTCTTTTTTATTCCGAACAGTCGCTTCCATACGGTCGCGAACACGCTGTCGAAACTTCATCCAGGTTCCAGTAACATAAAAAAATCTGCCACTTTCTAGCGTCATCTTTGTTCTTCTCGCAGCTGCCTGACTGTAGGACGCCGTCTTCTTAGTTTGTCACACAAACTGCAAAACCGCGCGCATCAGAAAAAAACGTGAAAAAAAAATCTTTATTCCATGCAGGATTCGCCGAAATATCGGTTGCTAAATATTTCACAGTGAAAATAACCTACAATTTTTATCATGGACTCCCACGGCAGGATAGGCGTACCTCCGGGGATCCGTGGACCACCAGTTGGGAACCACTGGTCTAGACCTTGCAACACTGGAGTCTGCTACAATGAAATCCTCTACTCGTCAGATCCGACTTCAAAAGCGAGCACCTCTGAAACTGGGACATTGCGTGAAAGTGTACACTCTTACTCTGATGGCCAGCGTGTAGTATAACAGCGTGTTTATGAGGCTGAATGACCAGCACTGGTTTTCTGCTCTAGAAGATAGTGCCATCTCTTTCACACAGAATCTCCATGTTCACTGACCTCTGTAATTTTATTTACTTGTTCCAGGTTCTTTTTTCTGTCTGTTTGTCTGTCTGTCTGTCTCTTGTATTTTTATTTCAATGCAATAGACCATGAAGTCTGACAGTCTCCTCATCTGTAGTCTATTACTTTCAGTTTGACCTTGACTGCCGAGACAGGTTATCTTTATTTTTTTGTCATAAATCATCTTTGAATCATTTTTGACATGCCACAACAGGTTTGTGCTGTTATGGGTTCAGCGCACCAACCCTGTCTGGATGGTAGAGATCTTCTTAACATTTATAGAACTGGTCAAGTCTCTTATGATGGTCTACATCGCTGCTAAGGTCAGTTAAAAATTTTTTTTACTAAAAAATTGCACAAAACAATTTTATAAGAACAGACCTACTATAGAGCTGATTCTTGTGTGGTGGGGGAAATGAAAACCTTGGGCAAAACTGATTAACAATAAATGGTAATGAAAATTAGTCAGAATGTGTTATATACTTTAGTGGATCAGCAGAGCTTGACACACATATCAATCAATCAGTCAATCAATCAGTCAATCAATTATCAATCAAGTGCCGTGCCATGTGGCTAGACAATCATTTCTTTCCACAATTCCCTGTCTTTAGACTTGATTATGAGATTCGCCAGTGACTTTCTTCCTAGCCACACTGACAGCCCATCCAGTAATTTCTCTCTCTGTCTTCCTGTCTCTTCTTCCCTCAATTTTTCCAGTTGCCACAATGTGTTCCACTTTTACTCTTCTCAGAAAATCCTACAAATCTTGCTTGTCTGTCTCTAATCTTTGTTGTAATTTGCCTTTTAACTCCAGCCTCTCTTAAGACTTCTTTATTGGTTTTCTTAGCTGTCCATGGTACCTCAATATCCTTCTTATGAACCATATTTCCTTGGCTTCCATTTCTCTTATTCATGGACCATGCTTCACATCTATAAAACAAAATTGGCTCGTTGTAACATTTAAGTACTTGGAATCTTGTTTCCATTGATATGGATCTGTTGCACAAGATGTTTCTCATTTTCTGAAATGCTGACTTGGCATTAGCACGTCTGATTTTTACTTCGTTGTGACATTTCCCATCAGCTGTTATAATTGTTCCTAAGTATTTGAATCTATCAACTTGTTTTAGTTCTGTGCCATCGATGGTAATGCTTACTTTTGGTGGTATTCTTTTCTTTGAGATGACCATCACTTAAGTCTTCTTTTTATTCAAACTGAGACCTTTACTTTTACTTTCACGAACCACGATGTCCAGAAGAACCTGTAGCCCCCCTTCACTTTTAGCAATCAGAGCTGTGTCGTCTGCATATCTTAAGTTGTTAAGGTTGTACCCGCCAACTGATATCCTGGCAAGCTCTCTATATTATGTTTTCGCTGTACAAGGAGAAGAGGTCAGGAGATAGAATACATCCTTGTCTCACTCCCAATTTTATGTCTTGGAATGCTCCTGTTTGGTTCTCAACCTTCATTGCTGCTGATTGTTGCCAGTATATGTTTTTGATGAGTTTCAGATCTTTCCCATCTATGTTGATGTCTTCCAGCATTCTTATAATCTCTGTGTGTCTCACTTTATCGAATGCTTTACAGTAGTCTATGAAGCATAAGTATAGGTCCGTCTTTACTTCTATTGATCTTTCTATCAGTGTTCTCATTATATATATGGCATTACTTGTGCCTTTTCCTTTGACGAAGCCAGCTGCTCTTCTGGTTTTATTTTGCTCCTGACTCTTCTCGTGACTATACAAAGCAAGATTTTGGTAACATGGCTCATAATAGTTCGATGGTCTTCATATTCAACTATACCTTGTTTCTTTGGCAGGCAATGAAAACTGATTGCAATAGGTCTGATGGGACATAGTTACTGTTATAGATGTCATTCAGCAATCTGGTAATTATTTCCATGCCAAGCTCTCTTAATACTTCTAATTCTTCCTTGGTGATTTTATCTGGTCCTGGTGCTTTGTTGCAAAGATGAGCAAACAACAAAGCTGCAAAGCACCAGGACACAAATATACTGCACTAATATGGAATAACAAAATGATAAGAGTTTGACTGAGAACCGAGCAGTCTTCCACTCTGGAATCTTCTAGCCTGAGAAACCAGTACAAGTCAAAAATAATGACTGGAACCAGATCATTGTGCACCAATTCCATGTTACTGGTTGGAGTTTTATTCTGATTAGAGAGATAAAATGTCTGCCATATCTTGAAGATATTTAAACTTCATCTAAAGTTTTTTGTTTACGAAGTTTTTGATACTGTGAGAATTAGATTAAAAATTTTCCAAGACAGCCAAGCCCAGCTCTGGAAAGTGAATATCTCCCAGAAATGGTTAATGCATCCAAATAAGAAGTTGCTTGAAACGACAGGCACAGGCCAACAAGCTTCAGTCATAGAGAGCTGGATGAAGTAGTGGACTTCATGATCATTCTGATGAAATGCCTCATGTGCATGGTCAAGAAAATATCATACAAGAATGTGACACCATAAGCTGGCTTGCACCTAGGACGAGGTTCAAAATATTTCATCTTACATCTTTCCCGTGCTGTTAAATGTCACATAGGGTTTACATGACAGTTCGCCAAATTTTCCTGTTTTCAGGGAGCTTTTCAACCACATCAAGGGATGTTATACCCGCTAAACTGGCTTCTCTTAACAATGTCCTCCTTAGAGTTTCACGTGGTCAGCCTCTTTTTCTCTGGTCCATTGTGTTCCACTTGATAGCTTTTTTAAAAAAAATCTCTGACTATTTTTTCTCATCACATAACTGATATGTTCATCTCTTTTTCTGATCACCTATGAGACAGGTTATTCACTCATCTGCCTTATCTCTGCATTGTTCTTGAATTCATTCCACTTGATGCCAAGTATTTTCCTTAGGCATTTGTTTTCAAAAGAGTCTAATTTCTTGTCTATTTCTTTAGTTGTTTTCCAGCTTTCGCATGCATAGATGAGGGTGGATGTTACATATTTGAATTGAATAATCTTAACTTAGTTTTTGTGCTTATAACTTTTGAATTCCATACGTTCTTAAGATTTTTGAAGGACAATGCTGCTTTTGCAATTCTAACTTCCTTTCTGGTGTCACCATCCTGGTCTATATAGCTGTTAAGGTATGCAAACTGGTTTACTTCATCAACAGCTATTCATTCTATATATATTTTTCCTTCTTGATGAATTATATACGTATATATATATATATATTATATTATATTTAAAAAAAATATATATTATCTTAACTCTTTCACTCCAAAACAACCTTGGCAGTGTTGGTAGATCTCAAACTCTTATATGAATCAATGCTCAGAGCCATATTTAGGCAAAAATCAGCATATTTCTAACACAGCCAGTATTTTTTAAACTACAGACTAACTTCATTCTACTTTTTCTAACACAGCCAGTATTTTTTAAACTACAGACTAACTTCATTCTACTTTTCTTCTGTCACAATCTGTCATCAAAATTTATCCTGGCAGAATAAATGGATGGCAATTAATGCAGGAGTGGAAGAGTTAAGTATATTTAGCTGTAGATCAGAATAATATGGATACTCTAATTTATAATTCACAGGGGCACAAAATGGAGCAAGTTATCAGTCTGACCTTCATACTTGAACTTTTGTGTGGTCTAAATATGCTGATCACGGTCAGTGTAGATGTTTTTGTTAACTGATGATATTCAGAAACTCTGAAGCAGGCTATCACTTATGTATACTTATAAACTAGAATGTGCCACGATGCAGGTGGAAGTAGCATTTCAATGTGTTACTGGTAAAATAATAGATGAAACTTGCTACTTAATGGAGAAAAGAGAAAATTTATGTGTATGTAAATGTTTCTCTAGGAAAAAACAAGAGAATAATAGTAAATATTAGTACACAACATGAGAAAGGTTTTTAGACAACATCTCTGTGATTGATCAAGAGATTGACTGATAGACTTCATCAAGAAACAGATTAATAAATAACATTACTGAGATAGACTGACAAATTTCGTGAAGAACCAGACTGATTGACAGCATTATTCAAATAGGTTGATAGGCTACACTAAAAAAAATAGAAGACAGCATTACAAAGATAGATTGGAAGACAACCTAAAGAGACAGACTGGTAAATAACAACATCAAGTTATGATAACGGCCTGAAATGGTTGAACACTTATTATATTCAGTCTGTACAATGGTAAAGATACAAGGAAACAGTAATGGTGGTTTTAGAACTTGGAGGAAGAGAACTGATTGTGTTTGAGTGCATCATAACCCAATTTGCTTGTCTTGACGTAAAGCATCATTTATTCCTTTTTCAGCTGGTGCCTGCTTTGAAGAACCTGTTTGTGCCAGTGTTTTTGAACTGTTGGTTGGCCAGACTGGCTTTGGAGAAGATTTATGTGAGTTCTAATATAATGAGAGTGCTCTAGTAAACTTTTTTTTTTAGGGGAGACAGGGTGTGCAAGAAAAAGATAGCAGCCCCAGCTATTACTGTTCATATTTTTTTCCAAATGTGTAAAAAAAAAATTATAATATGGCAAATATTCAACCTTAACCAATGGTACTAAAGAAAATTTACATAGATATGGTCACAATTCCGTTGAAAGTATTTATTGTTTTATTCTAAGGCAGATTTCTTCAAACATAAAATGCATAATTTAGATTGTATGCTCCTCAGTAGAACATATTTTTAAAACTGAAAAAATAATCAGCTTTGGGATTCTTTATTTTTCATTTGTGACATCCCTTCCCTTGTCTAGTCTCTTTCAATGAATGAATTTCTTGCTGCATGTTTGCAAGCAAAACTGCTGAGATAAAGGTTTTTGAGAACAGTCTGCAATAAAGTGTAGATCTTCAGTTAAGAATGGAAGAAATGAGAAAGAGAAATCCATGCAGCAATTATATTTCATTGTATCTGTCTTAAAGCTATTAGCATTTTATGTTGTTGTGAAGATCTTGTAACACAGATGTAGACATTGAACATTGTACTTCAATCAGTTCCTAGGATCAGTTAATAAATGGGCTGCTCCGCAAGGTCGACCACTCAGCCTTCACTCAGTCATAAAACACATCAGTTTTCACTCATTCAGTAAAGACAGTCTCAAGTCATTCATAAAAACATCAATCTCCACTCATTCATAAAACACATAAGTCTTTACTCAATCATAAAACATGTTTCTGCTCTTAAACAAAATGTATTTAGTCTCCACTCATTCATAAAACACTTCAGACTCCACTGAGTCATAAAAAAACCTCTGCTCTTTTGCCAAACATATCAGTCTCCTCTCATTCATAAAACATACTAGTTTTCACTCATTCACATAATACATCAGTCTCCACTCATTCACAAAATATATTACGTTTCCATTCATTCATTCTCCACTCGACCATAAAATACATCAATCTCCACTCATTTACCACATAAATCAGTATCCACTCAGTCATAAAACACAATAGTCTCCACTCATTCATAAAACATATCGGGATCACTTCATTCACAAAATACATCAGTTTCAGCATCATCAAGTGCCATGACTCCAGTCAGTCATAAAAAAAGTAATCAATGATCATTTTAGGAAGCCCTTTTTTTTCTTTTCCATTTACACAACCACTTTTTTTTTTAAACCAGATTTGCTGCTGTCAAAAATCTGAATTGTTATAATGTGTCTATAAGAGAAATGATTTCGGACTGTCTGAAATTTTCAAAACTTTGTTTACAACTATTTTGTGGGGTATTCTATTTGTAACATTCCTGGCAAACATGTTTGTTACCTACATTGAGCAGGAATTAAACAGCAAAATTATTTTTTCCTTTAAAGTTGCTATCAGGAATTAAAATGCTTTGAAATTCACATTTAATGCATTCTTTTTTCCAATAATCTAGACCATCTTTATGCGGTAAATTGTTTTCAGGAGAAAGTTTCCATCATTCAAGATAAATAAATTTTCTGCATATGAAGGAAAACATTTTGTACAAGAGCTTCTCATGTAGAAGTTTTGTCGTGTCTCCTTCCTGATATACCTTTTGTTGAGGTGACAAATAGATGTCTTGATAGGGCTTGCCGATTTGATTCATATAATGCGATATTTAATGCTTCTGTAATTTCCTCTCTCCATCTCCTGCATGGCCGGCCTCTTCCTCCGTCACCTACAAATCTTAGTGTGAATGTTTTCTGTGCTATACTATCTGGTGGTAGTCATGTAACATGGCCAAACCATTTGACTTGCTGGTTTTAGATATAGTGAAATAGTGTTACTCCAACCTTTGGCCTGATGGTATCATTTCTTATTTTGTTTCTTCTTGTCACATTTAGTATTCTCTTTAAACATCTCATTTCTGTCATGATGATTTTTCTTTTGTTTTTGGATGTTATTATCCATGTTTGACATTGATAGCATTGAGTTGGGAGGAACATTGTGTTGTACAGTGCTCTTTTTGTTCCATTTGTGATGTAGTTTAGTAAAGGAGTCATTTGTCCAATGACCTGGTTTGCTTTATTGCATCTGTTCTGAAAATCAACATCAGTTTTTCCTGAGGATGCTACCTAGGTATTTTAAATGTTTCATTTGTTTCAAGGGCTGGTTGTCTAGGAAAATCTTTGTTCAGATTTCTTTTTTCGCTATGGTCATGATTTCCATTTTTTTCAGCACTGATCTTCATGTTGTGACTTTTATATCAATCAATCAATCAACCAACCAAGTATCATGCTGCGTGGCATAGGCGATCATTTCTCTCTACAATTTCCTGTCTTTAGACTTGATTATGAGATCTGCCGGTGGCTTACTTCCTAGCCACACTGACAGCCCATCCAGTATCTTCTTTCTCTGTCTTCCTCTGTCTCTTCTTCCCTCAATTTTTCCAGTTGTCACAATGTGTTCCAATTTTACTCTTCTCAGAAAATGTCCTACAAATCTTACTTGTCTGCCTCTAATCTTTGCTGTAATTTGCCCTTTAACTCCAGCCTCTCTTAAGACTTCTTTATTGGTTTTCTTAGCTGTCCATGGTACCTTCAACATCCACATTATGAACCACATTTCCTTGGCCTTCATTTTTTGCTGCGTTCTCTTTTTCATGGACCATGCTTCACATCCATAAAACAAAATTGGCTCGTTGTAACATTTAAGTACTTGGAATCTTGTTTCCATTGATATGGATCTGTTGCACAAGATGTTTCTCATTTTCTGGAATGCTGACTTGGCATTAGCATGTCTGCTTTTTATTTCATTGTGACATTTCCCATCAGCCGTTATAATTGTTCCTAAGTACATGAATCTATCAACTTGTTTCAGTTCTGTGCCATCAATGGTAATGCTACATTTTGGTGGTATTACTTTCTTTGAGATGACCATCACTTAAGTCTTCTTTTTATTCAGACTGAGACCTTTACTTTTACTTTTTCGAACCACAATGTCCAGAAGAGCCTGTAGCTCCCCTTCACTTTTAGCAATCAGAACTGTGTCATCTGCATATCTTGTCATGAGAAGATATTCCTGGCAAGCTCTCTATATTTCTCATTATGTTTTCGTTATACAAGGAGAAGAAGTCAGGAGATAGAACACATCCTTGTCTCACTCCCAATTTTATGTCTTGGAATGCTCCTATTGGTTCTCAACCTTCATTCCTGCTGATTGTTGCCAACGTATGTTTTTGATGAGTTTCAGATCTTTCCCATCTGTGTTGATGTCTTCCAGTATTCTTATAATTTCTGTGTCTCACTTTATCGAATGCTTTACAGTAGTCCATAAAGCATAAGTATAGGTCCATCTTTACTCCTATTGATCTTTCCATCAATGTTCTCAATATATATATATATATATATATATATATGGCATTACTTGTGCCTTTCCCTTCAACGAAGCCACACTGTTCTTCAGCGATTTCTGGTTTTATTTTGCCCCTGACTCTTCTCATGACAATACGAAGCAGGATTGTGGTAACATGGCTCATAAGACTAATGGTTCGATGGTCTTCACATTCAACTGCATCGTGTTTCTTTGGTGGGGCAATGAAAACTGATTGCAGAAGGTCTGATGGGATATAGTTACTGCTATAGATGTCATGTCTGGTTCCGGTTCTATGGTGCCAGCTGTGTTGTTATCATGGGTTTGCCATGCCTCTGATGGCATATTGAGTAACTTGTCGAAGTAGTCTCCATCTCTGTAGTACCCTCTCTGGTTCACATATTGGTTCACTATTAACATCATTCATAATCTCTACTGGGTCGAAGTGTTCTGCCTGCATTCTCATTGCATTGATATTTTTATAAAAGATTTCCGTAGCTTCTTTGTGATTGTTGTTTTCATTTCTCTTTTTCTCTGCTTCCTTTTTTCATTGTACCACATGTTTCCCTTGTTGCTTGCAAAATGCTAGTTTTGAACAAGGCCTATTCCTCTTCCATTGATTTTGTTTCTGTTGGTAAGTTTATGAACAATTCTCTTATTTTCTTCTCATATTCTTCTTCCACATTCTCTTCCTTGAGCTTGCTTAGTTTTATTGTTTCACTTGTCTTATTCTTGTGACTTCTGTTACAGCTTTTCCTGTGTGGTCTGATAACTGGTATTACTGCTTTGTGGTCTGTACTTGAATTCAGGCTGGGTATTGCTCTTGCTTCTATGATTGACCTTTTCTTGTTGTTTCTTGCTAGTATGAAATCAATTTGGCTTCTGCATATCAAATCACTCCATTTGAACCAAGTATATAGCTGAGACTCTCTGTGTTTAAAGACTGTGTATGTGATGAAAAGATCATGCTGGCTGCACAGTTTAAGAGTCTGTTACCATTTTCATTTCTAACACATTGCTAGTCACTGAAGACACCCATGTGGACTGCCACAACAGCTCTACTTGTTCCCAATTTTGCATTGGAATCCCCCATGATTATAATATTTTCCTCTTTACCTGTATTACTTAGTGAGTCATAGAGGTTGTCAAAGAACTTGTCACATTCTTTCTCCGTATCTGGTGCATTACAAAGAGCATATGTCTGGATACAGTTTGAGATCTCCTCATTTTCTTTTATTTGGACAATTATAATTTTTTCTGATTTATATTTTTTCAAGATTTTGTCAGCAGTGGTTGGTTCTATGATCATTCCATCACCCTGTATAGCTCTTTCTTGCTTTATTTTTTTATGGCCTTTATCTCTGTTTGGTGTCTGCAGCTCCCATGATTTTTATGTATCTCATTTTCATTCCCTCCACTAATTTCTCCTTTTTATAATTTATGCCACATATGTTGATAGTAAGTAAAAAGTAAAGGTAACCCTGTCATGCCTTAGAGGCACATAGGGATATGGTGTTAGTGCCCATATTTTCCTTGACCTGTCAGCACACTAGAGGGTGATATGGTCAGTATCACGCCTGGCCGCCTTTCCTTCCCCAACTCCAGAAGAAGTCGGGTACCCATTTCTACAGCTGATGTTGATAGTACATACTTTAAAAATCACTTTTCTGTCTCTTTGAAGTTCATATTTCTGGGTCGTTTTCTGTTTATATCAGTCCATCTATTTTTCCTGTGTTTTCTATGAGTGGTAAAGAGGTCTGTGAATCAAAATTAGTCATCAAATTGTTTTACACGGTTTACTTATAGCAGCCCAGAAATAGTAGTGTTGTTTTGATCCTGTATTCAGAATGACCTTCACCTTACAAGTCAGAGGTTCCAGACAGTGTCTGTCAGACTAACAAAGAAAATGGTGCTGCTGGCAATGAACATTGCTTGCCTTACTTTCACAACGTGAGTACTTGCTAGATACTTTTACAGTTTTTATACATTTCAGATAAAGAAAAAAAAGCTATATATAGATAATAACGGTGGTGGTGGGGTGGTGGTGGTGGCGGTGGTGGTGGTGGTGGTGGTCAAATGTTAGCAGGAGTTCAGAGGATGTGATAAAACAGAGGCAGAAGTGTCTCTACTCTTGATGATCTCCTCAGTGTCATTGAGGGATTTAAGGAACAAGTCACCATCTTCCGTCTTCGAACAGGACACAGCCAACTCCAAAGTCATATGTATACAAAGTTTAAGGTTGGTACTACTAATCTATGTACATGTGCCCAGGTGCCCCAAACTGTGGAACATATCCTCCAGAACTGCACCAACTATGAGACACTGAGAAATAATTACTGGCCCCATGGTTCCATATATGAATTACAAAAAACAGTGAAATTTATCCAAGAAACAGGACTGCAGATATAGACAGACAATGCGAACGAAGAAGAAGAAGAAGATTGAGGGATTTAATGGCAATCATTGTATCTTTTCTTGTTGGTGTTCTCTTTAGGGTCTTTCAAGGTCAGCCTCTTTTTCTTTTTCCAAATGTTTCCCATTTGATGGCTTGCTTTATGATTCTCTGACTGGTTCTACTCATCATGTGCCCACATATGCTCACCTTCTTGTCTTGATCACTACTGAGACTGTTGCATGCTCATTTCTCTTATCTCTGCTTTAGTGTTGAATTCATTCGTTGTATACAGAGTATTTTTCTTATTTCATTTTTCTAACTGTTCTTATATGTATTTTTTCAGTATGTGCAGCATACAGCATATCCAGCGAGCCAGTTTTGACAACCAGATTTCCTTGTTTGACTCTTTCTACTTTGTGATTGTCACATTCTCATCTGTGGGGTATGGTGACATTTCACCTGACATGTGGCTGAGCCGCCTCTTCATGATTATAGTGATCTGCCTGGCATTTGCTACCATTCCCAGTCAGGTATGATCATATATGGTCACAGAAACATATTTGTGTGATACAGGTATCATATGAATGTAAGTGCACCATGGTTATGCTTGGTAATCATTCGCTGATATGTAATTGTAATTTGTTGATAAGTTCATGCAGTTGGTGAAGTGAGTAACTGGATAGATGGTTTGAGATTTGGCAGGAACATGTATGTTTGTAATGAGATGCTATTGTGGGTGCCAGTTTTATTTTATTTTGCCATATTTTTGCTAAATAACACTGCAGACTCAGTCAAGTGAGTAGGTTAAATACAGCCAGTTGTACTAGTGAAAATCAGCATGTTTCAAAGCATATTCATGTTCATTCATTCATTCATTCATTCAATCATTCATTCATTCATTTGCATGTCCCTTGTGGAACTTTGCCTCCCTAACACAACTCCTGTAGGCCTCTTGGTTTAATATTCTTTACTAGCCAATCTTCTTCAATATTAAGCTCTTGTAGTATGGATATATTTGTTCTTTTCTGTGTCCATGATATTTGAAGAACTCTTCTGTAGCATTTACATTCAAAGGCATTTATGTGTTTCTCAGCTGTTTTGTTAAGTGTCCAGGTCTCACAGACATATGTTGCGATGGGAAAAATGCATGCCCTTAAAAATCTTATTTTTGTAATTCTGTCTGTTCCTCTCCACAGATTCTTTAGTTGTCTTACTTTTTGAAGAGCGATAGATGTCCTCCTTTTAATTTCCCTCATTGTATATCCATTATTAGTTAGTAATGATCCTAGATATTCAAAACTCTCCACTTCTTTCAATTTTTCATCATTGATACATATTTCAGCTGTCTTGTTTGTTTGTCAGTTGTAATAAATTTAGTTTTCTTCGCATTAAGATAGAGGTTTTACTCTTCGCTATTCTTACAGACTGACATAATTAGTTTTTCCATTCCTTCTTGTGTTGTAGGCAGTAATACTGTGTTAGTCATCAGCATATCTAATCTCTGGTATTTCATAACCTCCAGTTGTTATGGCATCATAATATTCTTTGTCTACATTTTCTCTAACATTCCTCATTATATTTTCAGTATACAAATTAAATAAGTATGGCGACAATATGCACCCCTGACAGACCCCTTGTTTTATGTCAAACCAAGTTGTTGTTTCAACATTTATTCTTACTGCAACCTGCTGGTCTAGATACAGCACTGATATTAGTTATATCAAAAGTGTTGGAAATAGCATTTTTTTCATTATTTCCCAACATTTCTAGTGTTGTACACAATCAAATGCCTTTGAGTAATCTATAAAAGATAAATACAGATTCACATTAAATTCTCTGCATTTCTCAGTTATTAATCTTATATTGAATATATGATCTCTTGATTCTCTTCCTTACCTGAAACCAGCTTGGACCATATTAACTTCTTCTTCAGTTTTCTTACAAAGTCTACTCATTATGATTTTTAACAGAATTTTACTGGCATGACTAATCAGGGCAACAGTTCTGTAGTTTGTACATAATTTCAGGTTACCCTATTTTGGTGGTGGTATGAATACAGTTCTTTTCCATTCTTTTGGTCAAATACCTGAATGCCATATTTTTTAACATAGTGCATGACAGATTGTTGCACAATCCTTATTGGGGTAGGGATGTCCCCTATCAAAGGAGAATTAAGATACCTCCTTACCTCTGTCATTCTACAGGACGCCCTTGGGCAAGGTGGAGTATAGCACCCTGATCAGGGTGATGTGAAGCCATGGGGGCAGGTGGTGGATGGAATGGGAGAGCAGCTGACAGATAATGTTGGTTATGGTCACCATTCTATAATGGCAGGCAGATGATCTCAATGTAAGGACACTGGCTACATTCACTGGCTAGTACAGTCACTGCCCGGAAGGAAAGCAATAGTGAACTACCTTCTGGAAATATACCAAGAAACCCAAACTGCATATTTTCATGTGCTAATCAATAAAATGTGCAATAGTTGTAGCCACCAGCCTTTACATTATGAGTTGGGAAACTTAACTTGAATTGTGAGAACTTAACATCCTGACTTTCTTATGAGGAGAATATCAAAAGAGCTAAGTTTTATTTTTCATGTGTGTTTTTTTATGTATGTGGTCTTTGACAAGGTGCATTTGCCAAAATATTGGATTATTGTATGTGCTTTATATATACATGCTCATCTTTTTTTCTGCCACTCTTGTTTCTGCCTACTTTTCTCACTCTTTCTATCTTTTTGTAGACACGAACCATATACCTCTGTCAGCCTTTATTGCAAGTACCAGTTTTACCACAGTCAGTATCTCTTTTATCTTTCTATATTGCAATATTAAATGAAAGAAAACTGATGTATTTCATTATGAACCAAAAGAGAAGTTTTCAGCAATGAATTAAACTCTCACTCTTATATATGAATTATACAAGATATCTTGTATGTTAATATGAACTGAGTCAGAGAATTTTATGTGAAGACTGTCATTTTAATCTCAAATAAAAATTTTAATTTTATAGAACTGCTTCAAGCATTCATTAATGAAAATCAGATATTAGCAAACTTTTCTTCTTTTCTTATGAAGACAGCATTGTTAATGTGCTGTTCTGCAAATGATAATGAATCACCATGACTTCATGTCCTTGGAGTTCTCTTGCATAAATCTCCATACTGTGCTGTCATATTAACCAGTATTTTCTCTCAAAAATCATCCATTTCTCCAGTTACTTTCTCTTTTTTGTTACAGGTTACTGAAGAATTCCTATTTGTGTGCCAAACACTGATAGTTTATTCCATCATGATCTTGAAATGATATTCTTTTTTGCAAGGTCTCAGTTACATCTTCTTTGCACATTTGTTTATTTTCACCTCTTCTAATATAGAAGCTGAACATCTAAATATTTTAGATGAGACACTGAACATGTGATCATTCTTTGCATACAGACACTAAGCTTTTAAACATTCTTTTAGTACAGACATTGAACATCTAAATATTTTGTCAGTAAAGGCAATGAACATCTGAACATTCTTCTAGTGCAGATATTGATCATCTAAACATTTTGTAGCACAGGCATTGAACATCTAAATATTTGTTTCTATTTTGCAGATTGAAGGGATGATCTCTATCTATAGAGAGAGCCAAAAAGTTGGTGGAGAGTACAACAACTGGTCCACAACCCAGAAGCATGTAATTGTGTGTGCCAGTTCTATGACACAAGATACAATGATGGACTTTCTCAATGAATTTTTTTTGCAACCTAAAGTGCAGGTTAGTGTGACCCTAATTATGATATTAGGTCTTTTTTTTTTCTTTCATCTGGAGAACTTCTTAAAGGATCCATCACTTCATGTGCCCTTTTACAAGTATACCAGGTCTGACAAAATAAAGTGTAAAATTTTTTAAAATTTTGTTTTAAGTGAGTTTGCATAGTGTTCAAATCAGTGGCCAAATGTCCATTATCATCATCACCATCAGACATAGCATTTGCCATTGTACCATGCATTCCATTTTTTACTCTGCTGAAATTACTATTTTCTGATCTGTAGCCATTAACAACTGATATCTACCTTCGTCAAAGAACTCTACATTTTTCTTACTCTACCATAAGAATGCAGTTTTTTTTCAGTTGTTCATGAAACAGATTTCACATGACACTTTTCCAAATTTCTATAATGTACAGTAATAATATGTACCACACACTACAATTAGAAAAAAAATATTTAAGGCACAATTTGGAAACAAATAAATTACACTCCATTCAAATGTGTGTCAGATATTCTCTGTATTTCCAGCCATGTTTTATTTGTAGAAACAATACCTTACCCTCACGTTTAGTTCTTAACACCATATCAGCACACTATAAGTTAGTGTCATGAGTAAAGTCTAAGCTGGAATTACATTTGCTGATCTGAGCTTACAGGTGTGATAGTGATTCTGTCAGTTATGACAGTGATTCTGTCACAGTTATGATAGTGATTCTGTCACAGTTATGATAGTGATTCTGTCAGTTATGATAGTGATTATGTCACAGTTATGATAGTGATTCTGTCACAGTTATGATAGTGATTCTGTCACAGTTATGACAGATGACAGTGATTCTGTCACAGTTATGATAGTGATTCTGTCACAGTTATGACAGATGACAGTGATTCTGTCACAGTTATGACAGTGATTCTGTCACGGTTATGACAGTGATTCTGTCATGGTTATGACAGTGATTCTGTCATGGTTATGACAGTGATTCTGTCATAGTTATGGCAGTAATTCTGTCATGGTTATGGCAGTGATTCTGTCACGGTTATGGCAGTGATTCTGTCAGGTTATGGCAGTGATTCTGTCACGGTTATGGCAGTGATTCTGTCATGGTTATGGCAGTGATTCTGTCATGGTTATGACAGTGATTCTATCATGGTTATGACAGTGATTCTGTCACAGTTATGATAGTGATTCTGTCACAGTTATGACAGTGATTCTGTCACAGTTATGACAGATGGCAGTGATTCTGTCACAGTTATGACAGATGACAGTGATTCTGTCACAGTTATGACAGTGATTCTGTCACAGTTATGACAGATGGCAGTGATTCTGTCACAGTTATGATAGTGATTCTGTCACAGTTATGACAGTGATTCTGTCACAGTTATGATAGTGATTCTGTCACAGTTATGATAGTGATTCTGTCACAGTTATTATAGTGATTCTGTCACAGTTATGATAGTGATTCTGTCACAGTTATGACAGATGACAGTGATTCTGTCACAGTTATGATAGTGATTCTGTCACAGTTATGACAGTGATTCTGTCACAGTTATGATAGTGATTCTGTCACAGTTATGACAGTGATTCTGTCATGGTTATGATAGTGATTCTGTCACAGTTATGACAGTGATTCTGTCACAGTTATGATAGTGATTCTGTCACAGTTATGACAGATGACAGTGATTCTGTCACAGTTATGATAGTGATTCTGTCACAGTTATGACAGATGACAGTGATTCTGTCACAGTTATGATAGTGATTCTGTCACAGTTATGACAGATGACAGTGATTCTGTCATGGTTATGACAGTGATTCTGTCATGGTTATGACAGTGATTCTGTCATGGTTATGACAGTGATTCTGTCACAGTTATGACAGTGATTCTGTCACAGTTATGATAGTGATTCTGTCACAGTTATGACAGTGATTCTGTCACGGTTATGACAGTGATTCTGTCACAGTTATGACAGTGATTCTGTCACAGTTATGGCAGTGATTCTGTCAGGGTTATGGCAGTGATTCTGTCACAGTTATGACAGTGATTCTGTCACAGTTATGGCAGTGATTCTGTCACAGTTATGGCAGTGATTCTGTTATGGTTATGACAGTGATTCTGTCACGGTTATGATAGTGTCTTGAGCACAATTTATACTGAGATGCATCTGCTTTCATTATCCCCTCTTAGAAAAAAATGATATTCTGACAAGTCAATCAACCCTCTGTTAAAAAAAAACAAAAAAACTGGAACCCATTGTTGAAAAACTGACTTTATTCTCTTTTAGAATTCCATTCACATTTTGCTGATATTAAGTAGACAAAACTTCAGTCACTCACTTGTCTGAAAGTAGATATTATAACTATTAATACACTTTTGCATGAGAGAGAATTGTGGACATATTGTTGGGAAACAATCTATTAGCAAACGTACTCTTAGACGGATGCTTTGGCATGTGGCAGAGCATATATGGGGCTGTCCTGAGTGCAATGACGCCGGAGTCTGATTTTGAACCTTTGAACCTTCTGAACCTTTGTTTGGAAAGTCATAGTATTATATTTTGAGGCATATTGTGGCAGAACATTTGAACACTGATTTTCCAGAAATGATGGTCTCCTTTAATCTGAGTGAAATTACAAAATGATTACACTTGAAGAAAGCTTGGCTATGATATTGCATGACTGCATACAGCAAAGAAAAAAAATTATTTAGAGTTTGCTTGCATATGCAAAAAGTATTATGGAACTATAATTGCTATACAAATAAAGCAAGTAATCTTTATAAGAAAATTGATATGATGGATGTTTGACAACAAATCTGGAAAATATAATCAGTGCTCTGAAAACATTTTAAGGACACTGGAAGTTGTGAAGATAGCAGCACTAATGATACAATGGATTAAACAATTTATGGTTGAAAGGTTAATCAATTTGTTTGGTGATTTAATCAGAAAGTTGGAGAAACATACCCTTTTGGATGGAATAAGAAGTAATGAATTTTTATTTTGTGCAAGAAGAATCACATAATAAAAAAAAATGAAACAATTTCATATCAGGATGAAGTGTTTAAAATAACGGTGAAGTGATATCCTTTTTAAAATTGGTAATTAATCAAATTTACCTCTTGCTTAGTCAGTAGTTTTGTTAACTTTCAAGTTCCTTTTTAATTCTCTAGAATGAGCTCTTTTAATCTGTGAAGACTCGGGAACTGAGAATACCAGAAAATTGGTGCTCAGCCTGTAAGTAAATAGATAGCCTGTCATGTAGTAACCGGCATGTTTATTTTGTTTTCTATTTTTTTTTCAGGAGAGGACTGTGATACTGCTGTGTTGCCAAGAGTTTGACAGCAGCAAACGAGTTATCATCACAGATCCCCGATGGTCAGAAAAGGTCATCTACATGAAAGGTTCAGCACTCAAGGATATGGATCTTCAACGATGTCATGCCCAGCAGGCATATGCTTGCTTCTTTCTTGCACCTAGACCAACACAGGACAAAGCTATGGCTGTATGTTGCTTGAAACCAGCATAAAAACTGAATTAAATTACTGCAGATTTTGTGGCATAAGTTACAATTTAGTTTCAAAATTGAGTGGATGCTAAAATGAATGCTTGATTCTTCTCTCTAAATAAAGATCAATCATTCAGTCAATCTCTCACAGTTCATATGCACACATTTAAATTGTTTATAGCTTTTTATGATGTGTCTGGGACATTTCTTGAATCTTTCAAATAGAACTCAGTGTCTTTTTGTGCCAGAGTGAGAATATTTTGAAGATAAGAGATGACATAAAATATAACCTTTGAGGATTTTTTCATGATTTACAGAACATATGCAAAACATTAAAACAATCACTGTACTACAAGTACCACAGTCAGTACAAAGGTTCAAAGTCATTACATTCTTCTTCCATTCCCGCTCTTCATTTTCCAACAGTCTTTCCAAAATGGCTTTAGCAATGTCACTCTTGTCCATTCACAGCCTGCCATTTACTTTAGCCTGTCCGTCAAGCCTATCTGCTACTTCATTGCATGTACTCCCACATGTCCTGGACAATAAAGCCACCATAAGTAAATAAATAAATTAAGCTCAATAACAAATTATTTATGCTTGAATTCTAATCTGTTCTCTAGCAAACAAAGAAAACAATAGATAAGATATGAAATATTATCTTCCCCTCACATTTTCTGGTTGTATGTTGAATCCTGCAGGACCGACACACAATCTTGAGATCTTGGGCTGTGAAGGATTTTGCCCCAAACTGCAAACAGTATGTTTTCCTGTTCAAAGCAGTCAACAGACTGCATGTCAAATATGCAGGTGAAGAAACTCAAATGTCTGTGCTTAATTTACAGTGTGACAACAAAATGTGGCAGATGTTGATATTCCAAATGATGCACCAAAATGTTACAAAAAATAAAAATATTTATACAGTTCACTGGCAAAACTTAACATAAGACATCATATGTAAATCCTTCATATAAACATCATTTATATAGGCAATATATATCATGAAAATCATCTTGTAAATCAAACTCAAAAGAATATGCAAGAAAAAATGTTACTAACAAGAGCCAGTAAACATTATCAAAAGCAGCAGCCAAATTAAAACCTCGTTTTATTGGCAATAAAGTAGTGAGTAAGAATTAATATTAATTATATAGAAAGAACTTAGGCTTTTAAATACAAACGTACAGACTATCCTGCTATATGGTTCGGAGACATGGGTTATGACCAAGACAATATAACAGAGGACACAACCATTCATGAACTACTGCTTGAGGAGGATTTTAAACATTAAATGGCAGGACAAGATCAGGAACAAGGAAGTCTGGGAAAGGGCAAGAAATAACCTATGAACTTACAAATCATGTCTAGGAGGTGGATTGGCCACACTCTGAGAAAACCCGACACCAACATAAGCAAGATGGGAACTGACATGGAGTCCTCAAGGAAATAGAAAATGAGGGAGACCTATACTTACTTGGAGAAGAGAAATTATGACAGTGCTCAGAGACAAGGGATGCACATGGAAGGAAGCAGAGAATAATTCCAAGAACAGGGATGACTGAAGAGCCTTTATCCATGGCCTCTGCTCTCAAGGGATGAAAGGCGATGATGATGATGCTGATGATGCTGCTGCTGATGATGATGATGATGATGCTGATGATGATGATGTTATATTTTATATCTTATATCCTTCCTATGCCGTTAAACATCATATAGGGCTCGCAAGGTAGTTCGCCAATTTTTCCTGTCTTCGGCGAGTCTTTCAACCTCATCAAGGGATTTTATGCCTATTAATTTGGCCTCTCTTAACAGTGTCCTCTTCAGAGTTTCACATAGTCTGCTTCTTTTTCCATGGCCTGTTGTGTTCCATTTGATAGCTTGTTTTGGGATTCTTTGACTGTTTCTTCTCATCATGTTAGCAATATATGTTAATTTCCTTTTCCTGATCACCCATGAGACTAGTTGTTGTTCAGTCATCTGTCTTATCTCTGCATTGTTCTTGAATTCATTCTACTTGATGCTGAGTATTTTCCTTAGGCATTTGTTTTCAAAATAGTCTAATTTCTTGTCTGTTTCTTTAGTTGTTTTCCAGCTTTTACATGCATAAATGAGGGTGGATATTACATTTGAATTGAATAGTCTTAACTTGGTTTTTGTGGTTATAACTTTTGAATGCCATATGTTCTCAAGATTCTTGAAGATCAATGCTGCTTTTGCAATTCTAACTTCCTTTCTGGTGTCACCATCTTGGACTATGTAGCTGCCAAGATATGCAAATTGATTGACTACTTCAATATCTGTCCCTTTTATGTGAATTTTTCCATTTTGATTAATGGGATGTTTCATTGTTTTAATTTTGACCTTGTTAATTTCAAGTCCTATTCTGCTAGCTGGTGAAGACGGGCTATCTGTTTTTTCTTGCATGGAATTCACATTGTTACTGATAAGAGTTATGTCATCAACAAGATCTTCTAGTTGGGTCCCATGTGCCCAGTAAATACCTGTGTTACCTGTGCAACATTTTTTCATTATGAAGTCTGTTGCAATTCCAAAAAGCAAAGGAGACAGAATACATCCTTGTTTCACGTCTGTTTCAATCTGGAACCATTCACTCATCCCTTCTTCTGTTTTGACTGCACAAACATATCCATTGTAGAAGTCCTTAATGATGTTGACAATTTTAGATGGTATTCCATACAGACTTAAAATTCTCCACAATGAATCTCTGTGTATGCTATCAACGCCTTTTTAAAGTCTATGAAGTTCTGTATTAGTGGTTTCTGCTTTTCAATATGTTCTTCAAGTATTACCCTGAGAGTAAAGATCTGGTCGAGACAGCTTCTCCCTTTTCAAAATCCTGCTTGTTCCTCTCTCATTGCTGTAACCGCTATATCTTTAAGTCTATTCCAAATGACCCTGCAAAATACTTTAGACACAACTGATATTAAGGTTACTCCTCTCCAATTGTTGCAGATTATACAGTGTGGTGGAAATACTGTAAGGTTGAAGGTTTTGACTGCATACTAAATGTCAGGACCTGAAAATACTTATTATAGTTTCATTTTATTATTGCTATGATAAAATTATCATTCTTCTATTATTATGTGGATTTTTGTAAGGTATGATTTTTTTTTTAGCAAACTTTCTGGTAGTCTTATGTTTAGATGTTGTTTACACATTAGTCTACCTTTGATCATGACTTTTGTGTGATATTAGTTTGAATTTGTATTTGTTTTACCTCTTCCTTTAAGTAACTGATATTTTTTTTTCTTTCTCAGAGCATGTCATGTGTGAAGATGAGTTCAGTTTTGCTCTTCTGGCCAACAATTGTCTCTATCCTGGATTTTCAACACTGGTGTCCCTCTTGGTCCACTCTACAAAGGAACAGTAAGTGGGAGTCTTTATTTATTTTATACTGTATATCTTCTCCTCTCCTGACAGCAGAAATATATTTTTGCTTCAGGCTTTTTTCCCCCAAAATGGTAATGTCAAGGTAACATGAGATATTTCATCTCTCTTATGTCTCAGACAATTTGCAATCTCTTCCAGACAACTCCTACAAAGTTTTTGTGTTTGATTTCAAATTGGAGGACTAGGACAAGCACTGTATATTGTTGTGAGTCTTGTAACTATGAACTTTGTGTTTGGACAGCGGATGATGTAGTGAAGATAGAATAATTGATAAAGAGAAGTTATGAAGACTGTCCTCACTTCCAAAGTTGACCTAAATGGACTTCTTAGCAGCATTCATCACCCAGAGTATCGATCCTTACATCATGAACTGGAAGGAAATCTGAATAATGTTGTAAATTATTATCTAGGATACCATAAGTGTTCAATTTCCAGACAAAAAGTGTTAGCAGTTTTCATGTTATTTATTGAATTAACAAAAGTGAGCTAAGATGAATACTGTCATTTCTAGAGTGGATGCTAGAAGCAGATTTTTAGTAAATTTTACCACATCTGATAGCACAATGTTGACCACACTCTAGGATCATAACATATTGTTTTCTTCTTGAAAGTGGAGTAGTCTAAGGGCCAGTTGTGGTAAGATGGCCCTTGTGACAGTGTTGTCACAACTGCCTTTGTTTCCAGCAGTTCTGGGCAAGATATAGCATGGCAGTGATGCTACAGAGCATTTTTTTAAAGATTGTCAATCACCACATTAAAATAATATGTCAAAAGATGCTTGTCACTGTAAATACAATACAGTCATTGTATGTAAAACATTAGTCTAAGACTGTTGCTAATTTAACCATCAGTCCCATTGTTAATTTAACCATTAGTCTCATTGTTAATTTAACCATTCTTATATCTTACATCCTTCCCATGCTGTTAAATGTCACGTAGTAGTTTGCCAAGTTTTAGTTTAACCATTAGTCCCATTGTTAATTTAACCACTAGCCCCTGCTTGGTGTTATAAGCGAAATATTTTCTCACAGACAGAAAGGAATGATTCTGGAGCCATGGCAGCAGTTATATGGACGACACTCTGCCAATGAGATTTTTCATATCCAGGTTCAGAAGAGCATGATTTTTAGCCAGTACCAGGGAGAGACATTCCCTAAGAGCTCGGCTGATGCTCATAACAGGTAAAAGTTACCATTACATTACATGAAGTAGTCAAATGAAAGTAATCATAGCTAAATAAAAAATGGAAAATTGGCTTCAGATTTTGGAAATATATGGAAAGTGTTTTTTCTCTTATTATTGATGAAAGTTAGAGTTCAATAAAACACTACAGGAAACAGCAAAAGAGGTGCTGGGATATCAGAAAAGGAGAAAAGAGGAATGGATAAGTGAGACCACATGGGAAAAGATAGAGCAAAGAAAAGAAATAAAAAAAAAAATTACTGAACACCAAATCACAAAGGCTTAAAGAACAAGTTTTAAGTAATTATGCACAAAACGACAAAGAAGTGAAGGAATCATGCCGTCAAGATAAATGTCAATATTATGACAACTTAGCAGAAACAGCAGAGAAAGCAGCATATACAAATGACATGAAAACCATATATAAAATCATAAAGCAGATGACAAGCAACTTCAACACAAGATGTGAAAGTGCAGTAAGAACACAAAATGGACAACTGGCCAGTGGAGAAAGAGAAAAAATTGAAAGATGGAGGGAACACTTTAACACCCTACTAAACAGAACACAAGCAGCACAAACAATAGACATACCTGAAGCAAAAACGGAACTAAACATCAATACAGGACCAATAACAATAAATGAAGTAAAGGAGGCGATAAAGAAGCTAAAATTAGACAGGGCACCAGGTGAAGATGAAGTGACTGCTGAGATGTTGAAAGCAGAAGAAACAGAAACACCAAAACAACTTTGCCAGATATTACAACAAATTTGGGATCTAGAAAAAGCTCCAGAGGAGTGGAAAACTGGGCTTATAGTAAAACTACCAAAGAAGGGTGACCTCAGAGATTGCGGGAACTGGAGAGGCATTACCCTACTGCCACTCACCAGTAAAGTATTTTGCAGAATAATCATCAACAGAATTGTACCAACACTTGAGGAAAAACTTCGGAAAGAGCAGGCAGGATTTAGGAAAGGAAGATCATGCATAGACCACATATTTGTACTTAGACAAATATTAGAACAGGCAAATGAGTGGCATAGCACAACATATGCATTATTCATAGATTTTGAGAAAGCCTTTGACAGTGTCAACAGAGATGCACTGTGGAAAATCCTAAGATGGCATGGCCTCCCCCATAAAATAGTTAATGTAATCAAAGCCCTATACGAGGGTTTTCAGTGCAAAGTTATCTGTGGAGAACATACCTCCAGCAGCTTTAGGGTACAAACAGGAGTGAAACAGGGATGTGTACTATCACCAACATTATTTATCTTGGCAGTAGACTGGTTAATGAAGGAGGCAACATCAGACAAATGCAGAGGATTACAATGGACCCTTGACACAGTGCTGGAGGACCTTGACTTTGCGGACGACATTTGTCTGTTATCAAGCAGTCACAAAGATATGCAAGATAAAATAAACAAGCTAACTCAGAATGCAAACAACATAGGACTAAAGATCAACGTAGGAAAGACAAAGTTAATGAAGCAAAATGTGAACAACAGAAATGTACTCAGAGTAGATAGCAAGTTTGTGGAGGAGGTCAACGAATTTGTATACCTTGGCAGCAGAGTAGTAGAAAATGGAGACAGCACAGAGGACATCAACAGCAGACTTACTAGAGCAAACCAGGCTTTTGCAATGCTGCAGACTATATGGAAATCAAAAAAACTAAGCATAAATATGAAAATCAGGATATTTAAGAGTAATGTTCTAAGTGTACTACTCTATGGAAGTGAATGCTGGAAAATCATCAAAACCATAGAAAACAAGTTGAATTCTTTCCAGACTAAATGTTTATGAAGAATTATAAAAATATTTTGGCCAAACACCATCAGAAATAACATCTTATTAGCAAAAATGCAGATGAAACCACTGACAACAATTATTGAGGAAAGACGCTGGCGATGGTTGGGACATGTGCTCCGAATGACTGACAACTCACTACCAAAAATAGCACTAAGATGGACACCACAGGGGAACAGAAGTAAGGGTAGACCAAAAGAGACATGGAGAAGAACAACAGAAAGGATGTTGAGCAATAGAGGGCTCACCTAGGCAAGAGCAGAAAAAAAGGCGAAGGACAGGCATTTGTGGAAAACCCTTGCGGAAGCCCCATGTGCCCTGGGCACTTAAGGTTCAGAGAGAGAGAGAGATTGATGAAAGTTATGTATTTTGGCATGTGACATTTTCAGAAAATGTCTTGTTCTCAGTTGTTTCAAGACAAATTAAAAATCAACTGAATTTGTGAAAGTCAAGAATGGTGCTATACATTATAGAATATGTAACAAATGATTTTTTTCTTATGGATAATTGTGTATTGTATAGTGCTATTTATATAGTCATGATAATCTAGAGAAGACCGTCTTGGAAGGGTACATAATGGGGAAAAGAAAGAGAGGAAGACCAAAGCAAAGATGGCTGCAAGACATCGTTGATGATCTGCAAATGGATGCATCAGCAGCAGGCCATCTTGCTCACAACCGAGATGCCTATAGGAGAGCTGTTAGGGAGGCAAAGTTCTGCAAGGGGCATGCAAATGAATGAGTGAATAGTGCTATTTTCTAATGAAATTATTTTTAATTCACTCATTTTTTTTACACCATTTTTGTTAAAATTTTTAAATTCATAAAAAAAAAAAAATTGAAATGGTAATTTGTAAAATTGTATATGAAATCTATACCAATTTTTTTATCATGCATATAAAAATAGTATTATTTCTCTATTTGGGACATTTATTATCAGTGATATTAGCATCATATAAAAGATTATGTAACCAGATTGTAAAATGTTGAACAAAATTTTGAAATTGCACTAATAAAAGGAAGCTTTGCATGTTTAAATAACTTGTACCTGGAATATTGTGTTTTTAGAAAACTGCACAGAAATGTAATTACTTCTTAGAAAAGAAATGTCTTAATAATTTAACTAGTCTAAACATGTGCTATACAAAATATGATCACCAGCTGCTAATTATACTTAAAGTTGTAAAACAAACCAAGCAGTTCTTAAACAACATTCACATTTCTTAAAGTTGTAACAAGAGAAAAGTATGAGTTTTTGTTGCTTTTCTGTGAAGTTAAAAAAAATCATTATTTTGATATTGTGAATCTTTCCATATAAAGAAACCATATATTGATTTCTTTGTATTTTTGTACATTTTTCTGGTTCATAGAGTAAAGTGTTTTCACTCTCATAAAAAGAAAAATGTTGCAGAACATATTTACAGAACATACATACAGAACACACATACAGAACATACATACAGAACATACATACAGAACATACATACAGAACATACATACAGAACACACAGAACACACATACAGAACACACATACAGAACATACAAACAGAACATACATACAGAACACACATACAGAACACACATACAGAACACACTTACAGAACATACATACAGAAGTTACATACAGAACATACATACAGAACATACATACAGATCATACATACAGAACTTAAATACAGAACATACATACAGAACTTACACACAGAATTTACACACAAAACATATGTACAGCATACACGTACAGAACATACATAAAGCACACACGTGCAGAACTTACATACAGAACATACATACAAAAATTACATACAGAACTTACATACAGAACATACATACAGAACTTACACACAGAATTTACATACAGAATTTACATACAGTACTTACATACAGAACATACATACAGAACTTACATACAGAACATACATATAGAACTTACATACAGAACATACATATAGAATTTATATACAGAACTTACATACATAACATACATAGAGAACTTACATACATAACTTACATACAGAACTTACATACAGAACATACATACAGAACTTACATACAGAACATGTACTGAAAATTCTTTCTACTTGTGCTGCTTAGATTTGCTCTGCATGGTTTATCATGTCCTGACCATCTTAGCAAACATGATTTTAGATTCTTCTTGTTACTATGAAGCTGTTAAGTTGTAAAAGAGTAATTCTTTAGAGCAACTGTAAAAAATTATTTCTGTTTATGGCACTGTCATATATCAATACATTATACTTTGAAGTGCAATAATGTATAAATCTCTCTCTGAACCTTAAGTGCCCAGGGCACATGGGGCTTCCGCAAGGGTTTTCCACAAATGCCTGTCTTTCGCCTTTTTTTCTGCTCTTGCCCAGGTGAGCCCTCTATTGCTCAACATCCTTTCTGTTGTTCTTCTCCATGTCTCTTTTGGTCTACCCTTACTTCTGCTCCCCTGTGGTGTCCATCTTAGTGCTATTTTTGGTAGTGAGTTGTCAGTCATTCGGAGCACATGTCCCAACCATCGCCAGCGTCTTTCCTCAATAATTGTTGTCAGTGGTTTCATCTGCATTTCTGCCAATAAGATGTTATTTCTTATAGTGTTTGGCCAAAATATTTTTTTAATTCTACGTAAACATTTAGTCTGGAAAGAATTCAACTTGTTTTCTATGGTTTTGGTGATTTTCCAGCATTCACTTCCATAGAGTAGTACACTTAGAACATTACTCTTAAATATCCTGATTTTCATATTTATGCTTAGTTTATTTGATTTCCATATATTCTGTAGCATTGCAAAAGCCTGGTTTGCTCTAGTAAGTCTGCTGTTGATGTCCTCTGTGCTGTCTCCATTTTCTACTATTAATGTATAAATAACAGTCAGTAATTTTTTTCCAGGAAATATTGCATAATCTTTTTTTTTCATAATCAAAGCCAAAACATGACAGAAATACTGAAAACTAAATTCTGATTATTATTGACAAAAATATTGTAGACTGAAATGTCTTAAGCAATTTATTTTGATTGCAAAGATTTGATCATGAACGCAGGTACGGCGTGGCACTCTTGGCTGTCCTTGATTCAGAATGCCAAACCCCAAGACTGCAGCTTAATCCAGGACCACAATACAGACTTAAGGTCAGCTGGCATCATTCAAGCAATCATTTTTTTTTTTTTTGCTAAATGTTTAGCTAAGCATCAGTTGCCATGTACTTGGCCATTTGGAAAACAAGACCAAATTTAATGATTAATTTCCATTTTTTAAAATCTTTATATTTTTCTTTTGATCTCTCTCTCTCTTTTTCTCTTGAATTTTTCAGTGGCTTTCAAACTCTCTGACCTATTTCTTATCACGGCATGTCCAAAGAATTTTTATCGTCTTTTTTTTTTGTGTGACTATTTTAATCAGTTTTTAAGGTTCTGCAACTTTTCTTGGAACTTCTTCATTTGTTTTTCTAACTGTCCAGGGTATATGTTGCATCTAAAATTACATCTCTTTTATTACATATTTTAAATGTGTTGTCTTGTCTTGTTACCTTCCTTGTATACTTTTCATTGTTGAGGGGACAAATAGATGTCTTGATAAGTGTTTGGTGATTTGCATCATATAATGGGATATTTTAGGTGTCTGTGAGACCTGGACACTTAACAAAACAGCTGAGAAACACATAAATGCCTTTGAATGTAAGTTCTACGGAAGAGGTCTTCAAATATCATGCACACAAATAGAACAAATATAATACTTCAAGAACTTAATATTGAAGAAGGTTGGGTAGTAAAACCGATTAAACAAAGAAAACTTAAATATTTTGGACACATTAAATGTCACGAGAATTTAGAGAAGACTATCTTGGAAGGTACATAAATGGGGAAAAAGAAAGAGAGGAAGACTAAGGCAAAGATGGCTGCAAGACATCGTTGATAATCTGCACATGGATGCATCAGCAGCAGGGCATCTTGCTTACAGCCAAGAGGGTTACAGAAGAGCTGTTAGGGAGGCAAAGTTCTACAAGGGACATGCAAATGACTGAATGATTTCCTCACTGTACTTCTTGCATGAGCAGCTTCTCTGTTTCCTACAAGTCTTAGTGTGAATGTTTTCTGTGGTATACTGTCTGGTGTAGTTATATAACATGGCCAAACCAATTGACTTGTTTCTGGATGTAGTGCAGTTCTAGTGTTGCTCCAGCCATTGGATGAAGATTCTGTCTGATTAGGTAATCAGTGACCCATAGCTGATATGCTAGTGTCAGGGTTAGCAAACCATAGCTGAACAAGACCCTGTCTCAACTCTCCGTTGGTACCCCCAGGCCTAGCCTGACTAACGGGGCAGGGATCACCATAGTCCCCATGGTGGTGGAGTCTGGTAAAGAAGTATTGCACATCCCTGCTTTTTAACTGAACTCCAGGACTGAAAAAATAGCTGCCATAACCCACTCTCAAGCCAATATGATGTTGTAGCTCAACACCTTCACTGTATCGGCTGCAAAGAACACCAGCTTGCAGTTAAGGGAGACAGCACAAAACAAGACTCCAACCTTTTTACTGTTTCTGATTTTACCTCTTCTTGTTACATTTATTATTCTCATTATTATTATTATTATTATCATATCATTTCTATCATAATGATTTTCCTTTCTTTTTTAGCCATTCGCTTTTATGGTTAACATTGATAGCACAGAGCTGGGAGGAAAACTGTTGTGCAGCACCTGTTTTGTTTCATTTGTGATGTATTTGCTTTTCAGGAAAGGTTTTCATTTGTCCAATGATCTGATTTTTTAAAACTGCATCTGTTTTAAATTTTGGCATCAATTTTCCCAGAAGATGATATTGTACTACATAAATGCTTGAAATGCTTTCACCTGTTTCAAAGGAGAACCTGGAAGATACTTTGTTGGGATTTCTTCTGTGGCAGTAATCATGACTTGTGTTTTTTCAGCACTGATTTTCATGCAGTGGATTGTACATGCTCTTGCTAAGTCATCCATGTTCTACTGTAAGTCTTCTTTCTGATGTAGCTGTAAGTGCTTGGTCATCAGTAAAAAGGGACTCATTTATGGTCCACTTAATGGGTGTGTTTTCTGAAGGGTGTTCTGAGCTTATCTGCATTATTTCTGGAGTTGGATTGTCAGACAGTTTCATCGTGGAATTTTTATTATGTTTGGTTTCTTCTTTGCAGGGTATGTTATGAATAGTAAGGGAGATAGTATGCAGTCCAGATTTTATGATGAATGGTTCAATGTCCTGTATTTGTTCTAAACATGCACTAACTGTTTTCATATAGGTTTTTGTATAAGTTGATTAGATGAAAACTAATTCCTTAGTGTTGTAAGATTTCCCACATTTATCTATCTATCTCCTGTGTCAAATAATTTTTCTTGATTTACGTAAACTATGTGCAGTATCTGACTGTGTCAACTGATTTTTCTGTTAGTTGTCTTAGGGAGAAGACGGCAATTGTACAGCTTCTATTTTTCCTAAATCCCATCTGAGTTTCATTTAAATGTGGTTCAGTAATTGGCCACAATCTTTTCTCTTGCAAAATATTCTTTATTATATGGCTTTACATTGAGATGCTCTTATCTGTTGCAGCCCCTCTTACTACCCCTTTTTTTTTTTTTTTCCCACACTAGAGTAATTATAGCACATCTCCAGTCCTGTGGCGTTTCACGTTTTTCCTATACCACCTTGTGAAATTGCTTTTCTGTCTCTTTGTAGTTTAACATTTCTTAGTCATTTTCCATTTATTATATATTATTCTATCTACTCTTCCTGTGTTGTCTACAGTCAGTGAAGAGATCTACTGTTACATGCTGGGCCAGTCATGGGTTAAGGGCAGAAGGGGAAGCTAAGTTTTTTTCATATTTTTTTATATGTTTTATATTGTCCTTGTATGTAATCCTTGAAAAAGGCTCATACCAAAATATTGGATGTGGTTTGTTCTTCATTTGTACATTGTCATCTTACTTTCTTATTCTCTGCCCTTTGTCATTTTGTAAAACTGAACCTTACACATCTACCTACCTTTATTAATGAGGGGAAGCCTATCTCTCTGAGTGGAATATGCTGTGTGATTTTCTAATTATAATGTTTACTTTCTGATCCTGTTTATTTACAATGTTATGTTTTTTCCTATTTTATGATATGTCTAAAACTATTGTGGCTTTCACATTCACATTTTAATACTTTATTAAACTCACTTTCCTTGCACATTTTTTGCATTTTTATAATGTCTGTATTTTTTTTGTGTATTACAGCCAGATACCTTTTCATTGAAAATAATTTTTACATTTACATAGTGCCTATTATAATACTCATTTTTATTTATATTATTTATATTAGTTGAACATCTATCGCTCTTAAAAAAGTAAAACAACTAAAGAAGCTGTGGAGAGGAACAGACAGAAGTACAAAAATAACATTTTTAAGGGCATGCGTCTTTCCCATCACAACATATGCCCGTGAGACCTGGACACTTAACAAAACATGAGAAACACATAAATGCCTTTGAGTGTAAATGCTACAGAAGGGTTCTTCAAATATCATGGACACAGAGAAGAACAAATATATCCATACTATAAGAACTTAATATTGAAGAAGGCTGGCTAGTAAAGAGGATTAAATGAAAAAAACTTAAGTATTTTAGACACATTAAATGTCATGAGAATTTAGAGAAGGCAGTCTTGGAAGGGTACATAATGGGAAAAAGAAAGAGAGAAAGACCAAGATGAAGATGGCTGCAAGACATTGTTGATAATCTGCAGATGGATGCATCAGCAGTAGGGCATCTTGCTTACAAACGAGAGGCCTACAGGAGTGCTGTTAGGGAGGCAAAGTTCTGCAAGGGACATGCAAATGACTGGCTGACTGAGTGTCTGTTATAATACTCATTTTTATTTATATTAGTTTCATGGCTGCTGCTTTGTCCATGTTTTTATATTATTCTCTGACATCCATTGCACATTTTTTTGTTTTTTTGTCTCATGAATGATCCAGGCAGCAGACATGCTATTCTACATGAGTCTCAGTAGAGAAGAATATTCCAAGATGAGCCCACAAGTCCTGAAAGAAGAAGCTCGTCGTAAGATTTCAGGTGAGAGATTTTATGTGAAATGGTTCAGTTTTGCTTTTCTACATGTTGTCTACAGTCTTTATCTGTCATCTTAAAATTTATTCCATCTTTGAGATTTGTGGCAACAATGAAAATTAGTGAAATATGTTAGAAAAAGATGCAGTAATTCTGAGAAAACTGGATACTAGAAATGTTTAGATTATAGTGTACTGTCTGGTAATGTTATTTATTATTTTTGATGATGAAAGTTTCATACCTCGTATCTCATTTAGTAATACTCTTTGCCATCTATGAATATGTTATTCAATTCAGAGAAGATATGCAGTCTCATTATAGCTCACTTTATGTACTAACTGGGGATATCTTTTAAAGACTATTGTTCACAAACAAGATAAAAAGATCCAGAAAGAAGTGCTTTGTAATGTTTTTTGTGTTCATTATGATTTCTTCTTGCTTAACAGCCCAGCAACCTCATTCAGAACATAACCCTCTGAATGGGAAACAGACAATAATTCCAAATGGAGTGAAAGACAGTACCAAAAGTAGTTCTGGAGTTTGTGGCAGAATCACTCACTTTTTTGGCTACAGTTTGCCTCATGTGGGAAATACGAGCTGCTGTGACGGGAGAAGCGGAAGGTGCAAGGATGCTGAGGAAAGCAAGCCCAGTAACGAGAAGGAAATATTAAAAAATGCCTCCCCTAGTGCCTCAAGGTCGGCGACCTCCAGCAGTTCAGTTCCACTACTGGCAGGTTTTTATGAGAGCAGCAATGATGACAGAAATCAGAGGAGAAGAAGACATGGAGTGGTTGACCTGAATGCAAGCACTGATGATGAAATGAACACATCACATGAAGGTTAGTTATCACTGATATATAAGTGTGTGTGTGTGTGCTTGAGCTTTTACAAAAGGTTGAACACTCATTCATTTAAAACCCTTAAATTCCCAGTTTTTTTTTTTGGACCATCAGTAAAAGACCTCCAATGATACCTGTCTGTTTATTCTTTCCAGCTTTTCTCAGGCTAATTCTAATTTTTCCAGTACTTTGCTTCCATGTCTGCTTATTTTTCAGTACTTTCTGTGCCAATCTATTTCCATCTCACTGTGTACTCTGGACAAACTGTAACTAATCAGAGACTGGCATCCCCACACTCCAGGCATTCCCATATGTGCTCTGCCTTCTGTTCCAACACCCACACTGAAGTGTGATCCTGCTGATCTCTGGACAAAGTTTACTCCTATTCTTAGAACTACTATAAAATTTTTCTCCCAGAGACTGTTGACAGTTCTTCCATGTGTATTTTATGCCAGGAAGATATTTTTTTCTGGTAGTGTTAGCTAGAAGTGCTTTTAATGTTTTAATTTAGCAGACTTGAAACAATGAGCCTAATCATGCATACAGTACTCCATCACTTTTGTAATGTATGAAAATTTTGTTAAGAGTAAAATGACTTTAGTTACACAGTTTGTGGTAACTTCTCAGCAGTCAGTGACACAAAGTTACACATTTGGCAGAGTTGTAGTTGTCTGAGTGACTTTGAAGACTAACATGAATGAAGAGATAATGAGTAGCAACTCTGCTCAACTCACAGTATGACTTTGTATTTTTTGAGTTAATGACTCTACCATATGGCAATATTAATAAAAAAATCTGACTCTATCCAGAGACTTTTGATGACATCATTTGTCTACTGCTTTGTCTCTACTCCAGAGAGAATTCAGTTTTAAATAATTTAAATACTATTAGAATTGTAGACTTGAGTCAGTGGACTCAGACTAATTCAGCTCAAGAGTTGTGTTTTTTTTTTTCACTGATAATGTTGAAAATAGTTGTCACTGATGTATTATTACCTCTATCTGAATGCAAAGAAAGCTAAATTGATGACAACTGACAAAATAAACAAGGCAGCTGAAATATGTATCAATGAAGAAAAACTGGAAAAAGTGGAGAGTTTTGAATATCTTGGATCACTACTAACTAATAATGGAGATACAATGAGGGAAATTAAAAGAAGGACATCTATCACTCTTCAAAAAGTAAAACAACTAAAGAAGCTGTGGAGAGGAACAAGCAGAAGTACAAAAATAAGATTTTTAAGGGCATGCATCTTTCCCATCGCAACGTATGCCTGTGAGACCTGGACATTTAACAAAACAGCTGAGAAATACATAAATGCCTTTGAATGTAAATGCTACAGAAGAGTTCTTCAAATATCATGGACACAGAAAAGAACAAATATTTCCATACTACAAGAACTTAATATTGAAGAAGGCTGGCTAGTAAAGAGGATTAAAAGAAAACTTAAATATTTTGGACACATTAAACATCATGATAATCTAGAGAAAACTGTCTTGGAAGGGTACATAATGGGAAAAAGAAAGAGAGGAAGACTAAGGCGAAGATGGTTGCAAGACACTGTTGATGATCTGCAGATGGATGCATCAGCAGCAGGCAACTTGCTTACAACTGAGAGGACTACAGGAGAGCTGTTAGGAAGGCAAAGTTCCGCAAGGGACATGCAGATGACTGACTGATGCATTATTAGCATAAGTTAAAAGCTTTCACAGGCTGTTAATAGTCAGGCTGTAGTGAATAACAAAATGGAGCATTCGTGTGGAATAAAAGACAATATAAGTGGTGGATTCTGATTTTGAGCCTGGTAAATTAGGCTAAGATGGAAACAGTATTAGGATTTTTTTTTTTTAAAGAAACACAGGAAACATGAATTTTCTTAATTATTAATTCAGGTCATCACATTGATCTGAGACATGGTGAAGGTCGTGTTTTGCAGTTTTATGAGGATATGGAAGAGTAAGTTAAGTCGTGAGTGTATGCCAAGTATTTCTTTGTGTGAGCTTTGCTTTTCTATTTTCCACTTTTTGCATCTTACATCATCCTTCCTGTGCCATTAAACATCACCTAGGGCTTGCATGGTAGTTTGACAAGATTTCCTGTTTTCGGCGAGCTTTTCAACCTCATCAAGGGATGATATTCTCACTAAACTGACCTCTCTTAACAATGTTCTCTTTAGAGTTTTATGTGGTCGACCTCTTTTTCTTCGGCCTGTTGTCTTCCACTTGATTACTTGTTTTGGGATTCTCTGACTGTTCTTCTCAGCACATGACCAACATGTCCATCTTCTTTTTCTGATCACCCATAAGACAGGTTGTTGTTTGCTCATCTGTCTTAACTCTGCGTTGTTCTTGAATTTGTTCCACTATATACAGAGTATTTTCATTTTCAACTTATTGAAGATTAATTTCTGATCTTTGATACTGAAACACATTTTTCTGTGCAAAGGCCACATTTCAAGAACATTCCTTTTTTTTTTTAACGGTGGTTTCCTCCTGTAATGCGAATAATAATTCATCCTGAGCATATTGTAAATTGTTAAGATGAGCTGAATTAGTGAGCATAACAAACTCGCTGAAGATAGAAAAATGTGGTGAACTACAGTGCAACGCCTATGTGATGTTTAACAGCATAGGAAGGACATAGGACATAAGATATTTACTTCTAAATATATAGTCTTGGATTTGTTTTCCCTGAAAAAAGAGTACATCCTAATTTGTGATGACAGAGGGCAGTAAGATATTATTTAATGTACTTGAATATCAATATAATCTTCAATAATTTTTATAAATGTAATGGAAAATTGAATAGATTTAGAGTAAATTTTCACGTTTATTTTCTTTGCTTCCTACTTATAAACTTATGCGTTTTCTTTCTGCAATGTAATTTTCAAAACATAAATAGTACATTCTATCATGTAATTTTAGCAGTCTTTTCTACATCTATGCAAACGTCAGTTTTGGACTTTTGTACAGCTCTCCTATAGGAGAGATAAAAACAAAGTACAAATGAAGAAATAAAGTACAATTTATTAAATATATTTAATAAACTGTACTTTATGTTTTTAGGCTCACTGTGGGTGCACCTCCAGTGACCTCTGGTACTGGTGTAGGAAGTGCAAGTTGTCACATCCGGACAGCAGTTCGAGATTCCTGCTGCCTGCAATGGGGAAAGGTAAATGATCTGCCTCTTCAGATGGCTAATAATGTCAACTTTTTAAAGTGTTTTCAAGTTTCTTCTGTATTCTATGTTTCTGTTAAATTTAAGTGAGCTGCATTAGGGGTGGCCAAACATTGATCATGGTCATCTCATCATCAGATCATCTCATCATCAAATCCTGTTGGTTTTGGTCTGTCTTACAACTGTCTTTCATTTGATTTAATTTTTCAAACATAAACTAAATCTACAAGGCAAGTTTTCAACAGATAAAGATTATAAAATTAAAATATCAAATCAGTTCGAATGCTGGACATTACTGATCTTTGTTTATACCTGATTAATTATAAACTCTCTCAGTAAACTTTCTGTAGATCAGTGGTTTGTTTAAATCTAACAATAAAACGGTTAGTAAGAAATACTTTTTAAAAAATAATAGTTGCTAGTAAGTTTGTCGGAAAGGGCCATCATCTTTATTAGTTTTAGTTTAATTAAAAGTTCTTTTTTTTAAGATAAAAAAATATTAATGTTGTATATCTGATTTCATGTGCTGATGGTTTTGGAAATATGGGCATAACACTGTATCCCCAATGTGCCTAAATGGGATGGAAATGGAGATTTTACCATTTACCTATATCTAATTTAATTACATCATTTAAATATACATTTCTACTTATTTTTGCACATCTTTGTTGCTGAAAAACATATTAGTAATATATGGATCATGGTAGATTAAGAAAGATGTTCATTATGTTGAATTCATTACAAAGGGCAAAATATTTTTGATCTGTGGGGAAAAAAAAAAAAAAACTTTTAAAAAATGCAGTCAATAATTGATTGTGCTCCATGCCAACAACTGTAGGAAAAAACTACTTCTTTCACTGTGGTATATGCAGCTAAGAGCTTTCTCATACCACAGAGATGTTCCCATCATCACTGACTCTTAGGGTTGCTATTCTTTCCAAATCTTACTTTAATATTGTCAGCCACCATATTCTGCACCTTTTTTTTCACATTTTTAACCATCTTAACATTTCAGTGGTCTTCTGAGTAGTAAAATGGTTACTGCACTAGTCTGTCATGGCGAAGGTCGGAGGTTTGAATCCAGCTGGAGGTGCCTCAGTCACCCCACTGTAGAAATGGGTACTGACTTCTTCTAGAGTTGGGGAAGGAAAGGCAGCCAGGCGTGATACTGACCATATCACCATCTATATCTAATGTGCTGACAAGTCAAGGAAAATATAGGCACTAACACCATATCCCTATGTGCCTCTAAGGCATGACAGGATTGCCTTTACCTTTCCTTTTAACATTTCAGTATTTGTTTTGGCAGTAAATGTTTTGCATAAATATTGTGTTTTTGTTTACTTTTCCATCAGAGCTGTAAACATTGCACCTACAAAAATGCAAATGATCCGAGGTGGGACAACCAGCTTATCATCCTGGTTGCAGAGCACACAAGTTCAGGAATGTTCAATTTCATTGTTCCACTCAGATCATCTGCCATTGGTGTTAATGGATTAAGTCCCATTATTCTTCTTCTGGAGGAGGAGTAAGTTAGTCCGTGATGTTGTAACTGATATTAGTCTTTTTACATTACAGAATTAACTCTTTCTGTGCCGGGGGTCCCACATCGGGACCCTTCCACTTTGTCAAGTTTTTGCCAAGGTCCCAATAGGGACCCTAGCTTCGTTTCATTAAAAACCCGGTGTAACTTTTGATTGTAAACAGTTTAGTACACGTGTCTAATGACCTTTGTCACGATTTTGAAAGCATCATAACAACAGGGGTCAAAATACAGCATTTCAATTTTTAAAAATCCATTTTTGTGTGACTTCGGAGGCAAACATGTACCCCTACGACTAGACCACTGTTCGTGAATGTACCTCAAGTAGATTTAGACTATTAGATGGACTGGAGAAGTAGTCAGAAGGTTATTTCAGGTATTATTTTAAAGTGAACATGCAACATAATCAGACAAGATCAGATAAAATGACAAAGTCAATCTACACGTCGCTGGTCGATCAATGCCAGTCTTAGACCTATCTGATGGACAGTAACACACAATTATCAGCTAAAATCATCACGCTACATCTTTTTTCCTAAAAAAAAACTCTTCATTTGTGAAGTCTTCTTACATTTATAGCTATTTGGAGGCATAATACACATACTTTTAACGTGGAAATAATTAGTTAAAAACTATCCCCTATACATATCAAGACCCGCGCTTTTTGTCTGGCACAGAATGGAATGTCTACATTTTTACCTCCGGCAGGGAAAGAGTTAAGACCTCTTTCTTATTTAAAAAAATATAAAACAATCTTGAATGTATCTCCTGACCTTCCTCAATTTCTGCAAGTTTTTGATGAGGTTGACAGACTGGAAACCAGATCTTCTTCTTCTTCTTAAATCTTCCTGGAACTGTGAACTGGTGCTCTTGGCAGCTGATGCAGTGAAGATGTTGAGGCACAACATCATGTCAGATTTGGAGCGCTATTTTTCCTGTCCCTGGGTGGACCTAAAAAGCAAGGAGTGTGTAAAACTTCTTTTGTACACTCCACCACCATGGAGACTATAGTGATCCCTACCCCATTATCCAGGTTAGGCATGTTGCTGAGGGTAACAGGGTTTTAGCCAGCTATGGTTCACCAGCACTGTTATTAGTATGTCAGCTATAGGTCACTCACTGTCAAATCAGATAGCATCTCCCCCCCCCCCGGGACAGATAGATAAAATTATATCTAAGAGACCATTTTGCAGACCAGTACTATAGAAGTGATTATATTTGTGTCATTGATGATTAATTTCTTACAAGACTGTGGTTGTATTTTAAATAATCTGTACAATTTGTTTTTAAAAATCTGCACAGGAACAATATATGGGATAGAAATTGAATATTGTAAGCTTTTTTCTATCCCTAGGCCAGATAGTCTGTTTTTGGAGGCCCTGGCTCATTTTCCTCTAATTTATTACATGGTCGGCTCCATTAAAAGGTCAGTTGTGTATGTAAAGTATGAACTGGTACATATTGCCTCTTGAGATGTTGAGATTTCTTTTTCTTTCCTTATTCTACCAGTTTTTGTTTTCTCTTTAAGCCACACTCTATGCCTGCTCTTTGTGTCTGAAATGTTTGTAGAAGGAATAGTGAAGTCTTTACCTCTACATCTACACTTTCATTTCTGTCAATTTCTCTTACGTTAAAAAAATAAACAAGCATTTGTTGTTTTGTGTTCATCCATACTAGAGCTGGACAAGCCTCTTATTTGTAAGACTGAGCTATGGCAGGTGATGTCACATTTTCCTCAGTGACAGTACTTTCTGGAACCTCAGATCTTGACAGGTTGCCATTTTAACCTACAAGGAGGGGGGATTTTTGACCACACAAGCCTTTCAAATGGTGAAGGTCATGCTCATGCATCTGTGGCCAGAAAATTCATGTGACATGTCCTTTCCAGAACATTGTCCCTCTCACAGCCTCCCAGAATGCGGTAGCCTTGTACAAGTTGACTGGCATCTTGCAGTGATACATTCATAACAATTATTAATTGGATATGTCCACTGTTACCAGGGTATTCAAGAGGTATTATAACTTTTCAGCTAATCATTCATGATTAAAAATGTTTTGTGATTATAATCTGTAATATCTGTTTTGTTTTCTCAGCATCGATGACCTTTTAGTTGCTGGAATCAACAAAGCTAGCCATTTGGTGATTGTCAACCGTGATCCAGAGGAAAACTTTGAGGGAGAGGAATTTTTGGAGGACTCGGAGACTGTTGTTGCTGTACAGACAATCTCTAGGTAGAGTAGAAACTGTTGTTGCTGTACAGACAATCTCTAGGTAGAGTAGAAACTGTTGTTGCTGTACAGACAATCTCTAGGTAGGGTGGAGACTGTTGTTGCTGTACAGACAATCTCTAGGTAGAGTAGAAACTGTTGTTGCTGTACAGACAATCTCTAGGTAGAGTAGAAACTGTTGTTGCTGTACAGACAATCTCTAGGTAGAGTAGAAACTGTTGTTGCTGTACAGACAATCTCTAGGTAGAGTAGAAACTGTTGTTGCTGTACAGACAATCTCTAGGTAGAGTAGAAACTGTTGTTGCTGTACAGACAATCTCTAGGTAGGGTGGAGACTGTTGTTGTTGTTGTTGTACAGACAATCTCTAGGTAGGGTGGAAACTGTTGTTGTTGTACAGACAATCTCTAGGTATGGTGAAGACTGTTGTTGTTGTTGCTGTACAGACAATCTCTAGGTAGGGTGGAAACTGTTGATGTTGTTGTTGTTGTTGTTGTTGTTGTACAGACAATCTCTAGGTAGGGTGGAAACTGTTGTTGCTGTACAGGCAGTCTCTAAGTAGGGTGGAAACTGTTGTTGCTGTACAGACAATCTCTAGGTAGGGTGGAAACTGTTGTTGTTGTTGTTGTACAGACAGTCTCTAGATAGGGTGGAAACTGTTGTTGCTGTACAGACAATCTCTAGGTAGGGTGGAAACTGTTGTTGCTGTACAGACAATCTCTAGGAAGGGTAGAGACTGTTGTTGCTGCTGTACAGACAATCTCTAGGTAGGGTAGAAACTGTTTTTGCTGTACAGACAATCTCTAGGTAGGATGGAGACTGTTGTTGTTGTACAGACAATCTCTATGTAGGGTGGAGACTGTTGTTGCTGTACAGACAATCTCTAGGTAGGGTGGAAACTGTTATTGCTGTACAGACAATCTCTAGGTAGGGTGGAGACTGTTGTTGCTGTACAGACAATCTCTAGGTAGGGTAGAGACTGTTTTTGGTGTACAGACAATCTCTAAGTAGGGTGGAGACTGTTGTTGCTGTACAGACAATCTCTAGGTAGAGTAAAGACTGTTGTTTCTGTACAGACAATCTCTAGGTAGGCTAATTCTGAAACCAACTCTGCAGCAGGATCGGAGTTGTTAAATCCTGCAGGATGATCATATGAAACAAGAACTCACATGTTGGAAACTGTTGGAAAACCTACCTGTGAGCTGAAGAAAAATAATGCTTTAATTATTAAATACAATCTTTTTGATGACTACAGTAAAAGTAGTACTGTGAATTAAAGGTAGAGGGAAATGCATGGTGAAGATTTACAAAATGTAATAAGATAAGATTGGGGAAGGAAAAAGTCTTATTCATTCTTTACTTATCTCTCCATGAGATTCTCATCTTAATGGATGCATAATTTCTCATTTTCTTGTATTTATTTGTTGTTTTGGGTTTTCTGTTGTCTACAGACTACATCATTCATCTTTATTAAGTACAGAAAATAAAGTTGAAATGGATTTTGTTACACTGGGAAATGTTATCTGCTAGACATTGGCACTGGATTGGGAGAATAGAAAGAGAAACTTATTGTGGGAAAACAAAGAAATGGCAATATAAACTGTTTAATTGAAACTGTACTTGAGAGTTGTAGGGAAAATTATATAGAAATGAGATGAGTGGAAAAGTGGGGTCAGTAATCTGCACATAAAGGAATTTAGTATATAAGTGATCTAAAGCAGCTGTTATTGTATAATCAAATTTGTTATTAATAAATATTTAATCTGAAGATAATATTCAGAATATTTTTGAGCATTTTCTGGCATTATCTACAAGACATACTTCTCAGTGGTTTTCGTTTATTGCTCATCTCTGTAGAAAAATTCCATATTTTTATTTTCCCCAACTGCGTGTAACATTCAGTGTTCATAATTTCTGTTCATTTTTCCTCAGGCTATTTCCAAACACATATGTTTTAACTGCACTGAGTCAGTCATCCAACATGCGGTTCATGAGGTTTTCAGCATCCCGATCTCAGAAACAGGCAAGTTGAGTTTGAATGTCAAGGAAAAAAATGTGCTGAAGGAATTTTGTAAGCAACATAAGGCACAAATTTAGAGTATACTATTTAATATTGTATGAAATAATATGAAGACAATGGCATCTGTTGGTGAAGTTAGCAAAGGTTTCAGAACTTCACAATATACGAATATATATATATATAAGCACAGACATTAGTTAAATATAAATTTCAACACAGGAAGAGAGTGCTAGTCACAAAATGGAAACTCTCAAACAAGAGACCAACACATATTCTTAGATGGACATATTCTTGCATGTCAAACATCTTTAAATTCATTAAACTTAGGAATTTAAACTCTTGAAACATGAAGTGGATTGATAAGATCCATGCCCATTTCTGACACACAGCATTGGACAAGCCACATCTTTTTACAAGTTACAGCTAAGTGCTCTATTCATTTTCATTAAAAAAAAAAAAATAGCATTCATGTGAATCTATACTTTATCTCCTTTCTCTATTTCTTCGTCCTGTATGTTTTTGTATGATTTAAGGCTTACGCTGAAATGTCACAACTTTGTATTCGTTAAGTAATAAGGCTGCTCCTACTTTTTTCCTAGTTTATACATTCTGATAAGATCCATGTTTGGTAAGAATAAGTTGTTAGCTTGAGGAAACTTTTAAAAAAAATCTCACCAGGAACTGGCTGTTAGCAATAATCTCTTATGTGACACTTAATATGTTTCATTGCATATGTTATTTAGTGCACTGCCGGTGTGACGATTTTTCTGTTGTTTTAGCACAGAAATCCTGTTTCATGATCATTCTTCTTCTTCTTCTTTGTTCACTTCTACCACCAAAAACCGCACTGTGAACCTACTGAATTCACACATGTGGTCCTCATTAGGTCCCGTGGTCCCCTGTGTGGTCCAAAATAGACCACTCGAGATCCACGAGAGGACCACAAGGGGTTCAGAGTATCACAGTGCTTTAGCCTGTATTCTTGGTGGGTCTCAGAAGCGGGATTGCATGACACCGTGGTTTTCATTGCACCAGTTTAGTCTAGGGTTGGACTTTCTCACCGGAAGACCTCGACGTATTTAGGATATCAGTGCATCCCTGCTGGGTGAGAGGCGGTAGCCCACCCAGGCCAGAGTTGGACTTTCTCACCAGAAAACCTCGACGTGTTTTGAGATACCCGTGTATCACCACCAGGTGAGAGGTGGTTGCCCATCCAGTCCAGGGTTGGACTTTCTCACCGGAAAACCTCAGCGTGATTAGGATACGCAAACATCCCCGGCGGGTGAGAGGTGGTTGCCTATGTAGACTTCCCTGGTCCAGTGTCTCCGACTTCAGCATTTTGCGGTCGTGGCTGCTACCCTTCCTAGTTGTGACCAGGATGGAGCTTTTGTCCAGAAGGACGAATCCTCGCCACTAGTGACTTCTACCCCTGGGTTGAGCCGGTTTAGGCATTATCCCAGTATGGGCGTGTTTGGGACAGGACCGACCTCTAGGGCAGAGGTACTGTGACATGCATAGCCTTCAAGATTCACCCCTGGTATGAGCCGGTTTAGACAAAATTCACCAGTATGGGTGTTTATCAGGCGTTACCGACCTCTAGAGCGGAGGTGGCATGACATGTCTAGCCATCAAGTTCCACCCCTGGTGTGTGCCGGTTTAGGCATATTTCACCAGTGTAGGTGTATTTCGGACGTGGCCGGCCTCTAGAGCAAAGGTGCTGTGGTATAGCTCTCGTAGCGATACTACTGGACATACCGGTTAAACTTCACTTTCCACCACCTTTTCACATCGGCTCCGCACAGCAACCTTTATTTCTTTTCCGCATTTACTTCCTTAACCGGGAGGAGCTTCACTCCACGCGCGGCATTTGAAGAGTCTCGCCAGCAGTGTCTTAACCTCTGGGACAAGCCGGTTCATGCATTTCACCCGATATGACTGCACTCAGGACGTGGCCGACCTCCAGACCAGAGGTGCCGTGATTTGACTGTTTGCTTCACTTTATCCTTTCTACCACCTTTTCCGCAGTGATGCTGCGCGGCAACCTCATTTGCAAATTTCTTCATTGGCCGGGAGGAGCACCGCTTCACGCACGGCAGCTGAAGATCTCGCCAACAGCGGCAGATGAGCTACCAAACGTGCCACTCATCTACCCTAAGTAACTGGTTTTCAGGCGCCAGATATTCGCCCTCGCCCCTTCTCCTGTCAGTTTAAACAGTTCTGCCACGGGAAGGCCAGGAGCTGGACTTGACTGCCAGAGGCTGTTTGTGGCGCGTTTGCAGTCCTTAGAACCTTTCATGATCATAAAGGAAAAGAAAAAAAATCCCCATTTCCATGCCATAAAGACATATTGGGGATACCATAGTCCCATATTTCACAGACCATCGGCACATGACCTTGTGATGCTGTCAGTATCATGCCTGGCTGCATATACCTTCCCAGTTTCTCTGATACCCATTTTTAGAGGCTGGGTGGACACTGAGGGCTTTTGGTGATATCAGAAAAAAATCCCCACCACTGGGATTTGAACCCAGTACCATCAGACAAGTAGGCCGAATGACCAACCATTCAACCAATCAAAAGGATTAGGCAAGAACAAAATTTTAACCTGCTTTTTTTCATGTTTGAGGAATTTCTTCACGAGCCGCACATAATTTATGATTTAAACCTCAGTTTTTTTTCCTATATGAACATAGTGCTACAGTAGTGAAGTGATTTGTAAAAAGTTCAGGTTCAGTATGGTTTGGCATCACAGCAGATGAGAATATCCCATAACTGCTCCACTGTCTGTGCCAGTGACATCTGGAATGTGCATGAACTGTCATGTAAAGAAATTACACTTTTCTATTGTTCAGAGGGTCTCGATAAGATGGAAATATTTGGGACTGATCATCACTAGAATCAACCCAGCCTCAGGAAACTGGTTTCTGGGGTTTCCGTGGGAAAACAGATAGCGAGGACAGGTGCTGGCCTCCTTCCTCATGTTGGTGTAAGCTAGAAATGTGAAGGCACCAACACTTCATATGTTTATGGCATGTGAATACTAAGGGACACTAATTTGTTAATGTGAATATACAGATGACTTTACAGACAACAACAAAACTGACTGGTTGTTTCCTCATGTTCTTTGTGTTCACAGTTGAGAGTTTCAGCAGCCTCAGCTGTGAAAGAGATTTTCCGTTTACCCTTCGCAGCTGGCCAAGTGTTTTCAGCAAACTTGCTGGACACCCTGTTGTATCAGGTAACATTTTCTTTTCTTTTCTTTCTTTGTCCTCCTCTTTTCCTAAATTTTTGTTTTTTTTCATGTGGTCTGTATTTCGTGTTATTATATTTATTGTTTCATTCATAACAACTGTCATGTTGCTTCTATAAAACATGCTTTGTTTGTCTCACTTTGTGTTCACAGACGTTCAACAAAGGTTATCTAATCAGCTTTGTCAGACTCCTCCTGGGTATTGATTCTGAGCAAGGTTCTGGACATCTGTCTAGTGTGAGTACTGATTATGCAGGTGCTGGAAGATTAAGCCATTGTCTTCAAATTAATATCATGTAAAGGATCTGTTGGTAGCTGAAAGGGTTTTTTTTTTAAATTTTCATAACATTTCTGTTAAACAAGTTTCACTGATTACTGTTTTATCATGAGCTAGAATACTTGAAAACAGGTCTAAGTTTCTCATCAAGATCTTAAATTTGTCACTGAATTACATGGACAGAAAAATGGCATAATTGAAAACAGTTTGGCTTTTCAGACTGAATGTTTGTGGGTTCACACTGTCACTTTTTTTCAACAGGATTCTCATCAGTACTGCGGAATTCAATGCACTCTAGTGAAATAATCTTTTAGTAGAGGAGATTAGAGCATCTAGGATTCTCATTGGTACTGCAGAATTCAGTGCACTCTAGTGAAATCATCCTTTAGTAGAGGAGATTGAGCATCTAGGATTCTACCTGAGTGCAATGATGATAACTCTTTTAACTTTTTTTTAAATTCAGTTATTTGCTGATTAAAATGTTTTAACTGTGCAATTCAAAATATTAAAGCAAACATTTTTTTTTAAAAAGGAAAGGTTTTGAAGACCTGTTGATGCATGTGTACAGAGTCCTTTTATTAGTGCCAGAGGCCTGGACTTCAACTTAGTGAGGAAAAAAAATAGTTCCACTGGCACATATATCATCATCATCAGATACTAGACCTGAAATGCAGATAGAATAAATTGACTAAAGCAGCCAATTTTTTTTTCCTGTCAAACAGATCTGTGCCTACTACAGTTGAAGAAATGACAGAATCAGTGACAGGGTGCATTTTTTAAAATTTGTGCCTTAAATATGGTTAATTTTTTTAAAATTACAGATTCGTGTTAAGAAGGCCACAGTGCAACGGTTCAGGTTATACAGGGATCTATACAGCTGGTTATCTTCTTCAACTGGTGAAATACCATTTGCTATTCACAGAACAGAACTTGTTGCCAAGGAAGACAATAAGGATGTAGTAGCTCAAACATACGAGGGTGATGAATTCTTGGATATTCCAGACAAAAGGGTTAGTTCTGAGAACTGCAGCGGCAAGTCGTAGGTGGAAAACAGCATTTTTTTTCTTATGTATCTGCGAATGTTCATGTGAAGAAGCAAGTGATGAGAGACTAGCAGACAATTCAGATAATGTAGAAGTGTTAGATAAAAAAGGAGAATCAGATGGTAATTCAAGCAGATGTGGAAGTTATGTGTAAGATAATGAGATGATTAATCAAGTGAATATTGTAAGATTTTGTCAGTTTCACAAAGTGAAGTAAATATAATAACTGATGATGATGAAGTTGTGAATTATAATGAGTTTTTAACAAGTTTATCAGAATGTGTATCACTATTCTCTGTGCATGAAATTAACAGGTAGGTGGTATAATGCAGAAGATATGATAAACATGTTTTTTTTCAAACAAAGAGTAAAAGATAAAACCAAGAAGAGAAAATAAGTGAATGGAAAAGAGACATGATGAATGACGCTGTAAGTTGAAGCCAAAAAATCAAAGTGTACAGTCAGTGACTTGTGTGCCCTAAACAAGATAAGGAAATAAAGCAAAATGCACATCAGTGATCATTTTTCAGAAGTCTGTAATGAAGGTAAAATGTGGGAGAACTCAGACAAAATTTATAGTCTGTGTGAATGTAATATGTGGGAGAACTCAGATAAAGTTTGTAGTCTGTATGAATGTAATATGTGGGAGAACTTAAGATAAAATTTGTAGTCTGTATGATTGTAATATGTGATGACACACAAACAAAATTTGTAGTCTGCATGAATGTAATGTGTGAGTATGTGTAATATTTGTTAAAATAAATCAACTGTAATTGAACTTTCAGCTAAGAACCAGAATCCGTAAATCATCCAAGGAAGCACAGACACCCTCAGTAGTCAATGGTTACAGTTTTTCTGCTGCCTGCAAGACCTCTCCAGTTGACTTGGGAAGTCTCATTCGCAGCAGACTTCAGTCACTGGACATGACACAGTCCAACTATAGTAAGCTGTGACTGCTGTAGCATTGTTATCTTTGTAGATTTATTTTTAGGATGGGAGTTGATGGGACTGGTGGGTTTGATCTTCTTATCAACAATAATTGATATGTTCACTGACATGGCCAGAGCTGGTGCTACCAATAGTCCCTGACATCAAGGCTGATCAAGATCCTACATCACTTCTTTAATATGTTCCTAATAAACAGGCTGTGTAACAGTAAACTGATATATTATGGGACAGGAATTGCTATTTATATTGGATGAAGGCACTGTTTGATTTGGCAGTCAGCACCTGATAGCTGACATGCTAACATCAGGGTTGGTGAACTATAGTTCTCCACTGGTACCCCCAGTAACAGAGCTAACTTGTTAGCAGGCAGGGATCATAGTTCCCATTTAGGATCTGTTACACCCCCCCCTCCCCGCTTTTTACATCCACTTGGGGACTGAAAAAATATCCCACCATAACCTAGTTCCAGTCCGTTAAAAAAACTCTGCCTCAACATCTTCACCACACCGGCTGCAAAGAACACCAGCTTGCAGTTCCAGGGAGACAGAAGAAGATGGAAGAACTGTAGTGCTTTTTTTTTTGGGGGGGGGGGGGGAGAATCTTATCTTTTTATGCAAGTTCTGGAAAACAAGGAAATACATTAGTAGGGACAGTGTTAAGTTATTCTGCACTGTAGACAAATGTTAACCATAACTGTACAAATCTGTAGAAAATGATACCTCTCAAAGGTCAGTACTTCATTCTCTGAGGTCTGTCAGCAGGCACTTTTAGTTTCATCATTACTTACTTTACGTTATCCTTCTCTTGTACCATGAGGTGTTGAGGGGAGATGAAGATGGATTCTTTGGGCCTCGGTGATGTTCATGCCATAATTCATGAGTGTTTCTATAAATCCCTCTATACATACTTTCCAGGGTCTTCCTCTTGATCTGCGTCTGATAGTTCTTTGGTTGAAGGACCTAGTGGCTGGCTGTATGTGTGTCATTCTCATTTAGTGGCCAAACCACCTGATTCTTTGTTTCTCTATGTATTGTAGGCGTGGTTTAGTTCTTACCAGTTATCTTATGTTGTCATTTCTTATCTTGTCCCTCTTTGTGATATTTGCTGCCTTTCTAAGGCATCTCATTTCACATGTTCTATCATTTACACATTCAAATCAAATTTACTGTTGTTTGATTGTGAAAGTGCAGTGAAAGAAATTATTTTACTGAGACTGCAGGTGCAACAAAAAAAATCATTAACAGCCTTTTCATGTTTCATCTCTGCATTTAGATTTTACTTTCTTCTTACATCCTTCCCATGCTGTCACATAGGGCACACATGGTAGTTTGCCAAGTTTTCAACCTCATCAAGGGATTTTATGCCTACCAATTTGGCCTCTCTTAACAATGTCCTCTTTAGAGTTTCATGTAGTTGACCTCTTTTTCTTTGGCCTGTTGTGTTCCACTTGATAGCTTGTTTTTGGATTCACTGACTGTTTCTTCTCATCACGTGACTGATATGTGTCCATCTCCTTTTTCTGATCACCCACGAGACAGGTTGTTGTTTGCTCATCTGCCTTATCTCTGCGTTGTTCTTGAATTTGTTCCACTTTATACCGAGTATTTTCCTTAGGCATTTGTTTTCAAAAGAGTTTAATTTCTTATCTATTTCTTTAGTTGTTTTCCGGCTTTCACATGCATAAATGAGGGTGGATATTACATTTGAATTGAATAATCTTAACTTAGTTTTTGTGCTTATAACTTTTGAATGCCATATGTTCTTAAGATTCTTGAAGGTCAATGCTGCTTTTTGCAATTCGAATTTTAACTTCCTTTCTGGTGTCACCATTCTGGTCTATGTAGGTGCTGAGATATGCAAACTGGTTTACTTCTTCGTGGTTAATGAGAAGTTTCATTATTTTGGTTTTGTCTTTGTTAATTTCAAGTCCTATTTTACTAGTCAGTGAAGACAGGATATCTGTTTTTTCTTGCACCAAATTCACATTGTCACTGATAGAGTTATGTTATCTGCAAAATCAAGATCTTCTAGTTGGGTCCAATGTACCCAATCAATGCCTGTTTTACCTGTGCAGCATTTTTTCATTATTTATTGTATGGCAATTCCAAAAAGCTAGGGAGATAGTATACATCCTTGTTTTACACTTGTTTCAATCTGGAACCATTTGCTCATTCTTTCTTCTGTGTTGACTGCATAAACATACCTAATGAAGTTGACAATTTTAGATGGTATTCCATATAGTCTTAAAATTCTCCACAATGAATCTCTGTGTATGCTATCTGTATATACCTTTCAAAGTCTATGAAGTTCAGGATTAATGGTTTCTGCTTTTCAATATGTTCTTCAAGTATTATTCTTAGAGTAAAGATCTGGTCGATACAACTTCTCCCTTTTCGAAATCCTGCTTGTTCTTCTCTCAATGCAGTATCAACTATATCTTTAATTCTATTCAGAATGACTTTGCAAAATACCTTTGACACAACTGATAGTAAGGTTACTCCTCTCCAATGATTGCAGTCGCTAAGGTTGCCTTTTTTCTACTTTCAGGTAATGTTAAATGCCGCCACAACATTCTGTCCTATGTCATCACAAATCCTTCCCCTTCAGAACTGCTGAAGGCTGGGGACATCATGTAAGTCTCTCCAAATGTCATTCTACATTCTAAGCATGGTCAGTAATGATTACTGACATATGTGAGTGAGATATTACACATGTGGGTTTTCACCTAAAACATTAGACTCAGATTGTAAGAGTCAGTCATGGACATATAACTTGATGGCAACAAATTGGGCATATGAAAGCAGCAAAAGATGATGTGCATCAAAAATCAGTCATGGTTGTGTAACAAACTAGGCATGCTGGCAGCAAAACATGATTTGCAACAAGAGTCAGTCACAGACATGGAGCTGATGGCAACAAACTGGGGCATATGCCAACAGCAGAACTTGATGTGCAGTAAATAAACTTAATTCAGGACCAAGAGAGAATGACTGCCTTCATTATCATGAAGCATGTACAACTGAATATGAAATGTTGCAGTAATTAAGGCTTCTAACTGTATATGCAAGAAGATGATGTTTTTCCACAGCTACCAGCGTACTATTGTTAGTTTTGTAGTTGGTGTATGAAAATTTTGTTAGTGTGAAAGATATGGAGGGTTAAGGTTAAGAGCACTTGGCATCAACAGTCCGAGATTACATAATGAAAGTGTGATCTTCATTACATTTTAGATTCTCAGACGGGGGGGGGGAAGAGAGTTACTGCAGTAGTTATCCTAACAAACTGGCATCTGACAAGCATAATCAAGTACAGTGTAATCTGAGCAGCATAATCCAACAAACTGTAATGTGACCAGCATATCCATCAAACTGTAATGTGTTCAGCATATCCATCAAACTGTAATGTGATCAGCATATCCATCAAACTGTAATGTGATCAGCATATCCATCAATCTGTAATGTGTTCAGCATATCCATCGAACTGTAATGTGTTCAGCATATCCATCAAACTGTAATGTGTTCAGCATATCCATCAAACTGTAATGTGTTCAGCATATCCATCAAACTGTAATGTGTTCAGCATATCCATCAAACTGAATGTAATGAGCACAGCCAGTCAACAAATGTGACAAGCATAGTCCAAGAAAAATGTGATGTGATCAGGATAATCCAACAAAGGCAGACTCCTCAGGGAAAAAGCAATAAAATAAACTGTGAAGGTCAAGAAGATCAACAAGTCAATGAAATAAGTGAACTATAGCTAAGAATGAGAACACAGTACAAGGATAAAATCTTGTGATAGTCTGTTAATGGTTTCAGTCTCTGAAGTTATTATTTCTAAAGATTTTAAAAACTTTTCATTTTCCTATCTTCCACCGACCCTTCCCTTGCTGACAACAGCTACGTGATTCAGCCATCTTCCATGTGGGCAACTCCCAGCAGGCAACAGTTTTTTCTCCATCGAAGTCACAGTGCTCCCAAGATGAGTTCATTTGGCACTCCTCAGACACTTAAAAAGTACGGAGTTTTGAAAGTACCCAGCAAGGAGGGGCACTTTGATCAGAGGCGACGCAGCTACAACTGAATGTTCTCTAACTTCAGAAGGAGCTTGTGAATGTTTCCATTATCATGTTTCAGGCCAGGAAGATTTATAATGAGATTTACAACTTCCATATAAGAGAGTTATGTTACCATCTTCCTTGATTCCTCTACTTCTTTGTTCAGCTTCTACAACTCCACAGTAGGTTAGTTATGAAAATATTTTTCTTTATATGGCATTATATTCCAGCAAAAAACTTGAAACATGAAAATCACACAAACTTTTATCATGTTACACAGGAAATACCAACACAGTTAACAGTATGACCTTGAAAAATACCAAATCTGAGCAACAAAAAAAAATCATAGACAATTGATGTTCAGAATTATCAAATTTTAAAAAATAAATAAATAAAATGGAATAATAATTACCATGATGCAGTGTAAACTGGAATAGAATAACAATGACCATGATGCAATTTAAACTGGAATAGAATAACAATGACCGTGATGCAGTGTAAATATAGAACTCAGAATGAAATGAGGACACAAGGTCTGAGAAAAAATAGAAAAATATGCTAGTTACTGGCCTAGGAATTTCCTCTAGAAAAAAATAAATCTTCTTCATGAAGATTAAAAAATGTAATCACTTATAAGTTCTCACGGACACCAGTTAAAACTGAATTTATTTACTTTCACAAAAAATAAAGTACTATGGATTCCAGTTAACTGGGATGTGTAGGAACCGATCATTTGTCTCACATGATGACCAGCTATCTTGATTAAGTTAAAGTTACCATAGGAATTGATCATTTGTCTATTTGTCTCACATGATGAGCAGCTGTTTTAAGTTAAAGTTATCAAAGTGAGCTAAAAAAAAACTAACACTCATTTTTGCTTCATGTCCAAGGAACTGAGGTTTTAAAAAAAACCCACTCATTTTTGCTTCATGTCCAGGGAACTGAAGTTTAAAAAAAAGACAAAAACAAAAAAAAACAATCAACTAAAAAAATCCACACACACAAAACATTCTGTATTTAAGTTAGTTCACAACAGAAATGACATTTAAGGAGAATATTAAATGTAGCAAGAAGAGACCAAATCAGAAATGACACCATCAGGGCAAAAGTTGGAGTAACACCAATATTACACTATATCCGTAAACACCAAGTCAAATGGTTTGGCCACATTACATGACTGCATCCAAGCAGTATATTACAGAAAACATTCACACTAAGACTTGTACGTAACAGAGGAAGAGACCACCCATGCAAGAGATGGAGGAAGGAAATTACAGAAACCTTTAATATCCAATTATAAGAAGCAAATGCAGAGCTCTGTCAAGAGGTCTATTTGTCCCTTCAACACTGAAAGGTATGAGAGGAAGGAGAAAGACAGAACTAAACTTAAACTCCAAACAAAATGTAACGTGTATGTTCAAGCAATGATTTACACATTACTTTAGGGTTCTTGCATTCTATATATGATGGTTTCCCTTTCTGGACTATAACTGAACAAAATCACCATAAGCATGTAATACAGATTAAAGAATCTTGTCTTCCAGCATGAAGTAATGTCTCATTCTAGTAATATATTCTCTGGTATTTTAGTTGCTGATCTCTTATTTATATAATCATCATGTTTCTTTGTCTTCTAATGTATCCTAGTACTATGCCACAGTTTGCTCAATAATCATTTTCTTACATTAATCTTCTCTGTAGCATTGAGGGTAATTTTTATATTGCTAAAAAATTCATCATGGTGATGCACTGGCTGAATGACAAATCCATGACAAGAACAATCAGAGTATCATATTTATTCCCTTGAAATCTTGGAGTAGACAATTTCAAAACTTGATCCCTGTAAATTCAACCTACTTGTTTATTAACCGAGGCTGGTCCCTTCTACAGTTTATACCATTGCTAGCCCTTCATTACGTTAAATCTGTGATCTAGCTACACAGTCACCACTACATACTGGTCAAGCATGTTGTATTCTTCTGCAGAGCACCTCTGCACATCCCAAAGTCTTGACCTAGCTCAGTTTTTCTATTTTTAGCCACAGATCAAGTCTATGGCCTCAGTGATATTTACACTGCAACAGCTCCATCTATGATTGCAACAATCACTGTTGATGAGTTCATCCAATGAAGCAAAATAAATGATTTTTTTCTGTTCTTCAAGTTTTTTCCCAAATAAACAGCTGCCCCTACTAACCAATATCTCAGATAACTGGAATCCACTGTACATCATTTTTATTAAAGAAAGATTTTTATAAGTAATCTCATTTATATTTTGTATTTTGCTATGTGGAACTTCAGTCAGTCATTTGCACGTCCCTTGCGGAACTTTGCCTCCCTAACAGTTCTCCTGTAGGCCTCTCAGTTGTGGAACTTGGCATACAGAATTTTGTGAAGTCAGCATTAGACTTGCCATACTGAATATTTCTATGTATTAATTTAGCTTTTTTTAATGTTATTTTTAACCATTTTAGCAGCATAATTTTTTTTTAAGTTTATAAAAATATTGCTTGTTGTTTGCTGTATAGTCTGTTATTACACTATTTACCAAACAATTGCATATGTTGGAAATAATTGTTACTGTTGTTTTGCTGCTGTTATTACTGCATTTAATGTTGTACATGCCATTCATAAAGTTAATGTTGTTACGGATCCTGCTGCTCATAGGCTCTTGTCATTTGCTCTAGTGAAGTGCTGAGTTTTGGGGGGCAATTATAGTTGTTTTTCTGGCTAAGGAGGAAGAAAAGTGGTTCTGTTTTTGTGGGTGGGACTTTTACTGGCAGTGACTTCAGAGTTTATTGAGAAGAAGTTATAGAAATGAATTTGGAAGAGTTCTGTTGATGTGGTTGTTTACTGACATGTTCACTTAGTCTAAATGCTGCTGTCTTTTCTTGTCAGAGTGATGTTTATAAAGTGGGTTGGGGCTTGTTATCTGCTTGAAAGCCTATCTTTCTTACACTCCACCTTTTCAGTCACTTCCTGCTGTTCTTTGTATGAATGACTTGTCTGACTGCCTTCTGTGTCATGTGCATCTGTTTTTGTCCAGCTTCATCAAGTTAGTGGCCACTGAATGATCCAATGGTAGCTTAATGAATCTCAGGAAGCAAGCTGCTACTGCTGAGCCAGGAGTGAAAGATGTGAAAAAGGAAAAATGGACTAATAGATCATTTCAACGTTACATGAAAATAAAGAACATTGTTATGCCCTAGAAGTAAGCTCTGCCCCAACTTTTCACAGAAAACACAAAGATTAAGAAAAAGAGAAACAATACATCAACAACATGGACTTTTGTAAAGTAAAGTAAAGTAAAGGTAACCCTGTCATGCCTTAGAGGCACATAGGGATATGGTGTTAGTGCCCATATTTTCCTTGATCTGTCAGCACACTAGAGGGTGATATGGTCAGTATCACGCCTGGCTGCCTTTTCCTTCCCCAATTCCAGAAGAAGTCGGGTACCCATTTCTACAGCTGGGTGACTGGGGTGCCGCCGGCCGGATTCGAACCCCTGACCTTCACTATGAGAGAACCACTTCACCACTCAGACACCCGGACTTTTGTATAATGCTGCAGAAACTGTGATTAAAAAAGAAATAAAACATCCACCTGCTTACCCACATTTGTCTTTTTTATGTATGGAGTGATCTGTGTGGATGAATTTCTTGCTGTGATGAGACTATTTACTGTGTTATTTTATTACAACACAGATACAAAATGTCTCTTATCTCCAGTAAATGACATTGCATTCTTTCTCCTTAGTGACAAATAAGTCTTCATCTACCAAATCACAAACCTAAAAGGCTCCTAAAAGGCTCAGACAGACACACTGAATGAAAGAAGCTCTCGTATATAAGTACTGCATGCAACAATACTGTTGGACATGTATACTTATGGTTACCATACATCCTCATTTATGCAGAGACAGCCTCATTATGGGGGGTAAAAATTACTGTCTGCACATATTTTTGCAAATTCCCTGTTTTGTCCACATTTCTAGTGATTCAATGTTTTTTTTTTTCCTCACTCTGCTGGTACCCTATGTAAAAATGGGAGATTTTCTCTACTTGGTGACAGCTCAGCATTCAATTTAGATTCAGTACCTGGCTACTTGACGAATTATATCAGCAATGTCATATAAAGTGACCAACCATCCCATATTATATGGGACAGTCCAGTTTTTTAGGATTGTCCCAGGAATCATATTACTTCAGTTGGGAGTCTAAATGTCTCCTGTTTTCAAATGTGTCCCATTTAGTCCTGTATTCTCATTTTTGATCACTGCCATGTTCAGCAATACCCATAATTTTAAACTAATCTTAGCAGAAATATTGCTGTTTTGAAGAAAATTCACTCTGTAGAGAAGTAAAGCAAGTAGGCCTGATTGGGGGAGGGAGGGTGGGCATCCTCATTTTGGGGTTTCACAATATGAAGGCATCCTCTTTTGGGGTTTCACAATATGGAGGCATCCTCATTTTGAGGTTTCACAATATGGGGGCATCCTCATTTTGAGGTTTCACAATATGGAGGCATCCTTTTTTGGGGTTTCACAATATGGGGGCATCCTCATTTTGTAGTTTCACAATATGGGGGCATCCTCATTTTGAGGTTTCACAATATGGGGCATCCTCATTTTGTAGTTTCACAATATGAAGGCATCCTTTTTTGGGGTTTCACAATATGGGGACATCCTCATTTTGTAGTTTCACAATATGAGGGCATCCTCATTTTGAGGTTTCACAATATGGGGCATCCTCATTTTGAGGTTTCACAACATGGGGGCATCCTCATTTTGAGGTTTCACAACATGGGGGCATCCTCATTTTGAGGTTTCACAACATGGGGGCATCCTCATTTTGGGGTTTCACAGCAGAGTAACCCTACGTGTAATTGCAACTGAAAGACTGTGTGAATGTGATGCACAGAACATTAAATGGTTTGTTGACGACTCTGCCACGGCCTCTTGTGTTCTGTGTAGAATATATAAAGAACCGACTTGTCTGACAAAATTTCTTGTACTCCTACTTTCTCTTGTGGCACATTTCTTCAACAAATATCATACAATTACTTTGTGTACTTAGAAATGATAACAAGTCACATTTCTTCAGCAAATATTTTATATCACTTTATATGCTCAGATCAGATACTCGGTGTACCTCTGTAGCTAACAACTGAAATAAATCACATGTATTACGAAAAAAGTAAGTTTCTGTCACACCAGAACTATAATCATAAAATGAGATTAATTTAAATCATTTTGAAAATTAATATGATATCATTTCATTATTTTCTGACACTGAATATGAATTATATATCACAGACTTGACATAGAAAGATTAAAATATCATAAAATGGGAAATGGTATATATAAAATCATTGATCACATGTGTTGCCACTGTTACTGTGTTTTACTTGCACATATCTATAAATAATGTTCAACAATTTATACAACAGCAAACCTGCTTGAAAACTTTTCTGAGATAAAAAGCGAACTACATGTCCGTAAATAATTCCTCGAGCTTCGCAACATCTACCTGCTTCAAAACTGTCTTCTAATATGACAAAATATATAGAAAACCGACATCAGCATGTCAAAGTTACGAGAACAAATCAGGTGTAATGCAAACATTCATGAAGTATTCCCCTTGTGTTGATGGTGATAGTGGCGTACAGCTTATTCTCTTGGTCTCCTCTGCTGAAGTTGGAGTGAACAATTCAAGAGACAAATTATTTTCTTTACATTCTTCCACAGCTGTATCAGTATGTCTATTACTATCACAGAAGGCAGTTTCTTTCACTGGAGTCTGTGTTGTGTCTGATCTGGAAGTCTCATATACTATAGGAAAACTGAGTATGTTGCTTAAGCTTGACTGTGATGGATTCCGTAAATGCAGATCACTGGCCAACTTCCACTGACCTTTAGGGGAGCTGCATAAAGGCTCCACCGCTGAGTGACCACCAACATCAGCCGTGTCTTCAGATGTGTCAGAGAATAAATCTTGTGAGCCCGAGGGCTCCCATTCTACAACACTTCTCTTGAGAGATGACTTTAGATCTGTTCTGACTTGACTTACAACAGGGAGATGACTGATGATCTCAAAGTTATAGAAATGGTGCTCAAGCTTTCTCTTGGAAAACCTCACCCTCTTTTTAGCTTTGTTTCCTAGTGCAGGTTTTCTTATAACATGTCTGTTTTCTCCATCTGAGTCATCTAAGATGATGCGTTTGAGCTGCTGAGATGAGTTTTCTTGTTTGATGTGTCCATCATGTGGTGGCTGCTGTGGTTTAGTAACTGAGGAAGGCTGTAAGGGTGATTCTTTATAGTTGGCAGAGATGATGGGGAATGACAGATGAGGACATGGCACTTTGAGGTCGGCCAAGATAACTGATTTCATGCAGTTGGAGATAGAAAGGGATGATTGATGTAATGATGATTCCTTAGGGTGACCAGAGATGGTAGGGGATGACTGATGTAGTGGTAATTCCTTAGAATGAACAAAAATTGTAGGGGATGAATGATGTAGTAGCAATTCCCTAGGGTGACCTAAAATTATATGGGATGATTGATCTAGTGGTAATTCCACAGACTGGGCAGAGAAAGTGCAGGATGACTGCTGTAAAGATGATTCCTCAGAGCTGGCCAGAGTGGTGTGTGAGAAATGCTGTACAGATGATTTGTCACTTGCTGTTGTGTATTTACTCTGTGTATCAATGGCTGTTTCTTCCTTTGCAGAAAACAGACTTTTCTCTTGTGAACTAAACAGGTCCTGTGAAGAGTCTGAGAGAAAATTTGTCTGAAAGTTCTCTAATACTTCCTGATTGAACTCAGGATTTATAAGATTGCTGGACACTACAACTCTTGGTTCATTACTACTTTTACAAGGCATTACAATGGCTGCTTCATTCTGCAGTGCATTTTTCAGCTCATATGAATCATTTAATACCTGCTCCTTCCTCGAATAACAAACCTCTGACTTGTTAGTTGTACTTTTTGAAGCTGTATTTGGCAAGTGATGCCATAATTTAGAATCAAGTCTTTCACTTTCATTCTGAGGTAAGATCACAGCTGCAGTTGTTCTCTGAAGATCTGTGCTAACTGGCCATCTGTCTTTCCTGGTATGGTCTTGACTACATGAACAGATGTCAGTGTCACCGCCATGGTCAGACATTTCAAATAAATCTTCACTGACATCTTTCATCGATGCCCTGCGGTGATGTTGCTCCAAAATTTCTGTCCTCATCTTTGTTATACAGTTATTCTGTACAGTGTCTCCTGTTGCCTTATCTGAACTTTCTCCAACGTAGTCACTTTTTTCTATGATAGGATCTGCCCATTCTGTGACCTCATCACTTTTTTCTGTCATCTCTGCTATGTTGTCACTCTGTTCTGTGACTGAACAAGTACGGTCTGAACTGTCACAGATTGTACTTACTTCACAATTTTTAAATCGTTTCAGATGATTCCAACTATGTCTGATACCTGCACCTTTCGCTGAGTTTTCAACAGCTGAAGACAAAATCTGGTTCACTGGGTTTTCAAAACTGTGACATAAGGGACTATAACTTGCAGAAGATAAAGCATGTTTCTTCTGGCTGCAAACATCTTTACTGAATGCTGTAGGTGAAGATAAAGCATGTTTCTTCTGGCTGCAAACATCTTTACTGAATGCTGTAGGTGAAGATAAAGTCTGTTTCTTCTGGCTGCAAACATCTTTACTGAATGCTGTAGGTGAAGATAAAGCATGTTTCTTCTGGCTGCAAACATCTTTACTGAATGCTGTAGGTGAGGATGGCACACTGTCAGAAGACAGACTCAAATTAACACATGCTCTACTTGTGGTGCTGCTCACACAACCACTAGCAGCCAGTGTATGTTTGTCTGGACTGGTCTTCTTGCTGGAGTCTCTGAAAACAGTTTCTGGAACTGAGTATGGTAACTTCCTGTAACTCATGACTTCACGTGACAGATCAAAGTTTGCACTTGTTTTCTGGATATTTTCAACGTCTCTCATTAATCCACTGTTAAAGTTTGACAGAAATTTATCAAAGTCCTCAGATTCTGGAAAATCTTCCACCAACTCTGTTACATTGAGCATATTAACAACATCACACTTTTCCGGAAATCTATTTTCTTCGGGAAGATGAGATATTGCTTTTTGTTTAAGATCTGCAGTGGTTGCTATTATATTATTTCTTTTGACTGTAAACTCCAGGTTCAATCGTCCGAGGGATAATGTTCCACCATGGGAAGACACATTTGTACTGTGTATATCCACTGGTGAAACCACATGACTGAGACTGAGCTGTTCATTCAGTTTGGAGAGTTCCAGCTTTCTGGCAGCAGAAGTAAATGTGACCTGATCAGAATCATCACATCTGAGATGGTGAGCTTCAGAAGGCTTGTCAGAGTTTACCTGAGGTTGCTGTGGCAACCCTACTGTCTGTTTACACTTGTCACACATCACCAGTGCTTCTGTTCCACAATGAGAAATAACAGTGTGCTCTCTTTTATAGCATGGAGAAATATGTCTTCTATTCAGTTCTTCCTTTTCTATCAAAAGTTCTGTTCTGTTACAAAGACTCCTGTTCATCCTAAATTCTGGAGAATGGTTTAACAACAAAGATCTGTGGCAATCCTTTTGCACCCTCAAAGAATTTGTTATCTGCCATGCTGCGTCTTTGTATCTGTGTTGGATGTTTTCTTTATCTTCTGAAGTTGAAGAGTTACAATGTTTGACATGTTTATGTTTAGGACATTTATTATTTATCTTATTATGTTTATTTGACCAAGATTTCCTTTCACTGTTAAGTTTACTTATATTACTCTTATCACAATTATTACTTTTCATTTTCCTGAAGACTTTTATTTCACTTACTCCATCAGGACTAGTTCCTGTCTCCACAAATCCTGTAAAACTTCTCTGCCTTTTTTCCACAGCCAGTTTAGATCTTTCCATATTTGTGCTACTTTCTCGGAACTTTGTCTCTACATCATCCAAGTCACATGGTGAACCAAGACAGCAACTCTTGGAGTTGTCACAGCTCAGACTTATAGATGACTGATCTACGTCTGAGTTTAGGCTGTTATCGTTCAAGAAACTATTGTTCTGAAGCTGAGACTGATCTCTGAGGAGGTTTTCTGATGAAAAAGAATAATTCCTGCCATTGTTTTCTGGACAAGAATTCAACAGCTGTAGCAGTACTGCTCTGTCTGCACAGAAGCTTGGAGTCAGATGCCACTCTTTGATACTAGACTCCAGATGATGCAGACATTCAACTACGGTTGTTGGGTATGCAGAGCTGGAGTGACGTAGAAGTTGTACAGCTATAAGCTCAGGGACGCATCCAGCAGTGGATCTTTGCTGCACAGCTTCTGAATGCTCACAGATGTCTTTGAGTGATGTAGCACCAGAACTAACCCATGCAGATCTGTACCCAGAACTAGATGTCTTCAGACCAAAGAGAAGGTTCTGGCCAAGAAGAACTTGTTCCACGCAAACTTTCACAATGTTCTCCCAAGCAGGCCCATGCTTATCTTTCAGTGGTATACAATGGCTGAAAATAACAAATGTTCATTTACTTTCATAAATAATTCATATAAAAGCTTTTTTTTCAAACAAGCTAGGCTAAGGACCACGCTCAAGTAACCAACTGCTTCTAGAGTTATTCATAAAACTGTAACCAGAAAATACAGAATAGAAAATTATGTTGGCGACCACCAAACTACTTCTTCTGTGTTCGAGGTTGTCAGACCCTGATCCTTGTTGACATGGCAAAGCTCTCAGTCCTTTCCAGATCCTGATCCTTGTTGACATGGAAAAGATCTCAGTCCTCTCTAGATCCTGATCCTTGTTGACATGGAAAAGCTCTCAGTACTCTCTAGATCCTGATCCTTGTTGACATGGCAACGCTCTCAGTCCTCTCCAGATCCTGGTCCTTGTTGACAAGGAAAAGCTCTCAGTCCTCTCCAGATCCTGGTCCTTGTTGACATGGAAAAGCTCTCAGTCCTCTCTAGATCCTGGTTCTTGTTGACATGGAAAAGCTCTCAGTCCTCTCTAGATCCTGGTCCTTGTTGACATGGCAAAGCTCTCAGTACTCTCCAGATCCTGGTCCTTGCTGACATGGCAAAGCTCTCAATCCTCTCCAGATCCTGGTCCTTGTTGACATGGAAAAGCTCTCAGTCCTCTCCAGATCCTGGTCCTTGTTGACATGGAAAAGCTCTCAGTCCTCTTCCAGATCTTGATCCTTGTTGACATGGCAAAGCTCTCAGTCCTCTCCAGATCTTGAAAGGAGACCCAAAGCTTCTGACCCAAGCTTGTCCTCTGGTCATGTCTCACACCTCAGGTCTGCATGGTTTGGGCACTCTTGATGTGTAAACTAGGAAAAAAGTAGGAACAGCTTTATTACTTAACTAAGTAATAAAGTTAAGTAATAAAGCTGTTCTTTCCTAGTTTATACATTTTGGTATCAGCTTTACTGCAGTGGCTCCATGTATAGTTATATGCTTATACAGAAATTATTGGGCACTCTTGAAGGATATGTTCTGGAGTCTGGACTCCACTGCCACATGGACACTCATCTGTGTGAGACACTGAGTCAATGTAAGTGGCTCAGTAGTCTGCAGTGGCCTGTCCTTAGGCGAAAGAGGATGGTTTGCTGATGTCTTTGTAGTTGGTGTATTGCATCTGGTTCATTGCTGTATTTCAACTGTTTCTTCCATTCAGATCTGCACAGATTACAGTTTTTGCCTCTTGGTAGTTCAACCCATACAACAGTTTGTAGGTTCAATCTTGCTCATGCCTCTCATTTCATGACCATTTGTGGACTTTCTTTACTGTGATACATGTATGGAAACTTAACATGCAGCTATGCTGGAGATGTATGTTGAAGAAGTTCTATTGTCTTGCACTTGGTTTATCTGTATTTTTTTCTGTTTTTCTTTTCATTTTTCATTTAATGTTTTTATTTTTGTCATTTAGTATAAAGAAAAAAAAAATTCTATGTATTTTGACTGTTTTTTTTTTCAGAATCTTTTCCTTTCTTTTCAATGTAATCTATGCCTCACAGAAACAAACTATAGGAAAGAAATTTTTTAAATGTTGTAATATGTAGACATACAAATGTGGCAATCTATATGTATAAATATTCACATTCCACAGACACAGCTAAAATATTCAAGAAATATAAAATATTACTTTACTTCTTGTGAAATTCTGTTGCTGTTACACCAAAGAATGAACTGAGTATTCCACCAAATGCTGTCACTGAGGCCACCGCAGTACTGTCAGTTATTGTCATGCACAGTCGGTAACGATAGTTCTCTTGAGAATGACTATACTTTTGTCTACAGCTTGGACATCTGCCAAAAACATGCTTTATAAATGATAACATGGGACGAAATCTTGTACACTGGTCAAAAACATACTGAAGTGTCACACAATGGTAAAAACCATACTAAAATCTCACAAACTGGTCAGAAACATACTGAAGTGTCACACAATGGTAAAAACCATACTAAAATCTCACAAACTGGTCAAAAACATACTGAAGTCTCACACAGTGGTAAAAACCATACTAAAATCTCACACACTGGTCAAAAACATACTGAAATCTCTTGTCCTGGTCAAAAATATACTGAAATCTCACACTAGTCAAAAACATACTAAAATATCATCAGTCAGTCATTTAGTTGCATGTCCCTTGCGGAACTTTGCCTCTCTAACAGCATTTCTATAGGCCTCTCAGTTGTAAGCAAGATGCCCTGCTGCTGATGCATTCATTTGCAGATCATCAACGATGTCTTGCAACCATCTTTGCCTTAGTCTTCCTTCTTTCTTTTTCCCATTATGTACCTTTCAAAGATGGTGAAATCTAGATTATCATGATGTTTAATGTGTCCAAAATATTTCAGTTTTCTCTCTTTAATCCTCTTTACTAGCCAGCCTTCTTCAATAATAAGTTCTTGTAGTATGGATATATTTTTTTCTTTTTTGTGTCCATGATATTTGAAGAACTCTGTAGCATTTACATTCAAAGGCATTTATATGTTTCTCAGCTGTTTGTTAAGTTTCCAGGTCTCACAGGCATATGTTGCGATGGGAAAGATGCATGCCCTTAAAAATATTATTTTTGTAGTTCTGTCTGTTCCTCTCCACAGATTCTTTAGTTATTTTACTTTCTGAAGAGCGATAGATGTCCTCCTTTTAATTTCCATTATTGTATCTCCATTATTAGTTAGATATTAAAAACTCTCCACTTCTTCCAATTTTTCCTCATTGTTACATATTTCAGCTGCCTTATTTATTTTGTCAGTTGTCATCAATTTAGTTTTCTTCGCATTAAGATAGAGGTTTTGCACTTCACTGTTCTTACAGGCTGACATAATTAGTTTTTCCATTCCTTTTTGTGTTGTGGACAGTAATACTGTGTCATCAGCATATCTAATCTCTGGTATTTCATAACCTCCAAATGTTATGGAATCATAATATTCTTTGTCTACATCTTCTCTAACATTCCTCATTATATTTTCAGTATACAAGTTAAATAAGTAAGGCGACAATATGCATCCCTGATGGACCCCTTGTTTTATGTCAAACCAAGTTGTTGTTTCACCATTTATTCTCACTGCTGCCTGTTTGTCTAGATACAGCAGTGATATTAATTGTATCAAATGTGTTGGAAATCCCATTTTTTCCATTATTTCCCAAAGTTTCTGGTGTTGTACACAATCAAATGCCTTTGAGTAGTTTATAAAGGATAAATATAGATTCACATTCATTTCTCTATTATTAATCTTACATTGAATATATGATCTCTTTATCCTCTTCCTTGCCTGAAACCAGCTATTTTCTTATGAAGTCTACATTTTTATTTTTAATAGAATTTTACAGGCATGACTAATCAGGGCTGTAGTTTGTGCATAATTTCAAGTTACCCTTTTTTGGCAGTGGTATGAATACAGTACTTCTCCATTCTTTTGGCCAAATACCTGAATGCCATATCTTTTTACATAGTGCATGACAGATTGTTACACATTCCTTTCCTCCTGCTTTAATAAATTCTTCTGTTATCTCATCACATCCTGGTGATTTACCATTTTTCAGATTCTTTATTGCCCATAAAACTTCTTTAACTGTCAGTTCAAGTTCTTTCTCCTGCAATAATAATTCACACTGCTGATTTCTGCTTTCACATCCAGTTGTTTCATTCATTCCTCTGCAATATTCCTTCAATCTTTCTAGAATTTCCTCTGATACTAAAATATCATACCCAGGTCAAAAATAGAGTGAAGTGTCATAACTGTGATTACACTTAGCTCACCTTCCTGCACAACACAGATTTTCACAAATTTAATTCCCTTCTGAATCCTGGAATGAACAGAACATCTGTCTCCCCATGTTGTAACACATGACTAATGAAAGCTAAGCTAAGGCTGGCAACCCTCCTTATTTCAAATAAGTTCCATTATTTGCTGACACAAGTGTAACATTAGATAATAACAAAAGAAGCCATTTTGAGAAGCGAGTCTGACACACACACACACCCAACAAAAAAAAATGGGGAAGAGAAACTCATTTGTTATCAAAGTAATCTGTGACAGATTTAGATTCCATGTAATCAAAGTAATCTTGTTTAAACACTGACATTAGCGTTACTTGAAGTAAGGTACTTAAATACTGACATTATTTTTATTTGAAGTAAAGTGCTCAAATAGTGACAGTTTTACTTGAAGGAATGTGCTCAAATAGTGACATTATATTATTCTGTTATTTTTGTTAATATGTAGTCCAACAAACAACAAGAAGTGACGGTTTCCTAGAGGTTTACTGCTGTTGCCAGCTGTGAGTAAGGGAAGTGTGAAGAGACATGATGCGTACAAATATTAAGCTTGATGTAGTCTCAAAAACTAATCATTGTCAATGGCCGACAACATGGACATCACCATTTCTTCGACTGCAAGTGAATTTGTTCAGACTTACTGATAAAAATGACTGTTATCTTGGCTGGACACCACAAGCTTGCAGTAACATCTTTCACAAGCAGGATAAAGAAAAGGAGCTTCTCCGATATCAAAAACCGTAGCACTAAGCAATACGCGTCCATTACTGGCCATAACTTATATTGTCGCGATAACCATTAACTTTCTAGCGTGTCAGGCGCTTCTGATTCCATATTCACAATCATTTTGTGTCCGAGAACACTGAATGTAATTTTAGTAAAGCTATACTGATCTAAACTGTTCACAAAGTTTAGGATAGCGATCTTGTTACTGTACCTAAACTTGTCATAAGTGCTGTATACACAAACTGCGAGTGTAATAGTGCTAAGACTGGGGTGAATTATTTTTTAAGTAAACTTTACCAGCGGGAGAAAGATTGCCACGGCAATAAAGAATTAAAATATTGTAGTAATGACTGTATAAACAATTAGTTTCTATAACGTTTTTATAGAGTCAGAAATGTCAAAACGGTAAACGTCTGCTTCTTTCTTCTGCTTTTGAATCCATTACCATCAGTCAGTATAAAAATTGGAAGAAATATTACGAACTAATATAATTTATAATTCACTATATATATATACTTTTAATATCAGACTAGTGGTATAATTTAATTTTCTTAGAAATGATGCAAATCGCCCATTCAGCTTCCCTCTCTCTTCTTCAAGCTTGAATTGCCGAAATTTTCGTGTTTGATACTCCAAGAAGAGTGGGGTATCTGATAAAGAACCTATAAACTGTTCGCCTTGTTGCTTGCAGCGTTGATTCAGACTCTGTGTAGCAAGATGATGCAGCACATGGTTAGTTCAGGGCATATTGGTGAGCAGAATGTTTCTATTTTGCATACCTCAGCAAATACATAGACCAGGATGGTGACACAAGAAAGGAAGTTAGAATCAGAATTGCAAAAGCAGCATTGACCTTAAAAAATCTTGGGGAAAAAAACATTCAAAAGTTATAAGCACAAAAACCAAGTAAGATTATTCAATTCAAATGTGATATCCACCCTCATTTATGCATGCGGACGCTGAAAAACAACTAAAGAAACAGACAAGAAATTAGACTCTTTTGAAAATAAATGCCTAAGGAAAATACTCAGTATAAAGTGGAACGAATTCAAGAACAACGCAGAGATAAGGCAGATGAGCAAACAACAACCTGTCTCATGGGTGATCAGAAAAAGAAGATGAACATATGTTGGTCATGTGATGAGAAGAAACAATCAGAGAATCCCAAAACAAGCTATCAAGTGGAACACAACAGGTCGACCATGGGAAACCCTAAAGAGGACGTTGTTACGAGAGGGCAGTTTCGTGTGCATAACATCTCCTGATGAGGTTGAAAAGCTCGCCAAACAACAGGAAAACTTGGCAAACTACCATGCGAGGCCTATGTGACGTTTAACGGCACGGGAAGGATGTAAGAAGAATGTTCCACTGCCTATTTGAGCTACGTTCAAAAGAAGCATGAAGAGCTTTTTTTTTTGGGGGGGGGGGGAGTATGCAAAACTTTTTAGACCTGAATCTTGTTTATCTATCCATTCTAAGCAGCTTGAACATCTGCCGAAGACTGAAATCATAACAAACCATCTTGCATCCACGTTAACACTCATCGATATGACGTTCATTCACGCCGTCTGTTGTGCACTCATTGGCTATTTGTGTTCAAACTGAAAGATTGCATGTACAGCCCTCTGTACTCAAAGAAAGGCATAAAAGATTTTATGACACAGAATAGTTTTAGAACAGAGGAATTTACATGAATCGTTCGGCAACGTAATATATGCAAAAAGTGTAGGATAACTTACACTGAAGAGATTAGGTGACCGCATGTAGAAAAGTCTTTATGACATCTCCCAGCATTCCTCAGAGCCATTCTCTAAATCATTTCTACCACAGAGATAAGTCTGATTTTCTAATAACAACCAACGAGCAATGTCACTCCGATGACAGAATCCACCTGGCGCTTGAGAATCGCTACATACAGGAATATGGAATGCTGGAACCAAACGGGTTGAACTAACAATTCAGATATATTTAGCCTTACATTTCTCCATAATCATATTCTCTCCCTACTAAGTTCTCATCTACTCTTTCTTCGCCTGCAGCTCATATTCCAGAACCTTCACCGCAGTATATTACAAAGCCTCTAACCCGACCACATTCATCTATTCCATCCACCATTTTCTCGGGTTGATAACTGTTGTATTCATTTCTTTCCTTTCCGCTTTCCCCACTCCCCTACAACACTTAACAAATCATCACGTAAACATTCACAACACTTCATCATGCGTACTTTCGGATGCTGCTTCTTGGAAGTCACAACTAAGTACTTCCTTTTCTGTGTTATTTTCCCCCATTATTATTTGTTAAATATCGGTAACGTGAACGTGTTTTTTTTCTCTTTCTTCCCTATTTTTTGGTCCTGTATGTTTTGAATAATTAAGATGCAGAACCTAAACGTTACAACTGTGAGCTCATTAATTAATAAAGCTGTTGCTACTTTTGTTTCAAATACTCGTAATATTTTGGCATCAAAGATTGTACAGCACATCCTTTGAGACTTACATCCTACATCCTTCCCGTGCCGCTAAACGTCACATAGGGCCCCCGCATGGTAGTTCGCCAAGACTTCCTGTCTTCGGCGAGTTTTTCAATCTCATCAAGGGATGTTATGCCCACTGAACTGGCCTCTCATCCTCCTTAGTTTCACGTGGTCGACCTCTTTTTCTTCTTGATAGCGAGTTTGGGGATCCTCTGATTGTTTCTTCTAATCACATGACCGACATATGTCCATCTACTTTTTCTGACCGCCCATCTGCCGTATCTCTGTGTTGTTCTTGAATTCGTTCTACTTTATACCGAGTTTTTTCCTTAGGCATTTGTTTTCGAAAGAGTTTAATTTGTTATCTATTTCTTTGGTTGTTTTCGAGCTTTCACGTGCATAAATGAGGGTGGATATTACATTTGAATTGAATAATCTTAACTTAGTTTTTGTGCTTTAACTTTTGAATGCCATATATTCTCAAGATTCTTGAAGGTTAATGCTGCTTTTGCAATTCGAATTCTAACTTCCTTTCTAGTGTCACCATCCGGATCTATGTAGCTGCCGAGATATGCAAACTGGTTGACTTCTTCGTCTTAAAACAACTTGTCGCAAACGTATCAGCGTGCGAGGTACGAAGCACCCACCCCCGGCAGAACTGACTTATACACCAGCTGAAACTCTACCAGCTAAGTTTCATGTTTTGCTTGTTATTTATGCTGTCCTTGACAAAGACATATCGGTGTAATATGGGACTGTTACTGTCTGCATTTCTTTCTTGACTATTTTATTGTCTCTATTGCCGTGTTTCGTCTGAGTGACAAAGTGGTTGGTGCACAAGTCTCTCATGGCGAAGGTTGGGGGTTCGAATCCCGTCGAGGCACCCCAGCCACCCAATTGTAGGAATGGGTACCTGACTTTTTCTGGAGCTGAGGAAGGAAAGGCAGCCAGGCGAGATGCTGACCACATCATCCTCTAGTGCGCTGAAAGGAAAATATGGGCACTAATCATATTTCCGTTTGTCTCTATGGCATGGCAAAGTTATCTTTACCTTATCCACCTTGTATGTCTACTTTTTTCTCGATCTACATTTGTGTTGTGTTTGTGTAAAACTGGATCCTACATGCATTACTGTAATATATGTTTTTGTTACATGTGTTTTAACATTTACTTCTTCTTCTTCTTCGTTCGCTTCTACCACGAAGACTGCCTGTGGTCCTACTGAATTTACTCATGTGGTCCTCCTGTGGTTTCCGAGAGGACCACAAGAGATAGCAGAGAGAACCACAAAAGATTCAGAGTATTGCGGGGCTTGGGCCTGTATTCTCCGTGGGTAACAGAAGCGGGATTGCGTGACACTGTGGTTTTCGTTGCACCAGTTTGATCTAGAATTGGACTTTCTCATCGGAAAACCTCGACGTGGTTTGGATATCAGTGTATACCCGCTGGATGAGAGGTGGTTGCCCATCCAGTCCACCGTTGGACTTTCTCACCAGAAAACTTCAGGGTGATTAGGATACGCATATATCCCCCTCGGGTGAGAGGTGGCTGTCTATATAGACTGCACTGGTCCAGTGTCTCCGACTTCAGCATTTTGCGGTCGTGGCCGCTACCCTTCCTAGTTGTGACCAGGATGGAGCTTTTGTCCAGGAGGACGAATCCTCGCTACTAGTAAGTTTCACCACTGGGTTAAGCCGGTTTAGGCGTATTATCCTAGTATGGGTGTATTTAGGACGTGAACGACCTCTAGAGCGGAAGTACTGTGACATGAATGGTCATCAAGGTTCACACCTGGTTTAAGCCGGTTTCGGCATATTTAACCAATATGGGTGTATATAGGACGTGGCCGGGCTCTAGAGCAGCGGTGCTGTGATTTGAGTAGCCCTGACCTCGAGACTACTGGTTATTTCACATAATCCTTTCCTTCACCTTTTCCACGGTGGCGCCGTGCAGCAACCCTAATCGCAATTTTCTTCATTGGCCTGAAGGAGTTTCAGCCCACACACGGCAGCTGAAGAATCTCGCCAGCAGCGGGTTTTTAATCAGAGTTTTCCTTCTCCTAGATGAGCTACCAACCAAGACTCTCATCTACCGGAAGCGTCTGCTTTTCAGGCTCCAGATATTCGCCTTTCGCCCCTTCTCCTGTCAGTTTAAACAGTTCCGCCATGAGAAGGCCAGGGGCTGGACTTGGACTGTCAGAGGCTATTTGAGACGCACGCCTTTGAGACATGTAATTGGAGTGGAGTGAACTTAATAGTCGCATGTGATATGAATACTGGGGTAATTTAAAGCACAGCTTGTTCACATAACATGTTATGTTTCTCTGCATGGGGAGAAATAATGGAGCCACTGAGTAGGAGAGGGGCTCAGTTTGGGATAAGAGGCAAGGAATGCTGCGACAGAAATAACTCATCACCGCTTCAGATGACTGCGCAGTCGGTAGCAAAAATCTCTGGAACATGCACGCAATTTAACACAAAACCGGTTGATCTTCTTCTTCTTCGTTCGCTTCTACCACCAAGACCGCCCCGTGATCCTACTGAATTTACTCCCGTGGTCCTCAATAGGTCTCGTGGCCCCTGAAAGGACCATACGAGATCCCGGAGAGGATCACAAGAGGTTCAGAATATCGCAGGGCTTGAGCCTGTATTTTTGGTGGGGCTCAGAAGCGGGATTGCGTGACACCGTGGTTTTCGTTGCACAAGTTTAATCTAGAGTTGGACTTTCTCACCGGAAAACCTCGACGTGATTTGGATATGACCATATCCCCGCTGAGTGAGAGGTGGTTGCCCATCTAGCCTGGAGTTGGACTTTCTCACCGGAAAACCTCGACGTGTTTTGGGATACCCATGTATCCCCGCCGGGTGAGAGGTGGTTGCCCAACCAGTCCAGCGTTGGTGTTTCTCACCGGAAAACCTCAGCGTGATTAGGATACGCATACATAACCGCCGGGTGAGAGGTGAAAAACCGATTGATATTACGCGGTTTGCCACTCGACTGTTGGAAGTATTTGTGACACTTAGGACCACTGAAGTTAGACAACATACACTTAAACATATATTACCAAATTTATGGGAAGTCGTTTGATGTCACATACAATTTTGCTGAAAGTAAAGATTTATATAAAGATGCAGGTAAACATGAATATTACAGTTCTGGAGCATATGTATATCTTTACATACCCATGCTGTCACACCTGATCTCAAAACATGTACTGTTTTTTTTTTTTGTGGGGGGGGGGGGGGTTAATTTTTTGTCTGAGATAATAAAAATTCATTTTTAAAAAGTCAATTGGACACACCCGCCCTTTTTTTTCTCTCCCCCCCCCCCCAACCCCCACTCCCTCTTCCAATCCTCTTTCTGGCGCCAAGAAGGTCATAATCTCTTTCCTTACTCTCCTATTAATTATGCTTGCTGAAGTTTAATAAAGTTTTTAAACATCCGCAGCCAGGTCATGTTGGTAGTGTAAATCCCCGCTGAATCTCGTGTTAACTTTTTTGGTGGTTGTATCACAAAATATATCTATGTAACAGCTACTCGTTACAGTTTTAAAAAAAAAAGGTGTTTATTGTCTTTGTCCTCCATTAGTTTCAGACTTGCTTGGCGGTGTTATCTTTCTTTCATTGCTATTCTGGGTTGGCTCACTGGTGCTCCTGCACTTGTATGAGAGATTATGTCGGGATAATTTAGATATTTTTTACTTGCTATTTAAAATATGTATTTGTTGTGTTGTAACTGTTTGTCAATCTCCACTTGGCAACTTTGTGTTTGGAGCTACAATTTTCAAAAATAGTAAACAAAACGTCTCTCTGTACTTCGAGCTCATGGCGTAATACAGGAAGATGTTGACGCTTGAATTGACTGCCTGAAACAAAAAGGCGAAAGACCAGACCGCCATGCAAATGTTGACATAGCCACCAAGAAGGTTGAACTCTGGCACCACAAACGTTGCCATGGAGATAATGGCACCAGGGATGTAGCAGATTATCAGGATAATGGCTATCAGCACGATCATTTTCATGGTTTTCCTGTCTCGGTTTGAAATATCTTCTCTACGGTCTTTAAATGAGCTCGTTGCCATGCGCCACATAGAGTTATGTCTAAGCTTTATAATCAGTACAACTGTGAACACGATTACTGCAGTAAAAGACACCATTCCAAGTGTAGAGTTCATGACGAAGACCAGACCTTCCACGTACTTCCTGTTCTCGGTGAAACACAAGGCAAGAAGCGTAACGTTTCTGTTAGAATAGAACTTCCAGCCTATATAAGATGTGACGTACTCGGGCACTATGGTATCAAGGTTCAGAAAGTATATGCTTAATACGGTCACAGTCGTTCTTTTTGGAGTAATGACTTGTTTCACCTTTAGAGGTATGGCAATGCAAAAGCACCTCTCAGCAGTTGTGTAAGCTGTGATTAAACTTGTGATACGACTGAAACAGACGTGTGGCCACGCCCCTGACAAATATTGCACTTCTTCCGGAACCCAAGGTACTCCAGACTGCAAGAAGAGAGGGTTCAAGCAAATGCACACCCATTCAAGTGCAACCAGGCAACACAAGTCGGAGATAGCCAATCCGAAGAGACTAATGTTTACAGTGTTAGAGAAGCCTTGTTTGAAGAATACAATAATGTTGATAATGTTGGCCGCGATGCCGAAAGCACCAACAATAGTGCAGAGAGTGACATAATTGACCACTTCAAATATCATTCGTCCTTCCTTGCTGAGAACTTTCTTCACAGTTGTGGCTTCTCTATGTGTAGAATCTGTATGAGGTCATCATCTCTAGAAGAAGCTGGTGTGCTTGCCATTGATTCCATTATTTACTTCACACAGTACTGTAAATTTCTGTGTGAATCAATATTCTGTTGCCATTATCGCTGTCAGATATTAAAAGGGTCATTATTATTAAAAGGTCATTATTATTAAACGGTCATTAATACAAAATTTGGTGATACTATAGTGTAGCACAAGCGTTTAGAAGCAGATTATCTAATGGCCGGGCCACTACTACCAGGCGACATAAAAGAAGAACTCAGAATAAACAGAAACAAGGTAAGAAACCGTCCATTCAAGAGGTGAATGTATAAAACAGCAGAAACCTTGAATATCTTCTTACACGAAGTAAATCGTCGAACCTTGTCCAAGGTTCCGCAAGGCATCGGAAGACAGAGACAAATAAATAAATAATAACTGGAAATGTAAACTAGGGTTTACTTTTCAGTTTTACAAAACGATAGGGTGAGGAAGGTGTAGCAGGAACTATAAATAATAATTGGAAATGGTTTTTAAGAATGTCAAAAGTTAGTCTGAGTAGAGGAAGCTTGTTTGATCAAGAGATCTACAAGATGTGGACATACTACACCACTGTGTGTTTTTAATAAGATCGTAGTGGGAGTCTAAAGCAATTACTTTAACATTTGTTCTATGAAATTAAATCTTTATAAATCCATTCTTCGTTGTGTCTATACTGTAAAAGAGACCGGCTTACGGATTTTTGATTTAATATTCTGCATGAAGCCTGACAGATCGACACATTGTCGACTTCTCGATACATTCTGATTCTATGGCCTTGCCAGAGTCCAACTTGTCTATTGCTGGTTGGTTGTTTATGTACCATTCGCATAATATTATGTACGTTTTTAAGCAGTTAGAGAAAGTTAGAAAGGACCATCATCTTAGCACTCTAGACACGTCCCTGTGTGCGCCGATCTCCTTTTCGATAACTCCTTCAGCATACAGTGACAGATAACACCCGTTCTGTGTTGACTGACCATGCTTCTGAGCTGTTGATTAGTTGTTCATGTTTTGCCACGCCCAGTTTCGTTTCCAGCTTCTTCATTCTTGACAACGACGCTGACCCACAATGTCTTTTGTCCAGTCAGTTTCTTCTATACTTTTTCTGTGATTACTGAGCCAGCCAAATAATGAAAACAGAGGGTGAACTTCTTCTTCTTCTTCTTCCTCCTCCACCTCTTCCTCCTTTCTTTCCTTCTGTCTGTCTGTCTGTCTGTCTTTCTTCTTTCTTTCTTTTTTTCTTTTTTTCTTTTTTTCTTTCTTTTCTTCTTCTTCTTCTTCTTTTTGTTTTCTTTCTTTCTTCTTCGTTATCTTCCTCCTCCTTTTTCTTTCTTTCTTCCTTCCTTCTTCTTCCTCCTCATTTTTTCTTTCTTCTTCGTATTCTTCCACGTCATTTCTTTCTTTCTTCTCTCTCTCTCTCTTTCTTCTTTTTCTTCTTCTTTCCTTCTTCTTGTCTTTCTTTCTCTCTTCTTCTTCTTTCTTTTTTTCTGTCTGTCTTTCTTCTTTATTTCTTACTCTTCAATCATTTTCAGACGCCAACTTGTATACTTTTGAGGTAATCGGTGATCAACAGAAGCTTGTGTACATCCTTATGTAACTTCTCTTGAACTGATGTAGGCGTTGGCCATATCCATTTTATCTGCACCTAGTATGTTGGGCACTCTTGCATAGTATGTTTTCCTGTCATCCTACCGGTGCCATATGTACATATGTGAGTCGAGCTGATCTTTAACCTGTTAACCAGATGGTACCTCAGTCTGTGGAGCTGAGCAATTTGAAATTGTAGAAGAAAAGGAAAAAGGACAACACAATGACACATATGGATGTGGGGAGGACGAAGAAAAGGGAAGAAAGAAGAACGGGGAGGACGAAGAAAAGGGAAGAAAGAAGAACGGGGAGAACGAAGAAAAAACAAGAAAGAAGAACGGGGAGGACGAAGAAAAGGGAAGAAGAACGGGGATGACGAAGAGAGGGAAGAAAGAAGACGGGGAGGACGAAGAAAAGGGAAGAAAGAAGAACAGGGAGGACGAAGAAAAGACAAGAAAGAAGAACGGGGATGACGACGAAAAGGCAAGAAAGAAGAACGGGCAGGACAAAGAAAAGAAAGAAGAACGGGGAGGACAAAGAAAAGAAAAGAAAAAAGAACGGGGAGGACAAAGAAAAGACAAAAAGACGAACGGGGAGGACAAAGAAAAAAGAAAAGAAAAGAAAAAAAAAAAAAAGAACGGGGAGGACAAAGAAAAGAAAAGAAAAAAGAACGGGGAGGACAAAGAAAAGAAAAGAAAAAAGAACGGGGAGGACAAAGAAAAGACAAGAAAGAAGAACGGGGAGGACAAAGAAAAGACAAGAAAGAAGAACGGGGAGGACAAAGAAAAGACAAGAAAGAAGAACGGGGAGGACAAAGAAAAGAAAAAAGAACGGGGAGGACAAAGAAAAGAAAAGAAAAAAGAACGGGGAGGACAAAGAAAAGACAAGAAAGAAGAACGATACAGAGATAGACAAAAAAAACAAAACAAAAAAAGAACAGAAAGATAGATAGGAGAACAACGACAGAGAGAACTGATGGGTAAGTAGAGCCAATATATATTCAGATCAATTTAGAACCAGAAGTAGCTTAGAACAGACGGAAGATGTGTTTCAAGTTAGAAAATGGTTATTAGTACCGAGTGAGAAATGCAGAGGATTTAATATTTTTGAAACTTTGTGTAAATGCTTTCGGAGATGCCTTAATTTGATTCTTGTGAATTTCGTTTGATGAACATTAAAAGTGAACCATAATTTGATTTCAAGAACGAACCATCTGAATTTTATAGTGACTATGTGTGTTAAGATTTCAGTCTTGTGGTGAACCATATAGTACCACGTGTAGTGTGACATTCTGAAATATGGAAATGAATAAAACGAAGACGAAGTAATGCATTAATAAAATAAAAAGTGACAATGGAGAAAGACAATGTTGTCGCGGCCACAACGTGTTAAAAATGCCGTAGAAAAGTGCCTTAGTTGTCGCGGCTAAAGGCTAATTAGAAGTGAAAGAAAGTCAACCTAACTATCACATCAAAGAACTATAAAGGCTACAGCAAATTCAACGGGGAACACTTCATCATCAATACTATAATAATTCAAAACTATTTTGTGTTATGTTATATGTTCTCGCCAGATTTGTTCTGTCTTTAAAGTAAAATTATGGAAACCATTGATCCATCTTTATAAATAACATGCAAAATACAGACCCAGAAAATGTATACTGTGCTAACGCTAAAAATAATGAAACTAAGAATAATGAAAACAGAAAGGAAAAATACACATAGAAGGAACAGCTGTTGAAGAAGTAAACCAATTTACATATCTCGGCAGCTACATAGACCAGGATAGTGACACCAAAAAGGAAGTTAGAATTGCAAAAGCAGCATTGACCTTCAAGAATCTTGAGAACATATTCAAAAGTTATAAGCACAAAAACCAAGTTAAGATTATTCAATTCAAATGTAATATCTACCCTCATTTATGCGTGTGAAAACTGGAAAACAACTAAAGAAATAGACAAGAAATTAGACTCTTCTGAGAACAAATTCCTAATGAAAATACTTGGTATAAAGTGGAACAAATTCAAATACAACGCAGAGATAAGACAGACGAGCAAACAACCTGTCTCATAGGTGATCAGAAAAAGAAGATGGACATGTGTCGGTCATGTGCTGAGAAGAAACAACCAGAGAATCCCAAAACAAACTACCAAGTGGAACACAAAAGGCCGAAGAAAAAAAGGTCGACCACGTGTAACTCTAAAGAGGACTGGTTTAATAGGAATAACGTCCCTTGATAAGGTTGAAATTAATCAAACAAGTGCCGTGCCGTGTGGCGTAGGCGATCATTTCTCTCCACAATTCCCTGTCTTTAGACTTGATTATGAGATCCGCCGGTGACTTTCTTCCTAGCCACACTGACAGCCCATCCAGTAATTTCTCTCTCTGTCTTCCTCTGTCTCTTCCTCCAACAATTTGTCCAGTTGCCACAATGTGCTCAAATTTTACTCTTCTCAAAAAATGTCCTACAAATCTCGCTTGTCTGCCTCTTATCTTTGCTGTAATTTGCCTTTTAACTCCAGCCTCTCTTAAGACTTCTTCGTTGGTTTTCTTAGCTGTCCACGGTACCTTCAACATCCTTCTGATGAACCACATTTCCATGACCTCCATTTCTCGCTGTACTCTCTTATTCATAGACCATGCTTCACATCCATAAAACAAAATTGTCTCGATGTAACATTTAAATACTCGGAATCTTGTTTCCCTTGATATGGATCTGTTGCACAAGACGTTTCTCGTTTTCTGGAATATTGACCTGGCCTGAGCACGTCTGCTTTTTATTTCGTTGTGACATTTCCCATCAGCTGTTATAATCATTCCTACGTACTTAAATCTATCAAATTGTTTCAGTTCTGTGCCATTGATGGTAATGCTACATTTTGGTGGTATTCTTTTCTTTGAGATGACCATCACTTCAGTCCTTTTTATTCAGGCTGAGACCTTTACATTTACTTTCACGAACCACAATGTCCAGAAGAGCCTGTAGCTCCCATTCACTTTTAGCAATCAGAACTGTGTCGTCTGCGTATCTTAAGTTGTTACGGTTGTACCGCCAACTGATATTCCTGGCAAGCTCTATATTTCTCATTATGTTTTCGCTGTACAAGGAGAAGAAGTCAAGAGACACAACACATCATTGTTTCACTCCCAATTTTATGTCTTGGAATGCTCCTATTTGGTTCTCAACCTTCATTGCTGACAGTACATGTTTGGTTGAAAAGCTCGCGGAAAACAGGAAATCGTGACAAGCTACCATGTAAGCCTTAAGTGACATTTAGCGGCACGGGAAGGATGTAAGATGATGTCTAAAGCTGGAAAAGAGGAGAGGTTAGTAGTAGTAGTAGTAGTAGTAGGAGTAGTAGTAGTAGTAGTAGTAGTAGTAATAGTAGTAGTAGTAGAACAGAAAAAGTGTGCCATATCTACCGGTAAAATTTTAAAAAATATATATATTGGTTATAAAAAGATCACCATTTTCCTGACTCTGCTTCTTGCGAAACAAATAATTAACTCTTGATTATTTTCTTCAGGTCGTGGAAGTTTCTTTCCTTGTATGTTATGATTTACCAGCAGATTAACCTCTCCGTCTGCCTGCTTGGATGATATTCTGCCAGTCACACTCGCACATCTCATAACTTTTAACTTTATAAAACACGCACTGTTACGACACCCCGCCATTATGATGTTAATCATACGTTGCCAAACTAACGAATGTGGGTATTCAAGACTAAATTTATTCTGTAAAAAAAAAAAAAAAATGCGGCGTTTCGGTAACAATCCGTTGACTTGAGACAATAATCAACCCGAGCTCGACGAGAGGTCATTATAATGCCAGCTTTTGGTAAGGTAGCTGTTAGTCTTCACGTCGAGATCACGAGCTCAGTGGTTAAGATTAAATTACTGTACTTCAGCGTCTGATATTAATTTCCGAAGTGAAATATGTATGTTTACCGAGTTTCAACTTGCTGGCTGTTCCAGTCATGTCTTCTTTGATATAAGCTAGCTATTACTGGAGTTAATGATTCCAATTCGTGTGCGTCACAGAGAGCACTCTTTCGCATGGGAGGGGGGATTAGAAGAGGTTATATTAAATACTATGTAAGTAATTATTCTTGTTACTTGTCGAACATTTAAATCATACTAATTATTTTTTAAAATCGTATTTATTGAGTGTGCTTTTAAAGTTAGAAATTGTGGCCACCTATGACATTTTGCATAGTGATTTGGCAGAGTTCTTCGCTGCTAGTCACGCCGAGAAGTCATTGCTGTGTGAAACTTCATTTTCATGAATTCCAGCTTAGTAAAGTGATGTTCGGTAATTTCCACTTGCTAACATCTGCACATCACCTTCTAAGTGGAAAAGAGCCATTATTATTTTTATTATTATTACTATTATAGTTCTTGTTACTACCATTATTGTTACTATTATTATTTCCATGTAGTATTCCATCCAGTACTATGAGTTAACTGTTTACAAAAGTTTACCGTTGACCATCACGTGCTTGTCCTAGCAAAACTCAGTACAAAGAGGTTATGAAAACATTATCTTGCGCTTATCGTTAAAACAACTGAACAGTAAACAATCTGGCCATTTTATATATCTCTAGTGCATGAGAGGAAACAATAAATAATTTTTTTTTTTAAAACGATACGTAGTATATTATTAACTTCGAACAGCAAAATTGCCGAGTGAAATGAGGGATGAACAACAAAAACTTATCTTAAGGATATTTTTTTTTATAACTTGGAATAAATGATTCGTATGAAAAAAAAAATCCATAACAAATGTCAGTATTTTCCAGAGACAAGTATTTTGTCCTTACCGGAGATCATATTTATTTCCAGAAAAAAGTCCCCAACTTTCTTTTCCAGTAGACACTCGGCCATTTTCTCTGCAAGCAGTGATTACTGCACTGGTTGGTAATTAGCACTTACGTTATATTTAACTGGGAGAGGGGATGGTAGAATCCAGTCAGTCGCGGTTAAATTTGGTGGGTCCTGTCCCAGCTTGCCGTTATCGATTTGATTTATTTCATCGAGGTTCTCGCCGGCGCTAGGGAGTACGTGCACCGTGGTGATACGCTCCAAGACGTGAGGACACAGGAGCGTCTACTGGCTTGTTGGAAGTGCGGAATGATTGCCTTTTAGCACAGCCTTTTGTTTCAGCCTTTTTCCAGTTTTAGCTTTTTTTTTTCAACTTTCATGCCCACTCTCCCACCTCCACTCTCTTCCGTAAACATACTGTTAGGCTTTCTGTAAACATACCGTTAGGCTTTCTGTAAACATACCGTTAGGTTTTCTGTAAACATACCGTTAGGCTTTCTGTAAACATACTGAGCCAGATTTTTCCTTCTAAATCTCTCTCTCTCTCTCTCTCTCACACACACACACACACACACACCCTACCTCATACGCTGATGACCCAGCATAATGAAGTCTCTAACGCTTCACCCCCTACGGCATTTGCTATGGGACTATCTTTACTTTTTTTTTAACAGCTTCGAAGAGTAAAATTATTGAGTAAATGAAGAAATAAATGAAAGAACAAAACAAGTACTTTAGTGATAAAATTAGGCCTTTTTTGACCTGTTTAAATACTTTTTCAAATTTTTTTTTAATGTAAACATTGAGCCTGGTGTTCTCTGGCATATTTTTTCTTCTCCAATTCAAAATTGGGCAGTAACAGTAAAAGATCTCTTTCTGTGACGTTTCTACATTTTATTAGCCAAAGTGTCCAATCTGTTTCTAAATTTTATTAGTGAAAGTTTCCAATCTGTTTCTATATTTTATTAGTGAAAGTTTCCAGTCTGTTTTTACATTTTATTAGTGAAAGTTTCCAGTCTGTTTCTACATTTTATTAGTGAAAGTTTCCAGTCTGTTTCTACATTTTATTAGTGAAAGTTTTCAGTCTGTTTCTACATTTTATTAGTGAAAGTTTCCAGTCTGTTTCTATATTTTATTAGTGAAAGTTTCCAATCTGTTTCTATATTTTATTAGTGAAAGTTTCCAATCTGTTTTTACATTTTATTAGTGAAAGTTTCCAGTCTGTTTCTACATTTTATTAGTGAAAGTTTTAAGTCTGTTTCTAAATTTTATTAGTGAAAGTTTCCAGCCTGTTTCGAAATTTTATTAGGGAAAGTACTCTACTGAAGGCACATTCAACCAAGTTTATGGACATTAAAAAAAAAAAGTCATCTATTTTCCACAGTCTTGGAATTCTCTTATACCAGTCTTTATTTTAAAAAAAAAATTTATACAAGGTCAGGCATAAAGCATAGCTGGATTTAACTGACGCAGTGCGCAGAAACTGAATACGTGTGGAAAAAACCATGACGTCAGAGATGAAGCAGACACACGGTCATTTTTAACAATGGCTTCTTGGCAAACACAACATCGTGCATTCACCGTTGAAACTTATTTTAAAAGTGGAGAATCGTTTATTACTGTACAACGAAAGTTCCGTCGCCATTATGAGTTGCATCCCTGTGATAATGTTCCCGATCGGAAGACAAAACAATTTTGAGGTGGGTCAAAAAATGTAAGGAAACCGCTAATTGCCTTAGCCTTAATAACAAGTCTACTGGTCGTCCAAGAACTCAACAGACACCTGAACAAATTCAAGAAGTTCGCAACGCATTGCTGAGTAGCCTTCGGCGATCAGCTGTTAGGAACGCTTTAGCACCTGGCATCCTCTTACTGTTAATAGTGATCTTTATGTGCAGATGCTAACTAAATACTTCATATCAGACTTGGCCAATAGAAATAAGAGACTAATATGGTTTCAAAAAGATGGAACAACTGCCCACACAGCCCGTCAGTCCATGGCTATGCTGCGACAAGCATTTCATTCGTCTTATTTCCAAATTTGGGGATATTCATTGGCCAGCAAGGTCACCGGATTTATCGGCCGCAGACTTTCTTTTTATGCGGGTATCTCAAGAACACGGTGTATGCTAGTCGACTACAGTCAATTGCAGATCTAAAAGATCGAATCCGACACTGCATTCAAAATATTCCTTTGAACATGTTAAATGGTGTTATGCATGAATTTTCCAGATGCCTGGCTGAATGTATCAAATGTAATGGCGGTCATCTAATTGGCGTAATTTTCAAATTCTAAATATGATTGTCGGTAATAATAAAAATACCAACTTTTCTGAGTTTCATTTCACTTTTTGTTTATACCAAAAAAACATGTATAGCGCTTATTTATTTTCCGTTTTTTAAATCCAGCCATGTTTTATGCCGGACCCTGTATAATGAACGAATTTTGCTCATGCCCATGCGACGTTTTGAAGGTGTATGGTTTAGTTTTACGAAAGAGTGAGGAAAGTGAGAAGAAACAAGAGCGGAATAAAGTAAGATGCGCGTGTACAAGCGAAGAACACGCAACAACTCAGTATTTCGGCAAAAGCTCTTTTCAAAGATCACATGCAAAAACCACACAACAGATAAAGACACCAAAAACATGAAAAATTAAACACTTGGTTTTTTTTTTGGGGGGGGGGATATCTTACATGAGAGAAAGACGGCCACAAAATGTTATATGTTCATCGTTTATACGTGCTAGTCTAGCTTTATGCCGTTCTTCTTTCTGCCCACTTTCCTCACTCTTTCTATCTTTTTGTAAAACTGAACCACACATCTCTATCTACTTTATTACTAGAACCAGTTTTACCGCAGTCGTCATCTCTCTTATCTCTCACAACGCTTTGGATCTGCTGTATCAAATGGATGTAGACTTCATATTGAGATTTTGACATTAATCGGGCCATGACACCTACGTTTAGTTGTTTAACTGATTTGTTTTAAAAGACTGACATCCACAGCCCAGTCATTGTCTTTCAGCTCTTCTGCACCTACGGCAAGGATTGAGACTTGTGAAAATTCCCGGCGTCTGATGTTTTGTCAGTACAATTCTAGCTTTTTAAGAAAGTGGTAATGGCTTCTTTTGTGAATATGAAATTATTCAACTTGTCCTGAAAGGTTTTATTTAATAATTAAGTGGGGTTTTTTTTTCAGAAATATCTTGCAGATAAGGACAAGTCTGGAATGTAGTAAAACGAATCCGGTGTTTTCTATGTCCGGACTCTTTTTATTTTCAGGTAATGTAAATTCATAGATCACAGTATAAACTTGTGTGGTGTAGTTGTTAATACACTCGCCTGCAGATCAGAAGATACCTGGTTCGATTTCATGCGTTTTCATCGCATTTTATTTCATGTCATGGGTCGATTAAAAAATAATAATAAAAGTTCATTCGTTCACGCTCGATCGCAATTTTTTTCCGACCAACCGGCGCCAACCTGAGCCCCCCCCCCCCCCCCAAAGGGTCCCTTGGGTCACCCTGAAAAAACAAAAGGAGCGAGGACGGGCGCTGGCATGCCTACAACTAAAACGTCACACCCCTACGTTATACAAATGTCACGTGACACACTGCTATCTGAGAATTTAAAAACTACAATATAATTTGACATACTGGACACTTAACAAAACAACTGAGAAACACATAAATGCCTTTGAATCTAAATGCTACAGAAGAGTTCTTCAAATATCATGGGCACAAAAAAAGAACAAATATATCCATATACTCATTCATTCATTCATTTGCATGTCCCTTGCGGAGCTTTGCCTCCCAAACAGCTCTCCTGTAGGCCTCTCGGTTGTGATCAAGATGGCTTGTTGCTGATGCATCCATTTGCAGATCATCAACGATGTCTTGCAGCCATCTTCGCCTTGGTCTTCCTCTCTTTCTTTTTCCCATTATGTACCCTTCCAAGACGGTCTTCTCTAGATTATCATGACGTTTAATGTGTCCAAAATATTTAAGTTTTCTCTCTTTAATCATCTTTACTAGCCAGCCTTCTTCAATATTAAGTTCACCCCTGAGCAAGGTGGAGTACCCGTATAGCTCCCCCCCCCCCGATCAGGGTGACGTGAAGCCATGGAAGCAGGTGGTGGATGGAATGGGAGAGCAGCTGACAGATAATGTTGGTTATGGTCACCATTCTATGATGGTAGGCAGATGATCTCAATGTAGGGGCAATGGCTACGATCACTGACTAGTACAGTCACTGCCCGGAAGGAAAGCAATGGTAAACTATCTTCTGAAAATATACCAAGAAACCCAAACAGCAACATGGAAAGTCAAATAGGAAAAAGATGTGGTAGTGAGGCCCCCAGGCCAGATAGATCTAATTTTAACATTGTGGAAGACTGTGATGCAGAGGTCAGTACTAGTAATTGTGATGACAGACAAAATCCTGACGGTGTTACTAAGGAAAACCCCTGCATCAAACTAAAAAGAAAAATAAGAGTAGGAACATGGAATATAATAAGTATGTATGAGGGAAAATATCAAATAATAAGTGACGAGATGAATATCCATACTACAAGAACTTAATATTGAAGAAGATTAGCTAGTAAAGAGGATTAAACAAAGAAAACTTAAATATTTTTGGCACATTAAACGTCATGATAATCTAGATAAGACCTCATGGAAGGGTACATAATGGGAAAAAGAAAGACATCGTTCATGATCTGCAAATGGATGCATCAGCAGCAGGGCATCTTGCTTACAACCGAGAGGCCTACAGGAGAGCCTTTAGGGAGGCAAAGTTCCGCAAGGGACATGCAAATGAATGAATTAATGACTACACGTGTTTCTCGGATTTTTAAATTTATATTTTGTATTTTACAGCCCATGATTTGAAAACACAAATTATATTACTTCAACTAAGGATATATCATCTAAAATTGTCAACATCATTAAGGACTTCTACAATGGATATGTTTGTGCAGTCAAAACAGAAGAAAGGATGAATGAATGGTTCCAGATTGAAACAGGCGTGAAACAAAGATGATACTGTCTCCTTTGCTTTTTTTGGAATTGCAATAGACTTCATAATGAAAAAATGCTGCACAGGTAACATAGGTATTGACTGGGTACATGGAACACAACTAGAAGATCTTGATTTTGCTGATGACATAACTCTTATCAGTAATAATGTGAATTCCACTCAAGAAAAAACAGATAGCCTGTCTTCACTGGCTAGCAAAATAGGATTTGAAATTAACAAGGACAATGACAAAACAAAAATAATGAAACTTCACATTAATTAAAATGGAAAAATGCACGTAGAAGAGACAGATATTGAAGAAGTTAATCAATCTGCATACCTTGGCAGTTACATAGACCAGGATGGTGACACCAGAAAGGAAGTTAGAATTAGGATTGCAAAAGCAGCATCGATCTTCAAGAATATTGAGAACATATGGCATTAGAAAGCTTTATAAGCACAAAAACAAAGTTAAGATTATTCAATTAAAATGTAATATCCATCCTCATTTATGCATGTGAAAGCTGGAAAACAACTAAAGAAATAGACAAGAATTTAGACTCTTTTGAAAACAAATGCTTAAGAAAAATACCCGGCGTCAAGTGGAACGAATTCAAGAACATTGCAGAGATAAGACAGATGACTGAACAACAACCAGTCTCATGGGTGATCAGGAAAAGGAGATGGACATATGTTGGTCGTGTGATGAGAAGAAAGTCAGAGAATCTTATCAAGTGGAGCACAAAAGGCCAAAGAAAAAGAGGCAGACCACGTGAAACTCTAAAGAGGACATTGTTAAGAGAGGTCAAATTAATAGGCAAAAATCCCTTGATGAAGTTGAAAAGCTCGCCCTAACAGGAAAAACTGGTGAACTACCCTGCGAGCCCTATGTGACGTTTAACGGCACGGGAAGGATATAAGATAAGAAGTTATCAAACATTACTTCCTATTACTATGCACCTTGCCGAATAGCGTTGACTAACATACTTACATCTCGCGTGATCCTTGTTGTTTCCGATCATTTTACATGCTTTTCTTTTTTCCATGCCACTTGGTCAGTCCACTAAGATATTTTTCTCTTGACCTTGTTTCTTCCTTTGTCCCTTGAATTCTCCAGTCATTGCTAATGTCTTCTCATCACATGTCCAAGAAATTTAGACGTTTTCCTTATCATTTTAGCTAGCTTTCATTGTTCTGAAACTTCTTCCAGCGTCTCTTCGTTTGTAGATTTCAAACCATGCTTCACATTACTTCTAACAAATTGAAAACAGATGGTTAATTAAAAAAGCTTAGATACTTAAAAACATGAATGAGAGTAAGCGGTAATTTTATGCTTCTGTTAACTGACCAATCATCTCTGCATCCAAACATTCCCCACCCCCCCCCCCCCCACTTCTAAACCATCCAGTAGATTGTAATCACGCAAATAATGATCGAAGCCGGTTTTCATCTGTCCCAAGGGAAAAGAGACAGGCCTTTTTTCAGTTTTGATTATCCTGGCCTGGCGTAATGATTATTTTGGTATTCATTTCCCGAGATAATCTACAGCGGTCCACAAGAAAGAAAACAACGAAATAAAGAAATTCATTAATGTGAATAATGACAGAGAATTCGTGCTCTAATTGTCTTCAGCTGTCTTACACTATGTGTTAATTCATTCTCCCAGTTTACATTTACTGGGTGGAAGGTGGAAGGGGGGGGGGGGGGAGAAACACAAGCCTAAGGGAATTTGTCTTGACTGAATGATACACTGGAACACCCATAATGTACTTTATAATTGATTTATTCAAAGATTGAGTCAGGATGAGCTTGGTTGTTCAAAGCGAAGTCTGCTTGATTCCCAGGTTGAAACATCATAACCTGCATGATTTTGTAGGACAGGAACAGTCATAGCAGGGCGTTCGGAAAGTCGTTCTGCACTAGCCCAGTAGTATCGATTCCGGTATCGCAGTGGTATCTTAGCTGTGATATCTAGCTACATCTACCCGCCGCGACAGGAGTCGCCGATTAAGCGTGCTGATAAACAAAAAATGTTAAGTGTTATAAGCTAATCATGTTCTTTTGGCCAAAAAGCGCCCTCGAGTTCCATGTGTGGGGAGAAAGGTTTTCGCTCCCTTCCCGGACGGCGAGAGTTAAGGTGTTTCGATGCAGAGGCGAGTGGTTTGTCCATCGAGCGAAGCCTATAAACGGCTAGCCAGCTAGGTTCGTGCTAACGCGTCGGTGGTGTACTACAGTGTTGTCAACCAATGGTCTCGAAATATTGATCCATCTCTCGCAAGAGTATCGGGTCTGCAGTATGTAATGTGCGTTGGTTGTCGGTGCCACGCTTTCTTCTCATTCTTTAGAGCAAGAGAGAGAGAGAGAGAGAGAGAGAGAGAGAGAGAGAGCCGGCCACCGCCGGTGGTTAAAGGAAATAAAACGCCACCGGGGTCGAAATGGATCCCGCTGCTGGCAAGATTCTTCAGCTGCCGTGCGTGGGATGAAACTCCCCCGGCCAATGAATAAAAATGCGATTAGGATTGCCACGCGGCGCCGAAGTGGAAAAGGTGATGGAAAGGATTAAGTGAAGCTAATCGATATTTCCAGTAGACTGGCAGTGAGGACTACTCATACCACGGTACCTCTGCTCTCTAGAGCAGGCCACTTCCTATACACACCCGTACTGTGGCAATATGCCTAAACCAGCTAAGCCTATGGGTGAAAGTTAATGGCTATGCATATCATGGTACGTCTGCTCTAGAGGTTGGTCACGTCTTATATACACATTCATACTGGGATAATACGCCTAAACTGGCTTAACCCAGGGGTGAAACTCATTAGTGGCGAGGATTCGTCCTCCTCAACAAAAACTCCTATCTCGGTCACCACCAGAAAGGGTAGTTGCCACGACCACAAAATCCTGAAGTCGGAGACACTAGACCAGTGCAGTCTGGATAGGCAACCACCTCTCACCCGGCGGGGATATATTCATATCCAAATCACGCTGAGGTTTTCTGGTGAGATAGTCCAGCTCTGGACTGGATGGGCAACCACCTCTCACCCAGCGGGGATATACTGATATCCAAACACGTCGAGGTTTTCCTGTGAGAAAGTCCATCTCTAGGCTGGATGGGCAACACCTCTCACCCGGCAGGGATATACTCATATCCAAACCACGTCGAGGTTTTCCAGTGAGAAAGTCCAACTCTAGACTAAACTGGTGCAATGAAAACCACAGTGTTATGCAATGCCGCTTCTGTGACCCACCGAAAATACAAGCCCAAACCCCACGATGCTCTGAGCCTCCATCCTAAATGAGACCATCGCGAGAACCACAGGAGTAAATTCAGTAGGATCACGGGGCGATCTTGATGGTAGAAGCGAACGAAGGAGGAAGAGATAAGCTGATCAGACACGTACCTTATAACATACTGAAAGTGATGTCCTTATGTGTCTATGCAAGCTTGAACATGTTTAATTTTCAAGGAATTTTTAGCTGTAGTAGCGCCATCTCACTGAAATTATGAGTATGCGATTTTGCCTTCCTCAAGCAGGCCAATGAAATCGTGGAGTATTGAAAAATAACGTTCACTGTTGACTGTCTCTTCAAAGAATATAGGGCCAACAATGTGCCGTCTCGATATCGCAATCCACATTCCAACTTTCTGGTCATGCAAGGGTGTTTCATGTACAGAATGAGGATTCCCGACGACCACAATCGTCTATTTTGTGTGTTAAACATAACCGAAAGGTGAAACCAGGCCTATCTATAAAAAAGGTTACATCAAGAATATCAGCAGTTTTATTTGAATTTGCAAACCATTCACAGTAGTGGAGTTATTTTTCGTGATTCGCCGGCAGCAATTGTTGGACCGCTGTTATTTTATGTGGGAAGAGTTTCAAATTTTCTCTGACCGCTTTATACACTACAGAAAGCCTGATACCTTCTTGTTGTGCCAACTTACGCAAAGTCTTTGATGGACGCCAAAGCAAAGAGTCAGAAATGTTCCATAACTTCTCCTCATTAAGTTTAGGTGGTCTCACACTACGGTGTTCATCTGACACTGATATTGTTTCACGAAGTTTCAATACGTTTATAAACTGCAATGAGTACGGGTGTTTCTGTGAATTTTTCAACATATTACTCCTGCACTATACCAGTGTATGTATAGCTTTCTTGAAATGCGTGCTGAACAAGAAAAATACTCTCCTTCAGTGAAAGAACCATAGTGAGTAGGTTGTGACAGCCATTTTCTTTTCTAAGGCCGAGTGCTTTTGTGTGGCAGAACTATACATACAGTTCTAAGGCTGAGTGTTTTTGTGTGGCAGAACTATACATACAGTTCTAAGGCTGAGTGCTTTTGTGTGGCAGAACTATACATACAGTTCTAAGGCTGAGTGCTTTTGTGTGGCAGAACTATACATACAGTTCTAAGACCGAGTGTTTTTGTGTGGCAGAACTATACAAACTAAGGCTGAGTGTTTATGTGACAGAAATTTTCTCTTTTGGTAACAAATTTGAAAACACCTGAAAAATTTTTGTAAAAGTAAGAATATTGAATTCTAGCAGTCATAAACTTGTTTGGTATAAGACGATTAGCTTTAACAGTTACCAATATCCACTCCCATGTTTAAGATGATCAATTGTAACAGTTACTAACCTCCACTCCCATATTTAAGATGATCAGTTGTAACAGTTACCAATCTCCACTCCCATGTTTAAGATGATCAGTTGTAACAGTTACCAATCTCCACTCCAAGTGTGAGATGATCGCCTGTGACAGTTAACAACCTCCCTCCCAAGTGTCAGATGATTGCCTGTGACAGTTAACCTCTCTCCCAAGTGTCAGATGATCAGCTATGACAGTTAAACTCTACTCCCATGATTGGTGTAAGTCTTAATTAGCATCATTTTTTCCCTTCTGTGGGTTACAGTTTGCTCTAATATATAGATATTATCTCTTCATGCTTATCTTTCAGATCAGAGGTTCTTAGAACACAAGTGGTTTGTGTCTGCATGACCTACTGAATTAAAACTATACAGCACTGCAACACAGCATATAGGATGGCGTTCTGCAACTTATATGTAGCCGGAAAGTGGTCCATGGTTGTGGAAAGATTGGGAGTCATTGTCCTAGATGTCTCTCTCTCTCTCTCTGAACCTTAAGTGCCCAGGGTACATGGGGCTTCCGCAAGGGTTTTCCACAAATGCCCATCCTTCGCCTTTTTTTCTGCTCTTGCCCAGGTGAGCCCTCTATTGCTCAACATCTTTTCTGTTGTTCTTCTCCATGTCTCTTTTGGTCTACCCTTACTTCTGCTCCCCTGTGGTGTCCATCTTAGTGCTATTTTTGGTAGTGAGTTCTCAGTCATTCGGAGCACATCGCCAGCGTCTTTCCTCAATAATTGTTGTCAGTGGTTTCATCTGCATTTCTGCTAATAAGATGTTATTTCTGATGGTGTTTGGCCAAAATATTTTTCTAATTCTTCGTAAACATTTAGTCTGGAAAGAATTCAACTTGTTTTCTATGGTTTTGGTGATTTTCCAGCATTCACTTCCATAGAGTAATACACTTAGAACATTACTCTTAAATATCCTGATTTTCATATTTATGCTTAGTTTTTTTGATTTCCATATATTCTGCAGCATTGCAAAAGCCTTGTTTGCTCTAGTAAGTCTGCTATTGATGTCCTCTGTGTTGTCTCCATTTTCTACTACTCTGCTGCCAAGGTATACAAATTCGTTGACCTCCTCCACTAACTTGTTATCTACTCTAAGTACATTTCTGTTGTTCACATTTTGCTTCATTAACTTTGTCTTTCCTACGTTGATCTTTAGTCCTATGTTGTTTGCATTCTGAGTTAGCTTGTTTATTTTATCTTGCATATCTTTGTGACTGCTTGATAATAGACAAATGTCGTCCGCAAAGTCAAGGTCCTCCAGCACTGTGTCAAGGGTCCATTGTAATCCTCTGCGTTTGTCTGATGTTGCCTCCTTCATTAACCAGTCTACTGCCAAGATAAATAATGTTGGTGATAGTACACATCCCTGTTTCACTCCTGTTTGTACCCTAAAGCTGCTGGAGGTATGTTCTCCACAGATAACTTTGCACTGAAAACCCTCGTATAGGGCTTTGATTACATTAACTATTTTATGGGGGAGGCCATGCCATCTTAGGATTTTCCAGAGTGCATCTCTGTTGACACTGTCAAAGGCTTTCTCAAAATCTATGAATAATGCATATGTTGTACTATGCCACTCATTTGTCTGTTCTAATATTTGTCTAAGTACAAATATGTGGTCTATGCATGATCTTCCTTTCCTAGTCCTAGATGTACTTAGACATTTAGACATAAAGATGACTTTTTTTGTACATGAACACCTAGCTTTCCCTTAATGACAGTCATATAGTGTGCCTCACCTTGAAGCATACCCATATTTAGTTAAGTCAGGCATAGATTTCTATATCCAGCCATTAGAACAAAATATGGTATATCTCACTGAAAATCCTGTCTTTATTCTGAAACCCTAATTTCACATTGTAACATCCACATGTATCTTGTATGACAGTCACTATAGCCACCACACACATGGTTCTGTTCCAATTAACTCTTTCGGTGCCAGAGGAAGAAAAGTGGATGTATGGTTGGGTACTAGACCAAAAACGCGGGTCTTGGTCTGTAAGGGGATATAGTTGTAAAATGGAATGGAAAACAGTATTTCCATGTACTTCCGTATACTTAATATGTTTCAAAGTATAGCTAAATGAATGAAAATTTCATAAATGCAGTTTTTTAGGAAAAAAGAAGTAATGTGATGTTTTTAGACACTGACTGTGGCCAGCTCACCATCGGCGAGGTCTAGATCTGCACTACTTACCATCTGAGATGTGTAAATCTACTTGTCGATCTCGTATTGTGATTCTGTGTTGCATTCTCGCTGAATGAATGTCTGAACTAACCTCCTAACTACATCTAACTACTTCTCTAGACGTCTAAATATATTTAGATCTACTTAGAAAACATTCAACAGCAGCGGGGTGGCCATAGGCTATGTTCATACTCCTATCTACATTGTCAAAAATTGAAAAATTTCCATGCTTCTCGTCCTTTATATTGCTCGGCATCGCTCATAACTAGGCACTCTTTCGCCATTTTGAAAAGTGTCACCGGAATCGCGGACGAAATATGTACAATCTAAATGTTACACCGGCTGTTTTATTGAAACAAACAAGGATCATTATAATGACCACTGGTACACAACGGGAAACCGGAAGCGTCATTATAATGACCATAGGCACGGAAAGAGTTAAGAACCAGCCACTGCAGGCTGGTGAGCTGTCTCCACTGACTCAGCATCTCACATACAGAATAATGCCCATGTAGGAGTGAAGCACAGATTCCAGAGATGCACTGCCCTGCTTTTAGAGACCTATGCAACCAGACATGGTCACAAGGCTTGGAGCTGGGGTGGAATCTGTGGGGATGCCAGGGGGAGCAGAAGAAGACTGGTGGCCAGATTTCTGATTTAGCATGACCAAAGAAGATAATATAATCATCATGGGGTTGGAGGACAATCAGCCCCTACCATAACACATGAAACAACGACCAAGATGATATCCAGTCACGTAAAGGTAAGGTAAAATTCCTGCTTTCATGCCATTACGGCATATTGGGGACACGGTGTTGGACACTTAGCCTCATATATCCATGACCTTCGGCACATGAAAGTGTCATGTCATGTATATAAAAGAAATACATGAAAAATCTACACCACGTACATCTGCCTAGGGCGACTAAAAAAAAAAAAAAACAGGTCACAAAATCAAAGCAAGACAAACAAAATGACTGCCATTATCTCAATATTTAATAACTAAAGTATGACAGTTGTTTCTGAGATATTTTCTTTTTAAAAAAAAAAAAAAGATGGTCATACTTCGATTAAGAAAACAGTTCCAAGTTTAAAACAGTTCAATAGAATAACAGATGCTTCAACCAGCCAACAAAAAAAAAAAAAAAAGATCTATAACCTACAACTTCTGTACTACTAGGGAAACTGTAACTAAACTTCCCTCATGATGGCCAAGAGTGTGTCACCACCAGCACAAAGTAACTGTCCTCAGATTGTGTGCTTTCCTGCTCACACTATAGCTTTCACTGTTGTTATACATGCTTTTAAAAAAAATCTTTCTATAACTTTCAAGTTGCTATATATATTTTCCTGTGGCTTTCTGGCTGTCTAGTACTACTTCTATCATCTCCTCTACTTCTGGGACAAAATAAAGATTTTCCACTATTCTCTTCTCTTGATGAACACTCTTTTAAAAACTAAAAAAAAAAAAAAAACAAAATTAAAATGTTATCACCTTCAGTATATCAACATTATCTTCTATACCTAATTATGTCATCATACCAGATTTTTATCCCTCTGATCTTCACCATGTTATGATTAGACTTCAAATTTAAATATTTATGGCGTCCAATGAAATTTCTAATATTTCTTCCTCTTGTCAAGTGAGACTGTCCCTAGATATCAGACTACGTTTAAACTCACGACTTCTGAGACACAAGGTAAACGAAATAATAAATCACTGACAGCAAAACAGTCCATAACAAGAAAAATATCTTGCTCCCAATCTTCTTCTTACCAAGCTGTCTTATTTTAAGAAACTCACTTCTGAAATACTGGCTGCAGCATGCTGGCTAAGATCAAAAACTAAAATTTAAAAGCAACAAACAATGTGAACTTCATTCTGTATTAGTTACACTTAGATGTGATGTAAAACTCTGTGATATTATTTCAAACAGGATAATGTGATTTGGCCAACTAAATCCAATTTGGCAAATTTTGTATTCCCCCCCACCCAAAAAAAAAAAAAAACAAAAGCAGAAGTTCAAAGTCCACAGTTACCAGAAGCAGGCTATTTTTTTTTTTTTCCAAATAAATATGTACCATGAAAGCTACTCTTACATGACTTACCAAGCAGTCCATAGATTCAAAGCAAATATTGTGGGCGTTATGCAAGTCTGAGGTGTGCAGATTATTACAGATCGACTCCAAGCATAAGCAAACCATAACCGCTACGTGATATGTAAAAGTATCACTTACTGGAAGTACAACTATATAGTACATAAAAGAATCCCCAGATACATTATTTAGTTGTGTTTGATGACCTTATCCAAAGCATCTTCTAGCTACAAATGAACGAAATCTTAGAAATGTTGTCTCCTTTGTATGTAGTTTGTGCTTTGTTCTTCATTGTTGCACTGCTGTATACACACTCATAAATCACTAGTAACAAAACACAACAAAATTTATTACACTATCTCACTAACACCAACCATAAAAAAAAAAAAAAAATCAATTGAAGTCTCAAAATTTCTGTAAATATTTCAGCAACCCACTCTAATTTCACGTCATAACATTTTTTTTTTTCATGAAAGTGTGGATAAGTACTTCCTTCTGCTAAAGATGTCTAACTTTCAACTAAGCTATCAAGTGAGGCTTGTGACCACCTTCATCTGTTCATGTGCTGCTGTTATATAAGATTCTAGATAGCAATAATGTACACATGGTTCACTATACTGATATTTTGTACATATGTGGGCATAATACCACAATGGCAGTTTTAAAATAGACCACTCACACAATGATACTTGGAACATGATGATGATAAAACCAGACATATAAAAAAACAAAAACAAAAACAAACCAACTCAGAATTTTTCTCAGGCTGATATAACTTAATCAGAGCTCACCTGAATGCCAGTCAGCGGAACTCAAAACTTCATTTACAATCTCGACTCAGTTCCCTGCAGTCATGTGTACACGTCACTGAGCAACTCAAACATTTCAAAATTCTGGTTCCTAAATAAATCTTCTGTTCAGAAAGCAAGAATAGAAAAAAACAAACAAAAAAAAAAAACCCCAGAAGATGCAGATTAAAATTATGTCCTGCAGAACTTGGCAGTTTCACCATATAACACTTACAAGTGAACGTCAAAACCAAATTAGTCCGAGCCAACTTCTAAATGCACCAAACACAAAAGTCAATTACAATCAGCTGAAAACTTAATTACAGGTCAAATCTTTGAACACTTCATCTGCTGAAACTCCAGCAACAAATGAATGGCTATCTTTTTATTCTCCTGATAATGCATGAGAAGATAATAAATACCTGCCCACCCTCAGTTTGATATGGCTCCTTCAACTAGAAACTAGGCCTCATTTAAAACATCAAGCCAAAGTGATAGTCATATTTGAATTTAATTTGGTTATTATATTTAAAACAAAATCAGAAAGATAAAACCAAATACAGACTGCGAAAACAATGGTCCAACTGAGAGGGAAATAAAATCATCTGCGGTGATGAAGTAATGAACAATGACTACCTCCTTTGACAACATGCAATGATAAAACAAATGACTGTGGCTTACAGTTACAATCTGTAAGCACCAATATAAAGTATAACAACTGCAAACAGTAAACTATAGCCAAAGAGAACACAAGTCTAACCAATGCTTAAAACCACCAGAGTGTTAACTGTAATGATGTATATAAAAATAAAATTAAAAAAAAAACATTAGCAGACACATTGTTAATCAACTTCCATTTGCTCTGGCTTAGGACCATCTGTTGTTGTTGTTGTTGGCTGGTCATTATTACCCCCTTGTTCACCATTTTTTTTGTTGGTCTCAGCTTTGTCATCTGTGGATTTCTTTTCCTCTTTTGGTGGTTCAACTTTGGGCTTGGACTTGTTTATTATAGGGTTGCACACATTCTCCAGAATCTGAAAAATATTTCATTGTAAACTTAGAACAGAAAATGAAAACTATCATCACACCACATACAACAAACAGGAATTCTGGTTATAAATTCACCTAAACTTAACACTACCATCATCACTCTATGCTGTATCTGCAGTATTATACTAGATTTTGTTACGGAAAGAAAAAAAGAGGATCATGGGTCACAGCTAGAAAATGAACTCTCCTAAAAATCAGTTTTATTACAAATTCCTCAAAAATCACTTGTAAAACTATGGACACTAAATATTTCTAAAAAAAAAAAAATGTTTGTCCTTCCACCCCCACCCCAACAATCTAACCCAGCATCCCACTAAATGGAAAAGCCAACAAAATCTGCATCCGCTCACCTGTTTCTCTGCTCGAACTTGTGACGCCAGAACAACAGGGTTCTCGTAGTGTTTGAGATGAGTCATCTGTGTCATCCGTGAGCCAAACCAGTTGGATTTTTCTGTCAAGATCTTCTCCACCTTGTCAACTTCTGACTTCTCTATGTGATCGTACTTCTCATCCTGCATGGAGCAGATCATTTTGTTAAAATTGCTGCAAAACTGAGTAACAGCACAAATCAGCTTACTTCTGTATTCATGACCACAGAAACATTTTTGTGATCAAACAGCTTAGATGGTTTTTTTTTTTAAACTGACTACAGTCACCATTTATAGCAGTTTACAAACTCCTAAAAGCATGACCGCAATTATTTTAAATTTGTAAATGTTGTTTATATGGTCACTACTATGATAAGAACTAAATAAGTATCAAATTTTTTTTACGTGGGTCAAGGGGTGGCAATGTCAATCACATGAGAAGACTTGTGAACCGATCTGGTTACCATCAAGTAACTCTCCATAGAAACAAAGTCAAATAATGTGACAAGGATCGACATGGTTCACATAATGGTAGCAGGACAAGAATTGACATGGTTCACATAATGGTAGCAGGACAAGGATCAACATGGTTCACATAATGGTAGCAGGACAAGGATCAACATGGTTCACATAATGGTAGCAGGACAAGAATTGACATGGTTCACATAATGGTAGCAGGACAAGGATCAACATGGTTCACATAATGGTAGCAGGACAAGGATCAACATGGTTCACATAATGGTAGCAGGACAAGGATCAACATGGTTCACATAATGGTAGCGGACAAGGATCGACATGGTTCACATAATGGTAGCAGGACAAGGATCAACATGGTTCACATAATGGTAGCAGGACAAGGATCAACATGGTTCACATAATGGTAGCAGGACAAGAATTGACATGGTTCACATAATGGTAGAAGGACAAGGATCAACATGGTTCACATAATGGTAGCAGGACAAGGATCAACATGGTTCACATAATGGTAGCAGGACAAGGATCAACATGGTTCACATAATGGTAGCAGGACAAGGATCAACATGGTTCACATAATGGTAGCAGGACAAGGATCGACATGGTTCACATAATGGTAGCAGGACAAGGATCAACATGGTTCACATAATGGTAGCAGGACAAGGATCAACATGGTTCACATAATGGTAGCAGGACAAGAATTGACATGGTTCACATAATGGTAGAAGGACAAGGATCAACATGGTTCACATAATGGTAGCAGGACAAGGATCAACATGGTTCACATAATGGTAGCAGGACAAGGATCAACATGGTTCACATAATGGTAGCAGGACAAGGATCAACATGGTTCACATAATGGTAGCAGGACAAGGATCAACATGGTTCACATAATGGTAGCAGGACAAGGATCAACATGGTTCACATAATGGTAGCAACTGCTGAGAAATTTGATACTGCAGATCACTGGGACTAGGTTCTAACTTCTTGTGCACAGACATCAGGAAAGCATTTTGCTACTATCACTATTATCATTACTGGGCATGTAAGCAGCCATTCAGCATCATACAGAATAAGATACTTTGCTGCGTGGATAATACTGGGTAAAAACTTAAGGACAGTCTATCTTGCAGAAATATCTTTAAAAAAAAAGTTTACTAGACAAAAAAACTATGGCACATTCCCACCATTTTTTTCAATTCGTGGCCAACTTCTACAACGCTTTGCATGCGAAGAAGTAACTGTGAAAGATATCAAACTTTTCCCAGTTGCTGAAAAAAACCAAAGTCTGCTCTGAAGCTACCCATCTGAGAACAAAGCTTAATTCAAGCATCAAATTATTCTTTACTCCGTTGTGCAATATCAGCCATTACTGCAGACAGCCACGCAAACAAAACTCACCTTCAGGTTCCACTGATCCAGGAACTTTCGAATGTGTTGTATAGTTGAACCCATTTCATCTCTGGCTATAGGCCATTCCTGAGCTTCCCTGAACCTGTCAATCACCGGCTGACCAATTTGCTGTTACACAGATGAATAAAATAATATTATGCCTTATATTACTCATTGCTATACATGACTTTTAACATATATGCCCCATTATAAGGCCAAAAAAAAAAATGACAAGATAATAATTTTTTTTGAATAAGTAACTTATATTGACTTTTGTGTAAAAAAAAAATATTTGTTGTTCAGTATTCACTAGACATTTGCAGAGGACCATGGGTCTCAGATTGGACTTCTGTGAAGGACTGACTTCTAAGTGACGGAATTTCTGTGAAAGTACCTTGTTTCCTTTCTGTGTGTCATATGTTCAAAAACATGTTAAAAACTAGGTATACCGAGCATCTTTACTGAGAGATGCAAGATGGCCAAGTGGATAGCATGCTGGTCTCTTTGAAGCTGGGCTGATGCTAATCTTACAAAGATTCTTTCTATTTTTCTTTCTGTTTTCTTTCTCTCATCTGAAGTGATGTGTGTATATATAAAACTGTGCTGTATCACTTTAATGTGAAAATAAAGATAAGACTGGAATTTTACAGGGTAAAGTGTGAAAATAAAAACAAGTACCACATTACAAAATCTGTCCTTAAAAAAAAATTCTGGGGAAAAGAAGAAAAGCATAAAGTAAGAAGAGAATAAGAAATGGGAGATTTAAAAAATAAATGACAGTCCAATGATGTAATCTTAAGATGTTGGTTGAAATATTGTGCTTCATATGAGTTTAAAGCAGAAATGTTGGTGCATGATTTAATTTACCTGAACTGCAATGACAAGATTTTTTTTTTTTTCAAAATGTAATACTAAATTAAGTTTCCAAACAATCAAGCTTAAGTCTTGCATCTAAAAGATTTTAATGAGATGTTAAAAGACTGCTGGAAAAAGCTGAATGATGAAAGACTAAGTGGTGAAAATGTGACAATTAATGTAATTCAAATACTGAAATGCTGTATAAATAGGAAAACCTGATGTTAAATCTATTGTAAATGTTGAAATGATGTCTAAACAGGAAAATCTGATGGTGTATCTATTGCAAATATTGAAATGATGTATATAAAGTGAACATTTAAAGAGTGATAAACAACCTTGAGCTCGGCCAGTTTGTCAATGTAGACTTGCTTATTCTGGTTCTCTCCATCCTCATAAAGCCAGTTTTCTGTGTCCTCCAACTTTAAAATGAACTCATTACGGCCCTGAAAAAAAAAAACACACAGCAGCAGAATATTACCTTCCTGTAATTAGCATGCTGGCAAAATGACCACATTCTTCCAGTGTCATTATGGGACTGAGTAGCATAGTAAATTGTAATGACTTAGTTCAAACATGACTAAGTACCAAGACTTTTCCACAAGTTTCTGTCCTGATTTTTTTTTCAGTGATATAAGAGGCCAGCCTTAGAAAGCAACGTCTGCAAGGTGTGGCACACCGAAGTAAACTATAAACATAGCTGTCAGTGTATTGACTGTGTAAAGACTGCAGAGTAAATGCTATCAAAAAAGCAATGGTTGTACCCCTGTGGATTTTCATGATTTTGACAGCAAGGTTGCCAACCCCTCACCTATAACACCATGAAGGTTTCACATGAAAACTCATAACAATGGGCTTTCCTGAGGGCACAAGCAGGAGTCAACAAGGCAGTGATCTAGGCAGATGAAAATCTTATCCCATCATGCTCATGGTGTCCCATTAACAAAATGCTGATCACTGAGACATGGCTCAACTTGTTGCTCTCTGTGTGTGTGTGTGTGTGTGTGTGTGTGTGTGTGTGCGAGAGAGAGAGATATGCTTGTCTGGTGAGGCAATCAGTGACTCATAGCTGATACGCTAGCGTCAGGGTTAGTGAACCATAGCTGACCAAGACCCTGTCCCACCTCTATATTCGTACCCCCAGTAACAGGCCTAGCCTGGCTAATGGGGCAGGGATCGTCATAGTCCCCATGGTGGTGGAGTCTGCTAAAGAAGCATTATGTGTACACACACACACCCACCACCCCCGCCTTTTAGCTGTACTCTGGGACTGAAAAAATAGCTGCCATAACCCGATCCCTCGCTGTGCCTCAGCACCTCTACAGCACTGGCTGCAAAGAACACCAGCTCGCAGTTACAGGGAGTTCGTACAAGTACAAGCAAGCTACCATGGTGTCAAAAAGTTATTTTAGAGTCAACTGCGGGAACTCAATCCTTTGTGACTTGACTCCTGTAGCTTGTCTCTTGTACCATCAGCAGAAAAGAATTCAGGTTAACAGTAATAAGGAGAACCTACCAAAAAAAAAAATAAAAAGCTGAGAAAAAAAGACATCCAGCAGACAACACAGACACGCCACGGTCGCTACAAATTTTTACAAGTGGGTTTTCCCACAGCAAAGTATCAGAACAGAGTACTGTATGGGTAGACCTAGAAATCACAGTCAAAGCACTTTTAAATGTCAGGGAAAGGAAAAAAAGAGAATTACCTGGGGCTTGAACCACATGGTAATTCTCTTTCTCTAGCATTTAAAAGTGTTTCTTCTACAAATTTTTTTTTTATGTCTAATCATACAAACTGTGTTCTATTCCCCAAGTGAGGCTACCTCTTCAGTTATATAGTTCTCGTAGACGCCACAAAGTTTCTCCCTCATCTCGTATACATATTCCTCAACAGCGTTCTTAGCATCCGCTCTTTCCTTCTCCAATCTGTCCTGCATCACCATCTGATTCTGATTTAAAAAAAAAAAAAATATATATATATATATGAATATATACCCATATACATAACAATGGCAATCGGCCATCCATATAGTGAAAAACATAGACACAGATGTGTTTGTAGAAACGCAGTGCCAATTTCCAGAATTTTGGAGTGATATCCAACTTTCTTCAGTTCTGCATCATGAAATAACAATACTGATAATGCTAGGAGCTAGCAACCCAAAATATGCAGATCTTTCCAACACGTAAAATAACTTGAAAGTTACTGCTAGAAGCTACATTTTTAAAAAAAAACCCCACAACCTAGAAAAATGCACTCCCCTTTAACACACAAAAAACAATAATGATAATGCTAGATGGCATTCAATCCAGATCATGTAGACCCTTCTAAAACATGACATTCATTTCATCTTCAGAATGTGAACACCCAACATGGATATTTAAACAATGAAAAAAAAATTCACATCTGACACACACAATACTTTTTATGAAGTTTTAAATTGTTCTAATACAAATAAATTGTTACTGATTCAGGGTTATGATTATCATCCTTGTGGTCTGGACTAGTCTGTTGTGTTCCAATTTTCTCCTTTGCACATCCCTCAGCGTATTGCAAATGACAATGTCAGTATTTCCTGATTTGCAGTCCTTCTCATGCCTGAACTTGACATCTGCATCTAGTGTCGCCAAATTTTACTCCTAGATCTTTCACTATAAGCAGATATGCTGTGCCATGGTGATAGTTGAAATATTCTTTCCCTGGGTTCCATGAAGCTGCTGCTAATTATGTTTGTCCTGTTCATGTGTCCAAGAGATGCTGCATTTATAGCTTGTCCAGCAAGCTAGTCTGTGCTTTCATTTCCAAAAACACTGTATGCTCTGAGACAAAGATAAAACTGATTCTACCAATCACTGAATGCCAATACAATTAACTCCCTCCAAACAGATCTTGTCCATGTTAATTCAAATGCAGATAAAAGTACATCTTTGTTTTGTTGATCAATCTGCAACAGTTCTTATTTCTACTGCACGGCTGTCTATGAAGTCTTCTTCACAAAATTCAAACTGATAAACTAACAATAAACTTGCATGCTAGTTTCAGTAATATAATACTGTAACCGGCAGTCACCTGGGACACCCAGTTTTAGTAATATAGAATTGTTACTTGTAACAGAATTCCTTATTTCTGGAATTCTGTTCTTATATTTAACATTATAGGAGGAGTTAAACAGTAGACCAACCTACTTGTTAGCGCCCTTAGTTATTTATTTTTTTAAAGTACAGGTTTCGACTATAGGTCAGGTTTGACATGTTGAAGGCCATTTCTTGTCATGTCCAGACATAGGGATTTTTTACAGTTAACTAAAGTTAATTAGGACATGTTTGTTTAATTCATTATTTTTAGTTACAGAAAAGCTTAAAATAGGACTGTTATTTTTAGTTTATTGTGGGAAGATTTAAGAATAGGAACTGTAGTTCATATTTAAGGACCAAACTCTTACACAGAAGGATTATTATGATTATAAGGAGTAGATTGATTAGTAGCTTGAGATTTATTATGATTGTAAATTCATTATGTAGAATTTGACTTAGAAGGATGTTTCAGACAGGATGCAAGGATGTGAACTGTTAGTTAGTTTGTTTTTTTTTTCCTCACAGACAGGATGCAAGGATGTGAACTGTTAGTTTGTTTTTTTTTTCCTCACAGAGCCAGTGTGTAAATTTTTGATGCAGCTGTGAGTTGTTAGAAATAGTTTGTAACTGAAGAAATGTGAATTAGTTCTACTGAGATTTCTGAGGACTTATATTTTGAAGTCCAGTATTTTTGGTGATGTGAAGTTGTATGTACGGATCCATGGAATTTTCAGTTTCACCTGGATCCACATCTCAAGCCATGAAACTACAACATCAACTAAATACAAACAGCAAGAAACATAACTTAGGTTTCTCTTACTTCTTTTTCTGTTAATATATTCAGCTGATCCTTGGAAAGCTGATGGACTGTAGCTTCTATTGGTAGATCAATAGTTTTTAGAGTTTTCTTAGTTTTCTTTGATGTAGTTTTCTTGTCTCCTGGATCCTGTTAATGAACATAAGATTTTTTTCTTCACTTTGTCTAGTCATTTGGAAATTCAATAAAAATAGAGGGGGGAAAAAATCATGTGTTAGTGGCAGGTGATGTTTTGTTTATAAGGTAAAAGGTAAAGGTAACCCTGTCCTGGCTTAGAGGCACACTGGGATATGATGTCAGCGCCCTTATTTTCCTTGACCTAGCAGCACACTAGAGGGTGATGTGGTCATCTTCACGTCTGGCCATCTTTCCTTCCCCAGTTACAGAAGTCGGGCACCCATTTCTACAGCTTGGTGACTGGGGTACCTCCAGCCAGACTCAACACCCCCCCCCCCCCCATGAGAAAATGGTGCACTAACCACTTCACCATTCAGATGCTTTTTTGTTTGTAAAATACTGGCCAAGAATATTTTTATCATCAAAACATATTTCCAAATTTATGACAACTGTAACTCCAAAAAAAATAACTCCCATGCAATGTCAAATGATATAAGAATCCATATAAAAAAGTTTAGGCACATTAATAACAATTAATTATTTTTACTAAAGTATTTTTAAAACAATTCAAACAATGAATGAGAATACTTTTCACATCTTATGGTACATAATTTTGAGGATTTTTAAAAAACTGCATTTCTTTTTTTAATTTTTTTGCCTGCATCCAGAGAAAAGGGCAGCCACCATCAAGATCCAGAGAAAAGGGCGACCACCATCAAGATCCAGAGAAAAGGGCGGCCACCATCAAGATCCGGAGAAAAGGGCGACCACCATCAAGATCCAGAGAAAAGGGCGGCCACCATCAAGATCCAGAGAAAAGGGCGACCACCATCAAGATCCGGAGAAAAGGGCGGCCACCATCAAGATCCAGAGAAAAGGGTGGCCACCATCAAGATCCAGAGAAAAAGGTGGCCACCATCAAGATCCAGAGAAAAGGGCGGCCACCATCAAGATCCAGAGAAAAAGGTGGCCACCATCAAGATCCAGAGAAAAGGGCGGCCACCATCAAGATCCAGAGAAAAAGGTGGCAACCATCAAGATCCAGAGAAAAGGGCGGCCACCATCAAGATCCAGAGAAAAGGGCGGCCACCATCAAGATCCAGAGAAAAGGGCGACCACCATCAAGATCCAGAGAAAAAGGTGGCCACCATCAAGATCCATAGAAAAGGGCGGCCACCATCAATATTCTGAGAAAAGGGCGGCCACCATCAAGATCCAGAGAAAAGGGCGGCCACCATCAATATTCTGAGAAAAGGGCGGCCACCATCAAGATCCATAGAAAAGGGTGGCCACCATCAAGATCCTGAGAAAAGGGCGGCCACCATCAAGATCCAGAGAAAAGGGCGGCCACCATCAATATTCTGAGAAAAGGGCGGCCACCATCAAGATCCATAGAAAAGGGTGGCCACCATCAAGATCCATAGAAAAGGGCGGCCACCATCAAGATCCAGAGAAAAGGGCGGCCACCATCAATATTCTGAGAAAAGGGCAGCCACCATCAAGATCCAGAGAAAAGGGCAGCCACCATCAAGATCCAGCATCCACAGATTAGTCAAAAGCTTAGGAACCACTGTACAAAGAAAATACTGTCCAGCCCCATACCTGACCATTTCCTTCTGCAGGTTTGTCTTGAGGCTGTTCTGTATTTGCTTCCATGTTCTGCTGCTCACTGCTTGGCGACTGGTCCATGTCAGAGGAGTTCTGCTGTTTGAGGCCAACAATACAAAATTATGGAAAGCAAAAGCACATTTGGGCAATGAAGTCGTCATTAACTTTTCTGGTCATAATTAACACGTTGCCAGATTGGATTTTTTTTTGCAAATAAATGCATTTTTTCATGCCTGCCATTCTGATTTTATTACAACTTTTTTTTTTCCCAGTTTACATACAAGTAAACTTTTCAAGCTTGGCTTAATCTTTTTATTGCCATAAAACTGTGGTTAAATCCGTTGAATGGACAAAATCCATATCTGGTAAGACTTTTGACAAAAACAAGGGCCGCTAATGAAATATTGGGGTCAAATGTTTTGAATACAACAACAATAATTTTTAAAAAAAAACCCACATTACAGATTCTAATGATGTAAATTAAATATGTACAGATACAGAGTTTATACAAACAAACAAAAAACACATAACATAAATCTGCCTACAGCCTGCAGAAAATGAGTTACAAAAAATTTCATGGACATAGAGGAATATTTTCAATACGGCCTTGTAATGATTATCTTAACATGATTAAAACAAGAAATCATTCACTGAGACAGATGATCACAAGCCACAGAAGTTTATTTATGACTACACTGTTAGTTTATTCTGCACAAGCATAAATATGGCATTCACAGAAAATGGTATCTCAACTTTTTCACTCCTGAACTATGCCAGAATAATTTCCGACTAAAGAAACAGACAAGAGACTCTTTTGAAAACAAGGAAAATACTCGGCATCAAGTGGAACGAATTCAAGAACAAGCAGAGATAAGACAGATGACTGAATAACAACCAGTCTCATGGGTGATCAGGAAAAGGAGATGGACATATGTTGGTCACGTGATGCGAAGAAACAGTCAGAGAATCCCAAAACAAGCTATCAAGTGGAACACAACAGGCCAAAGAAAAATAGGCTGACCACGTGAAACTCTAAAGAGGACATTGTTAAGAGAAGCCACATTAATATGCATAAATCCCTTGATAAGGTTGAAAAGCTTGCCGAAAACAGGAAAAATTGGCGAACTACTTTGCGAGCCCTATGTGACGTTTAACGGCACGGGAAGGATATAAGATAAGAATTTCTGTGGGAAATTTTGGCACAAAGTAACTGGTAGGAGGTTACTCAATAATTTAAAAATGTGTTTTGGATTGGAAACTTTGTTTAGACTTTGCCTAAATATTGCTCTCAGCATTGATTCTCACAGGTCTGCAAGATAAATAAACGCTGCCAGTCAGTGATTGCACTAGGATTTTTCAAAACAGATAAAATTCTACCTGCCTTTCACCTTGCATGAAGTACTGTCTGAAAAACCAGTTCTTTTTTTTTTTTTTTCAATACAACATTCAGTACTTTCAAATTTTTTCTAATGTAAAGTTAAACATATTTTACATATGGCAGGAATTAAATGTTCATGTAAAGTTTTTTTTTTTTACTACCTTATTTGCAGATAGATTTAATATTTACAGAATGCTCACTTGCTGAACCAAAGTCAGAACTGTCCAATTCTCCACATAAACTGAGCATCTTCACCAGTCTCCTGGAATGGTTATCCTCCATCTGATTTAGCTGTTTGCTATTACTAGGTTCTTGATCATATAAATCGGTTACAGTAATTGACAACCTCCAAAAATGGTCTTTCTCCTTTTTTTATTGGTATTTTACTGGTAACTGAGGGTTAACGTAATCACTGCTACCAGTACTGTTCCAGAGTGAAAGAGTTAATAACCCTTTGCCTACCATGAACATTTAAGAATCCTTTTTTAAAAACTGAAAATAAAATAGCTCTATAGTTGGGAGTTTGTAATTTTAAACCCTCAAAATGTTAAAATAGCCACTGTGTTCCAAAAGATCCTTCCTTTCCAAAGACCACTGTAGGAAGACAAATGTATAAACTGTGTATGTGTACTCGTTAAGTAATAAAGCTGTTCCTACTTTTTTCCTAGTTTACACATTTTGGTATCACAGCTTTACTGCAGTGACCTCGTGTATAGTTATATGCTTATGCACTAATTCTTGTGTGTAGGAAAACAAATGCAGCCACGCGGAAGAAGTGTGTGTTATTATGTAGAAAAATTCTCAAAGTTTTAGACAAACTGTAAATCTTCCAGGGACTCATTGTGAGCCATCCTCCTAAATCTTGCTTTGAAAGTTAGTACAGAACTGATGTATGACAACTCAATTATCACAATGGCATGTGTCATGTCACCACGGGGGCTCACACCGAGTCTCTGCAAGTATGCCTAAAACTCTGAGAATTTCTCTACTAAATAACACACTTGCTCCATATAGTGGCATCCGTCTCCCTACAGTTACCTCCAGAAAGTGTAAAGGAACTTTTGGAACTTCCTGTAACATGTGTCATGAGTGTTATTTGGTCAGCTAAGCGTTAAAATAGCATGATCAGGACAGAACACTGACCTGTTCTAAACTGAAAGCTTAATTCCCTCCCTCCCCCCCCCCAAAAAAAAAAACACATCAAATGCTGCAGTAGGCAGAACTGAATCACTGTGTACTCTCTACTCACCATTGCATCACCAGTACCATTTTCCTTTTTCTTGCTATCCTCATCAATCTCCATGCTCTCCTTGTTATCATCATCATCTGTTGTACCTTCCAACTTCTCATACATGCTGGCAGATACAACGCATAGGATGCCATTGTTGTTTATTCTTACTTTGATTTTGACCTTGGAGCTCTCTCCATTTGCCTGCGGAACTACCTTGTTTATTTTGAATGTACCTGAAGGAGAGTGAAATAAAATAACAAGAGAAACACTCCTACAGTCACAGTCACAAGACATTCTCAGTCACAAGGAATTCACAGCCACAAGACATTCTCAAAGCCACAAGACATTCACACAGCTATATTCTCACAGCCACAAGACATTCACACAGCTATAAGATATTCTCACAGCCACAAGACATTCACACAGCTATAAGACATTCTCACAGCCACAAGACATTCACACAGCTATAAGACATTCTCACAGCCACAAGACATTCACACAGCTATAAGATATTCTCACAGCCACAAGACATTCACACAGCTATAAGATATCCACACAGCTATAAGATATTCTCACAGCCACAAGACATTCACACAGCTATAAGATATTCTCACAGCCACAAGACATTCACACAGCTATAAGATATTCTCACAGCCACAAGACAATCACACGGCCATAAGACTTCAAAACACAAAAAAAAACCCATGTAAAAACTGTGTCCATAGTTGAGTTGGTTGATGTGAATTCTTGCAGTACCCAGTTCTGCTCATGACCTGGTAAGATTACTGTTAGAACACTTCTCTGTTCTCTGGAACTACAGACTGTTGCTTTTTGCAGCGGAAAAGTGAAGGCAGTGAAATGTTGGCATCATATTGGATAGGTTCAGGAACAATTTTTTATAAATAGGAAACAACAAGGCTTTCGTACAGTAAAGTAAGAAAACACAGAGGAGGTGCTAGTAGCGCAGTCAGTTAGTATGCTGTTCTCTCATAGCTAGATGGCTGCTCGTCCTACCAGAGTCCGCGTTCGAATCCCAGGTAATTCTCTTGTGATTTTTCTTCTCTCACGTCTCACTAAAGTGCTTTTTCTACGATTTTTTCAAGGTCTAATCCTACAAAACTGTGTTCTCTTACTTTACCATATTGGATAAAGAGTGGATTACAGCAGCTAGCCTGAAAACATGGGCTTGACCCAAAAAAAAAAAAAAAAAAGAGCAGGGTACAAAACCACAAAGACTATAGCGAACTCTAGCCCATTTCTCAGAGCACAATGGAGAGGTCTAGTGGCCTGATAACCACATTATCACTTTCGCACAGCCATCAGTACTACAACACAGCCACATCATCACTTTAGTAACACCATCACTTTTGCACAGCCATCAGTACTACAACACAGCCACGTCATCACTTTTGCACAGCCACATCATCACTTTCACACAGCCACATCATCACGTTCGCACAGCCATCAGTACTACGACACAGCCACATTATCGCTTTAGTAAAGCCATCAGTACTACAACACAGCCACACCATCACTTTCGCACAGCCACATCATCACTACAACACAGCCACATCATCACTTTCGCACAGCCATCAGTACTACAACACAGCCACATCATCACTACAACACAGCCACATCATCACTTTTGCACAGCCATCAGTACTACAACACAGCCACATCATCACTTTCGCACAGCCACATCATCACTACAACACAGACACATCTTCACTTTAGCACAGCCATCAGTACTACAACACAGCCACATCATCACTTTAGCATAGCCATCAGTACTACAACACAGCCACATCATCGCTTTAGTAAAGCCAGCATTACTCCTATAGTATCTTATTGTTTTTATTTCATGACACTATCTTACTTGAATGTTGTTTGTGTAATGTTTCTGATTCAACATCTTTAAGGGAGTTGGAAAAAAATGTTTTACATGTACTGAATAGCTTACCTATATCATTGTGAGGGAAAGGGACATGGCTGCCCTCCGTATACGCAGCTACAAGAGTGAAGGGCTCTTTGCGGTAAAAAGTGAGCATCTTGGAGAAGGGGACAGCATGGAAACGAGAAAAAACTTCCAGGGAACTGTGGAAAATTGATAAAAACTTGACGTAGATTTTCCTGCATTATGAGACCACTCAAATTTCAGTATAATAATAAAAAATCCATACATTACTACACCTATCGTAATCACATAAATATTTAGTTATTAATGCCAGATAAAAAAAATGGATGTTACAGTTGCCACTTGTGAACTGAAATATGAGCCAAAGATGTCCTTTAAAAATTATGTTTTGGCTATATCAGAGTGCAGGCAAACTAAAGCTGGTCAAAATGTCATCCTAGCTCCTGATATTTATGTCACATTTGCCAGTTGGGACTGACTTAATCCTATGTAGTGATGTCTGCTTCTAAGAAGTCAAGGTCACGTTCCTGATTTCAAAATACTTATAACCAATGTCTTGCCTAACCTGGACAAAAAGTTTAGGTATAATACTTAATTTATGGGAACTAAACAAAACATTTCATTTTTCCATATACATATGGCCTGATTCACACAAAAACACTGCTTGTAGCATCATCATCATCCTTCCTCGCTACTTCATTTACCTCAGTGCTTGCCTTGCTATCATCTTCCTCTCCTACTACAACCTGATTTATTATATTTTTATTATAAGTGTATACCAAAGTGTTTCAAACAGTGCTGTGTGAGTACTAGCTGTGCTGACAAATTTTTAAGGTAAAGAATATTTTTCAGCAAATTACAGCACATTTGATACATAAGAATGCAGGTGTGCTGTGACAGAAATTTGTGCTACCCAGTGTGCTCAAGTCTGAAAGTCTGGGAAGCACTGGTGTATATCACTAGAGAATCTGGTTAGACATGCTAGTTATGGTAAGACAGTAACTGTCTGTTAGATCCACTGCCTGGGCAGCTGTGGAGAGTAAGGCTACATAGAAAATGCTGAGGGAAGGACCCTAGGTTCGCCAGTGGAGAGGTTTTTTCCTATCCATCTTATGGCATCCCTGATTCTGATAACTTAAGGTTTCCAGGTAAAAGGACCCCATTCATCTGGAGCTATTATCAGAGTTGGGCGGGTGTACATGTAATGTACAAGAACCACTATACTGCCCATGTAAAGCAGCAGAGGCATTAAATGAAATGATGCTCGGCAATTTCCATAAACAGTGAACATCAATGTGCCACAAACCTACAACTACTAGCGGGCAGTAAATGAAGATAAGTTAGGAGTGTTCATTCATTCACTGGGCATGAGCAGCGGGGGGTTGACAAAAGACACAGTTAACATTCAAGCTGAATGACATAGTGGACAGTGACCCATAGACGACTACTTGAACAACACTACTCTATCTCCCCACTGTGTCCCCTGGAAACAATCTGGCCAAGTGAATTAACAGAATCTGATTAAAAAAAAAAAACTGGTCCTAAAAAAGCCTGGCCAAATTCAAATGTTTCAGGCCAAAAGGATGACAGTTCTGAGGCAGAACTCACTGCCATCTCTATGACAAGGAGTGTTCAGCTTGTCCACTCACCCCACAGAAAGTTCTAATCTAAACTTAACCTTCTTTTTCTACCTTAACTGCAGATGCTGCTCTAGTATTTACATATGTTTTCTACAACAAAAAAAAATGTCCCTTGATACTCTCTTGAGAGTATTTTATGCTCCTGGCTCCTAGGAAACTAAAGATTCTGTAACACTGAGGGATGAAAGACCGCAGACTTGCCTGTCTTCATCGATCTGACCCTGGGGCTGCCACACAAGAGTTACTGGATATGGCTGGCAGTCAGTGATACTGAAGTCTCGGACTCGGAATGTTGGTGACAAGATGGCACACTGCCAACAAAAATAACATTTCTGTCACAGTAACTAATATACATGAACATCGATGATAAGGATAAAACATGGAAACAAAAAAAAAATGACTGCATTTGTGAACATATAAGCAACTGTAGTACTGGCATGAAAAGAAACAGAAGAATATGGGAGTTGCTGAATACACAAATATGTCAAAGCTGCTGAATACACAAATATATCAAAGTTGCTGAATACACAGATATATCAAAGTCTCTGAGCTTCACTGAACTTAGAATAAGCTTCACAGTGTGTGTGGTGTAAGATCAGGAGATAAAGCATAATGATGCACATAGGAGCTGAATAAATAAATAGCATTAAGATGTCAATGTGATGTCCACCCTCATTTATGCACGTGAAAGTTGGAAATCAACTAAAGAAATAGACAAGAAATTAGACTCTTTTGAAAACAAATGCCTCAGGAAAATACTTGGTATAAAGTGGAACAAATTCAAGAAAATGCAGAGATAAGACAGATGAGCAAACAACAACCAAACTCATGGGTGATCAGAAAAAGAAGATGGACATGTGTAGGCCATGTGATGAGAAGAAACAATCAGAGAATACCAAAACAAGCTATCAAGTGGAGCACAACAGACTGAAGAAAAAGAGGTCAACCACGTGAAAATTCTAAAGAGGACACTGTTAAGCCACTCTATGGTCCTGACACAGGGATGATGACCAGTCATTTTCTACTTTCTAGTGGCAATCTACTTCAAATCTAGACAGTCTGAGCAGTCCTGGGTGAGCACACACCTGCATACCTTGGCACCGGTTAACCTGTGATTTACATCGGTGATGTGCTCCTGGATGAACTGGTGTAACTGGAATATGAGTAAATTGAAGCTTACTCTTTTAGCCTGTTGCACCAACTGTTTTATTTTCATTTTTCAGTTTGGCTGTCACAGTGGAAGTTCTACACACAACAGGGCGGGCATCATCACTTTCTATTCTATAATGTCCATCTTATTTGTATCATAACTGACCTGTGTAAGGTTTTAGCATCACTTTCTATTCTACAGATTATGTCCATCTTATTTGTATCATAACTGACCCATGAAAGGTTTTAGCATCACATCCATTTCCACCTGTTTCATTGTGCTAAACATCAACCAACCACACTAGTCCACAATTTTCAGCACATTCATCAATACATGAACAAAAATGCCAATTAAATGCATTTTATCAGGTCTTTATATCTTACCCTATTTTCACTCCTTTCATGTGGCTATCACGGAACAGTGTCCGTTTATAATTTTTATTCAAAATCGGCAATGTAAGAATTACGGAAAGCAGAATTAAAATTGTGACACATTATGAATAGCAAAATGTTTATTTTTAATCACTCTTTGGTCTTGTGGATTAAAATTCGATGATATTTTGAAATGATCCAAATTGAGGACTACTTGTACACAGTCTATTTTTTTAAAAAATCAAATTTTTTTCAGAAGCAAACATTTCTTTTTACCTGCAGGGCACAGCCACGAGCCACAGCCTCATCTGCATTAAGTGTGGTACTAGGCTCCTTGTTAAATATATTCTGTACAATTGTTTTGAACGCAGGAACACGTGATGAACCTCCGACAATTTCAACAGCGTTTATATCAGAAGCCTTCAGTTCTAGTGGAAGAAATAAAGCTTGGAATAAGCTCTGGGTTAAATTATATGAATGTTTTTTTTTTTTCTTCAATGTTAAGTTGGGTTGTCTCCTGTAAACATAAATGAAGCTACAGTTTGTTCATGTTATAAACACCATAAGAGTAATGGGCCCTACATCAGCTATGACGATGATGGTGAGACAGCTGTCATTGCTTTCCTCATGCCTGGGAGATGTTTGTGTGTGTGTGTGTGTGGGGGGGAATTTGAGAAGAAGAAACATATATTTAAAGATGGATGGGAGGAAAAGAAACATGTATAAAGATGAGACAAAATCCTCCCTCTTATGAAACTATAAAGCTTATCAGAAGCTCTGTCACAATAGGAATCATACAGATGCTGCATTGTTCACCAAGTTCTTGTGACATAGTCAAGTTTCTAGGAAATGCTGGTGTGAGATTCTGATAGGCCATCTCTGCTTCCCAACAAGATCTTTGTCACTCTCTTCATTATTATCATCCCAGATATCTGAATAATACACATAAATCTTAGTCATCAACAAAGAGAATCAAATTAACCATTCACTGAACAATCTAAATTACATACTTGCATTATCTAGCACTGCTTGTAGAGTGTCCTCAATCCTCTTCAACAGTGGGGCAGCCATTTCTTCAAATTGGGCCCTAGAAACAGAGAAGACAAAACACGCCTGAACATTTCTTGAAGGCAAATGGGATCATTCTGCTATCTTAACCGATTTACAGAAAATCAGTTTTACCATATCCTATATTTCATTGCTTTTTGGAATTGCATTAGACTTTACAATGAAAAGATGCTGTGCAGGTAAAACTGGCACTGATTGGGTACATGGTACCCAAATAGAAGATCTTGATTATGCAGATGACATAACTCTTATCAGTGACAATGTGAAATCGATGCAGGAAAAAACAGATTCCCTGTCTTCCTTGGCTAGCAAAATAGGTCTTGAAATTAACAAAGACAAAACAAAAATAATGATACTTCCCATTAACCAAAATGGAAAAATACACGTAGAAGGGACAGATATTGAAGAAGTCAATCAATTTGCATACCTTGGTAGCTACGTAGACCAGGATGGTGACACCAGAAAGGAAGTTAGATCTGCAAAAGCAGAACTGATCTTCAAGAATCTTGAGAACATACGGCATTCAAAAGTTAAAAGCACAAAAACCAAGTTAAGACTATTCAATTCAAATGTAATATCCACCCTCATTTATGCATGCGAAAGCTGGAAAACAACCAAAGAAATAGAAAAGAAATTAGACTCTTCTGAAAACAAATGCCTAAGGAAAATACTCTGCAACAAGTGGAACAAATTCAAGAATAATGCAGAGATAAGACAGATGACTGAACAACAACCAGTCTCATGGGTGATCAGGAAAAGGAGATGGGCATATGTTGGTCACGTGATGAGAAGAAACCGTCAGAGAATCCCAAAACAAGCTATAAAGTGGAACACAACAGGCCAAAGAAAAAGAGGCAGATTGTGTGAAACTCTGAAGAGGACATTGTTAAGAGAAGCCAAATTAATAGGCACAAAATCCTTTGATGAGATTGAAAGGCTCGCCGAAGACAGGAAAAATTGGCAAAGTACCTTGCGAGCCCTATGTGACATTTAATGGCACGGGAAGGATATAAGATATAAGAACCCTTTCATATTATTACACCTTAAATGTACATCAATTACATTTTTATGAACCACTGGATTGTCTTCAAAATACATTATATTCTGTAGCATTCAAAGCTCAGGCTACATTCTATGGATTTTAAAACTTAAGGCTCTTTTCCACAGCTTTAAAAATCTAAACTTCATCTTATGGCATTGAAAGCTTTGTCTATATTCTATGTTATAGATAGTTTTGGATGCATTCTGTAGCATTCAAGCTTTGGCTACATTCTACTGATTTCAAAGTTTAGGTTATATTCTGTAGATTTCAAAGCTATATCATCTTTGTTGATCCTTACCTGTCTAATGCACCATGGACATCTTTATCATCCATAAAACACTCAATATTGAGAGGAATTGGCTGGACATTGGCACTCATCAACTTCTTCAGTCTCTCACACTCCTGGATTAATCTGGTGTAAGCCTTGGCGTTAGACTTGGCATCCACTTTGTATTTCTTCTTGAACTCCTCCGTCATGTAGTCTGCCAAGAGTTCATCAAAATCTCTTCCTCCAAGCTGATTATCAAATGCTGTAGCCAGAACCTGTTGAAACAACAAACATTGGTTTCCCACCTCAGCCACAGACAAGTCACTTCCTATTTTATAAAGAACTGATATTACAGAAAAAAATTTACATGACATTATGTGCTGTGTATGACAGTGTTGGTGATCATGCCTGTATACATCCTTGGCATTTCTGATCAATTCATAGGCTTTTTCTTTATCCATGTCACTCGGTCAGGCCACAGATATTTTCCTCTTGACCTTCTTCCTTTTTTTTTTTTCATCTAGAAATTTCCAGTCATTACCAAGTTATTTAACTGCTGTTTTCTCATGATATGCCCTAAATAGAAGCAAAGAGATATTTTAGGGAAAAAAAAAAATATCCTGCACATAGAAAAACAAGTGAAGCTACTTCACCTACTTCCTAGTGTAACTAATATATATCATATGAAGTCCTTTCACTTGGACAGAAACATCTGTCATTATATTTTCATTCTGCACTGGCTTAGGTCGTCGCAGTGGTGTAGTGGTTAGTGCACTTGCCTATCAATCAAAATGTCCCTGGTTTGATTTCGTGCTCGGGTGGAATTTTTTCAGACCGACTGCCACTGAGGTCAGGCCAGCCTAAAAAAATGGGTACCTGGGGTTTCCCTAGGAAAATAATGGCAGCAAGGACATGTGCTAGCATCCCTACCTAAAACAGTCATGGGCTATAAATGCATATTTCCCATTGCAACATATGCCTGTGAGACCTGGTCACAGATGAGAAACACATAAATGCCTTTTAATGTAAATGTTACAGAAGAGTTCTTCAAATATTATGGACACAGAAAAGAACAAATATATCCATACTACAGGAACTTAATATTAAAGAAGGCCGGCAAGTAAAGAGATTTAAATAGAGAAAACTTAAATATTTTTGACACATTAAATGTCATGATACTTTAGAGAAGACTGTTTTGGAAGGGAACATAACGGGAAAAAGAAAAGAGAGGAAGACTAAAGTGAAGATGGCTGCAAGACATCTTTGATGATCTGCAAATGGATGCATCAGCAGCAGGCCATCTTGCTTACAACCGAGAGGCCTACAGTAGTTGTGTTAGGGAGGCAAAGTTCTGCAAGGGACATGTAAATGACCGAGCGACTAACACTTCACACCCCTACAGCATGCAAATGCTACAGGACTTTACACTGGTTTAGTTGACCAAACATTACTCTCCATAGATCTCTAATCTTTCCCATCAGTTCATTAATGAATTTTTTTCATACTGTTATACCATGAATTACCCTCTTTCTCTCTACATTCCTCTCCTCATTTTTCTTTTTTTGCTTTCATTTATTTAAAAATTATTAGAATGTGTTTCAAACCCTCCCTTTCTCATTATCGGGGCAACGAACACTGTCTTCCTTCTGATGGTTTTAATGAAATCTTCTCTACAGCTTTCATAAGAAATTCTTCATCACCTTGGCTAACCAAAATGCTCTTCACATTCTCTGTCCTATGCAGCTTCCGTTTCTTCACAAAGAGCTAAGCAACGAATGGTTAACTTAACTTAAAAATAAACAAAGACTGTACAATGCAGAAAAAAAAGGTAAGATCATTTTTTTCCCTCTCCCCTGTGACCACATCTTGAAAACCTCTGATAAAATCCCCATCAAATTCTTCCGTTGATACCCTCAGACCTATAGTCTGACAGAGGCAGGTGACACAAGTTTTCCTAAAACTAAATCCTCTGTCTTTTTTTTTAAACCACCAACGTGATAATCCTTGTTCAAATATCAAGATTGTTCAGCTGTGTGTACCAGCAGCATGCATGAACAGCAGAGAGGAACATAGAGCTGCTACCACAACTCAACACAAGCTGAGAAAACTATGTACCAGATGAGACATTATGTCAACAGAAAGAACTGTCAGGCAATCCAGGTGAGAAATAAAATATAGTAAAGGATTATAAAAGAAGAAGGAAAAAAACGTAACAGACTGTTTAGTTAGTTTAAACCAGGCAGGGGACATTTATAAATAATACTTTCCTACATTAAAAGACGTGAAAAGCTTCTTGGAGAAAATGGAAAGCCATAAGCAAAACAACGCAAAGAAATCACGTGTTAGCTGAAACACATTTGTAAAGGCCAGCCTGGCAGCTGATGTCTGAGGTGGACTATTGAAAATATGCTCGGAGTGAGGCCAAGAGATGGGTTGTAGTGCTTGTCTCAAGTTGCCAGAGTCAACCTAATAATTAAACTCCACAATGTTGAGGTCAAGCTGAAGTACCACAATAAATATATTAATCCCTTTAGTGTTCTCCCAAAGTTATCTTGCACTCATTTGTACCTCACACAGCATTCTCCCCAAAATAACTCGCTCATTATAAGCAGATGCACTTTCATTGCATTATCCTCAAGTTTTCTTGCTTTATTATAAACAGTGGTTGACCTAGCTATCAAATATCGTGAAAGACTGCTGGAACAGCACTTTCATAGCATTATCATCAAGTTTTCTTGCTTTATAACAGTGGCTGACGTAGCTATCAACTATTGTGAGAGGCTGCTGTGACAGCACTTTCATAGCATTAACATCAAGTTTTCTTGCTTTATCATAAATAGTGGCTAACCTAGCTATCAACTATTGTGAGAGGCTGCTAGGACAGCACTTTCAACAAAGCAGGTCAAGCTAAATATAGCTGTATTGTTGCATTGTGCTACACACATTGAAAACAATGGTTGGTGTTCTTTTCTGAGACACTGAGGACATCAATGCTTCTAATTATATGGACAGCAGATAATTTATATTCTATTTACGTTATAATAAAGAAAAACTACTGACTTGGACATTAACCAACATAATGCCATCATCATTGCTACCACCTTCGTTGTCATCATGAGCCCGTGTCAAGAAACGCTATTTTTATTTTTGGCATAATCTTTACACTGTCTTTAAAATTTCATAACCCTCACACAGTCATTATCATCACCACCACCATCACCACAACACAATTCTTTTTTCTATTTCTATTATCACCATAATCATCATCATCACCACCATAAGCATTATCACTTGTGACCACCGTTACTCTCATCACCACCATCATCATAACAAAACTTTGGTACACTGAATGGTGCTAAATGTTACCTTTCTTAACTCTTAGGCTACTGAACAATACCCGTGATCCATAAACACTTTATGATATCACTCATTATGGCTGCAATATTCAACTAGGAAATGATGTTATGTTTATTTTTAGTATTTATGGAAATTTAAAATTGCAAACTCCCAAACCATGGAACAAAACTGAAACTACAGTTATTCTTTCAAAAAGATTTCTATGTGGTGATCGAAGAGTTAAAGGAAAACACAGACATTTAATGACAAAGGTGGGGGCACGCCCAATGCGCAGTGACACACACCCAATCATCTTAAAATTAATTTTGTATTGTCTACTTTATCACAGAACATCATAAATGATGTTAAATCTTCCTGTTGTATGCCACAGTGATTTACTTTCACCTGTTTTGTTATATGAATTGTGCCGCTTTAAACAAAAATGAACAATAAAACTTACTTTCAGCTTTCCTTTGTTAAAAGCGCACACAGCCGCTCTGAATGATGAGTAGCCAAAATCTACAAACACTACGTTTCGTGGCTTTTCTGTCTCAGCAGGAAGATCTGATTTATATATGCCATACGCAAGGGCAACTGAAAAAAAAAACACATAAAAGAACATATTACATACTGAGTTCCCACCAGAGAATTTTTACAATATCTTTTCAAATGTGAAAAATAAGTGTCCAGTTGGACTAAATAGTTAAACAGATGTAATACAAAAGAGATATGTAACAGCATTAAGGTTTTAAACAAAACCAGAAACTAAGACTTCACTAAATAAAACTGAAACTAAGACTTCACATAACAAAACAGAAACCCTCTAGAAACTAAGACTTCACATAACAAAACAGAAACCCTTCTAGAAACTAAGACTTCACATAACGAAACAGAAACCCCTCTAGAAACTGAGACTTCATATAGTGAACCAGAAACCCCTCTAGAAACTGAGACTTCAATAAACAAAATAGAAATATAGACCCCACTAACATAATAGAAACCCCTCTACAAGCTAAGACTTCACTAATAAAACAGAAACCTCTATGGACACCAAGATTTCACATAACAAGACTGGCAAAAATGAAGAAAGCAATAGATTGATAGAAGCACAACATATTAACAAAACAAAAACAAAAAAACAGACTAAAAGCCAGCCATATATAAAGACAAATGGACAACATAACATCCCATAGTAAAAACAAATAATGAATAATATAAACTCAAGAAATGACAAAGTGATAATCTTCTGACAGAGAACAGGACACTGTGGGCTGAGACCATCTATATTAGAAGCCAACAGACATATGTGCAGATTTACTCACCATACAATAACAGCTACTCAGAGGAGGAATGGACAGGGTTTTATGACCAACTGAGTGAATGCATCACTAAAGTGCACAAAATGGATGAAGTGATAGTTATGGGTTATTTTAATAGAACACTTGGCAAAAGAAGAACACTACAGGAAGAGTATGCAGGAAACTCTCTACTGTAGAGAGCTGAACAACAACACAATTCCTTCAGATCATCAGAGGAAGTACCCCCCTCCCTTCCAGACGAGTGTTTTTATTAAACTCTCGACACTCTAAGGGGGGTGGGCCCCTCTGGGTCATGACTCCCAGGTCTTGTGAGTTGTTGCTTTTTTTTTTTTTTTGTCCTGGGATTGAACCCATGATCTTCCAGTTGGCACTGCACTTTGAAGTTCATCTTTAGCAATTTAGCTACGGAGGACTGGTATTCGTTGTGACAAACAAAATTATTCATGTTCTCAATGCTTGTTTCGCATACTCCACAGCCAGCACGAAGCCTTTTCTGCTGTTTCTGAAAGGCTTTTCAACGCCCTTGCTCTTAATGGTCCAAGAGTACTTGGAACCATGAATGTAATCTTACATCCTTCCCATGCCATTAAACGCCACATAGGGCCCGCATGGTAGTTCGCCAAGATGTCCTGTTTTCGACAGGTTTTTCAATCTCATCAAGGGATGTTATGCCTACTGAACTGGCTTCTCTTAACAATGTCCTCTTTAGAGTTTCACATGGTCAACTTCTTTTCTTCGGCCTTTTGTGTTCCACTTGATAGCTTGTTTGGGGATTCTCTGATTTTCTTGTCTACTTCTTTAGCTGTTTTCCAGCTTTCACATGCATAAATGAGGGTGGATATTACATTTGAATTTTAATAATCTTAACTTAGTTTTTGTGCTTATAACTTTTGAATGCCACACGTCCTCAAGACTCTTGAAGGTCAATGCTGCTTTGGCAAATTCAAATTCTAACTTCTTTTCTAGTGTCACCATTGTGATCTATATAGCTGCTGAGATATGCAAAATGGTTTTCTTCACCTGCTTATTTATCCTTCGTCGTTAATGAGAACCTTCATAATTTTTGTTTTATCCTATTTTACTAGCCATTGAAGACAGGGTATCTGTTTTTACTTGCATTGATTTCATATTATTGCTGATAAGAGTTATGTGATCTGCAAAATCAAGATCTTCTAGTTGGGTCTCATGTATCCAATCAATGCCCGTTTTACCTTTGCAACATTTTTTTCATTATGAAGTCTATGGCAATTCCAAAAAATCAAGGGAGATAATATACATCCTTGTTTCACACCTGTTTCAATCTGGAAGCATTCACTCATTCATTCGTCTGTACTGACTGCATAAACATATCCATTGTAGAGGTCGCTAATGATGCTGTCAACCTTAGATGGTATTCCATATATTCTTAAAATCCTCCATAGTGATTCTCTGTGTATGCTATCAAATGCCTTTCTATGAAGTTCAGGATTAACTGTCTTTGCTTTTCAATATGTTCTTCAAGTATTATTCTTAGAGTAGAGATCTGGCCGAGACAGCTTCTCCCTTTTCAAAATCCTGCCTGTTCTCTCATTGTACCACCCACTATATCTTTAATTCTACTCAGAATAACTTTGCAAAATATTTTTGACACAACTGATAGTGAGGTTACTCCTCTCCAGTTGCTGCAATCACTAAGGTTGCCTTTTTTCAGTATTTTAACAATGATTCCTTTCTTCCATTTAGAAGGGACTTTTTCTTCTTTCCAAACTTTATTGAAATCTCTGTGACATGAATGTAATAGTAAGAGGGAAATGCTGCTCTCATTTTTTTTTGCACTGAACATGTTTTAACTGTGTCAAACACCTGTTTTCGAGCATTGAAGAAGCCATTCAAAATACAGGAAAAATTGAGCAACCTCAAACAAGTGTCAAAAAGAGATTTTATATTAATAATAAAACATCAAAAAAGAACTATCAAGGACTCTCAGACTGATATGGCTCTACTTTAGTGAGCACAAAATTTGAACAACATATTCACTGCTCATCTCTATACTCTACCTGCTGTTGTATCATTGAAAATCCTCAAGCAGTTAAGTCCAGCCAACTGGCAAGCATCCAGCAGAGCTCTTCTCTCTATGTCAGTGAAGAATGATGGGACCTAATCATGAGAGATTTAAAAAAAATATGGATATGTGGTCACAAGCACTTCTTTGCTATCCAATACAGATTGATTAGAAAAGGACAAAATGTAATTCACTACAACATTCTTTTCTTGCTCAAAACTGTGTCAGCATATGCACTGTGTAAATCTCTCATAACAAAGCCATCACTTATGTGCTCAAGTGACAACTGATCTAATAACAAAATGATAAGATAATGTGAACAGCACTATATACACCACAACCCCCATCACCTGGGTTTCTATGTGTACATTACAGTACAGTCTATGATGCAGTCATGAGCCATCATGAATGAAAGATGGAGTGATGAAGGGCAGAATGTAAGACGGGCCTGCGTGCCCAATTCTTTACCCTTTAAAAATAAAGATTATTCATTCATTCATTCCTTCACCCTTTGTGTCTTACAGATCTTTATTGTTAAATCTCACTTGGTCCTCTTCTGTAGCACAGTAAAGGCAAAGATAATAGTAGCCCTACTATGCCACGGAGACATCTAGGGGATATGGTGTTAGTGTCCATATTTTACTTGATCTGTCAAAACACTAGACAGTGATTCTGCATCACACCCGGCCACCTTTCCAGCTCCAGAAGAAGTCAGGTACCCATTTCTATAGCAACATGGCAATGAGAGCACAGTAATTTCAAGTTAATGGTTTTTCTCATGTAATGTATGCACGCATGTCTGTGTACACACATAAATATACGTGTGTGCATACATGTGTGAGAACATATCTTTGTCATTTCCATTTTCAATACTCTCATTTCTTTTTTGTAATGAGAGTGTGCGTGCATGCTCGTGCATCTGTGCACACATAATGCCAGCAACTGACAGCAGCAGTAATCATGATCCACTGTGTGATAAAATAAGCGCACTCACGCACGTGCGCACACACACATATATGCAAAGAATGAGAAACATGAATCTACTAAAAGTAATGAAGTATTTTAAACAACAGATACAGAGTTGTGGTTATGAACAGACATAGTGTTAGAAAAAAAAATTGGGAGTATTGATGAACAGTGGGAAATGCAGCAGAATTCAGTTCCACCATGACACCAGATGAATTGGCTACACAGGTCAGGGATATTTTAATAACAACAGCTAAAGACATGGTTCTCGTAAAGAAAACACAAAAGAATGGATGGATTACAGTAGGCACATTAGAACTGATAAAACAATGTAGAGAAATGAAGATGCAATGGAAAGTGACAAACAACAAAAAAGAATATAAATCTTTAACAAAAGAAGTATGAAGAAACATAAGAAAAGACAAAAGACAATACATACAAGCTTGTTGTGAAAGAACAGAAGGACATCAGAAGTGTGGAAGAGATAGTGAAATGTTTAAAGAAATGAAAACATTGACGAGAAATGTCACACCTAAGCTAAATGTAATTTGTGACGAAATGGGGAATACCTTGACAGAGCCAGAGGAAATTCTAGAAAGATGGAAGGAATATTGCAGAGGAATGTATGAAACAACTGACAGTGAAAGCAGAAATCAGCAGTATGAATTATTATTGGAGAATAAAGAAACAACAACTGAAGAAGTTTTATGGGCAATAAATAATCTGAAAAATGATAATCTCCAGGATGTGATGAGATAACAGCTGGAGGAAAAGAATGTGCAACAATCTATCATGCACTATGTAAAAAGATATGGTATTCAGGTATTTGGCCAAAAGAACGGAAAAGAACTGTATTCATACCACTGCCAAAAAAAGGGTAACCTGAAATTATGCACAAACTAGAGAAATGTTGCCCTGATTAGTCATGCCAGTAAAATTCTGTTAAAAATCATAATGGGTAGACTTCGTAAGAAAACAGAAGAAGTCAATATGGTCCAAGCTGGTTTCAAGCAAGGAAGAGGATCAAGAGATCATATATAAGATAAATAATAGAGAAATGCAGAGAGTTTAATGTGAATCTATATTTAGCCTTTATAGACTACTTTACAGACTAGTTTATTAAACATCACGATAATCTAAAGAAAACCATCTTGGAAGGGTACATAATGGGAAAAAGAATGAGAGGAAGACCAAGGCGAAGATGGCTGCAAGACATCGTTGACGATCTACAAATGGATGCATCAGCAGCAGGCCATCTTGCTCACAACCGAGAGGCCTACAGGAGTGCTGTTAGGGAGGCAAAGTTCCACATGGGACATGCAAATGAATGAATGAATGAGACTACTCAAAGGCATTTTACTGTATACAACACCAGAAACTTTAGGAAATAGTTGAAAAAATGGGATTTCCAACACATTTGATACAATTAACATCACTGCTGTATCTAGACCAACAAGCAGCAGTAAGAATAAATGGTGAAACAACAAATTGGTTTGACATAAAACAAGGGGCCCGTCAGGGGTGCATACTGTGTCTTATTTATTTAATTGGCATAATGAAAATATGAGGAATGTTAGAGATGTAAACAATGAATATTACGATGCCAGAACAACTGGAGGTTATGAAATACCAGAGATCAGATATGTTGATGACATAGTATTACTGTCAACACAAAAAGGAATGGAAAAACTACGTCAGTCTGTAAGAACAGCATAGAGCAAAACCTCTATCTTAATGTGAAGACAACTAAATTGATGACAACTGACCAAACAAACAAGTCCGTTGATATATGTATCAATGAGGAAAAACTGGAAGAAGTGGAGAGTTTTGAATATCTTGGATCACTCATCATCAGGTGCCGTGCCGACTGGCATTGGCTATTATGCTTCCCCAGAGCACACGATCCTTCATGCAGGCCATCAGCTCAGTTGGTGATCTCCTCTCACACCATCCCATCAGAATGTCCAGTATCTTTTCTCTTGGTCTTCCTCTTGATCTTCTTCCCTCTATTTTTCCTGTTGTTATAATATTTTCTATACCCCCTCTTCTCAATGCTTGTCCTATGAAAGTACACTGTCTCTCTCTTATCTTTTTGACAAGGTTTTTTTGTCTCTCCAGCTCTTCTCATACATTCTTCATTAGTCATTTTTGCTGCCCAGGGGATTCACAACATTCTTCTAATAAACCACATTTCTGCTGCTTCCAATGATTTTTGTGCAGACTTGCCTATTGTCCATGATTCACTTCTATATAACAAGATAGGTTCAATATAGCATTTTAGGACTCGTTTTCTAACATTCATTGATAAGGATGTGTTGATAATCTGGAGAAGACCTTGGAAGGGTACATAATGGGAAAAAGAGAGGAAGACCAAGGCGAAGACGGCTGCAAGACATCGTTGATGATCTGCAAATGGATGCATCAGCAGCAGGCCATCTTGCTCACAACCGAAAGGCCTACATGAGTGCTGTTAGGGAGGCAAAGTTCTGCAAGGGACATTCAAATGAATGAATGAATGAATGTTTTCATGTTCTGCTAAGAGGTTATCCAGGTCTCAAGTGGCAACTAGTCGCCTCTAAAATTCTTTAGATTTTTACAGAAAGAATTAGCATACGTGTCTACCTTCTGGTTAGTTCTTGTCTGCCTGCCTGTCACCAAATGTTGAAGATAGGAAGAAGAATATCAGCTAGGCTTGTGAACAAATTTTTACATAAGTATCATTTCGATGAATGATGAGAAGAAAGTAAAAAAAACCCAGCATCAATATACAGCACTCCATCTGTGTAACCTATAACCTTATGTAATTTGTAAAATACAAATAATCTTCCTAAAGATGTTTTGCCACACTGGCATGTCATCAAAATATTTCAACCAAAAAGATATCCTTACCGATACAACTACGTCAACGACTTTTGTTTTGAGATTAGACTCAGCAGTGAACTTCAGTTTGTTGAGCAGCATGGCCGTCAGCTGGGAAGCGCTAAAGTCTTGGTTCTCTCCGAGGTAAGATATCTGAAAGGAAGAACGAAAACACTTGAACATTTGGAGTGAAAACAATTGAAAAATGACAATCTTTTCAACTCTAAAACTTCTGAATGTTTCCACTTGTTTTTTTTCTTGCTGGCACAATATGGTCAACCCATGCTCTCTCTGCTCTACTTATATACTACAACATGGCTATGTGGTTTTATTTATTCCTTGTGGCTGGGGGGGGGCGCAGACATTGTCTGATATGGCGGTCAGAAATTTAAACTGAAAATACTTATGGTAAAAGGTTTGAATTGTGAATCACTGCACATGGTCAAACCGCCTGGAAATAGCTAGTGTTGCCATCAGCACAAACTCTGTAGCTAGTGGCTAATTCTTCTTCCTTCCGAAAGCGTTAACCCTGGTACCTTTTTTTTTTCTGCTTGAACCCAGGATTTTTCTGTGAGTCACAGTTTGACCACCACTGTGGTGAGTGGAAATAGAAACCAGGTTGCCTGGCAGGCAAGCGAGTGATTATAGCTTGTCCTTTGCCCACTGACAGCCATCTAGACAAGTGTCCCTTGTCTCATAGACAGACATTCTCCATTTTCTGAAGCAATCTTCCTCAACTCAGTGTGCACAGCTGGACATAAGACAGCTTCTGATTTATCAATCATTGTGATACTGTCACCTTAACCTGCAAGAGATTGTTTATTTTTGACTGTGATACTTGTATTTGGATTACTGGCTCTTTTTATCTCAGAAAATGTATGTCAGATGTTGACACTTGCACAGCATAATCTGGTCACTGTGATATGTATATTTGTAATACCTGCTCTTTTTATCTCAGAAAATATATGTCAGATGCTGAAACTTGCACAGCATAATCTGGTCAATGCGATATGTATATTTGTAATACCTGCTCTTTTTATCTCAGAAAGTGTACGTCAGATGTTGACACTTGCACAGCATAATTTGGCCACTGTGATATGTATATTTGTAATACCTGCTCTTTTTATCTCAGAAAATATATGTTGGATGTTGACACTTGCACCGCATAATCTGGCCACTGTGATATGTATATTTGTAATACCTGCTCTTTTTATCTCAGAAAATATATGTTGGATGTTGACACTTGCACTGCATAATCTGGCCACTGTGATATGTATATTTGTAATACCTGCTCTTTTTATCTCAGAAAATATATGTTGGATGTTGACACTTGCACAGCATAATTTGGCCACTGTGATATGTATATTTGTAATAACCTGCTCTTTTTATCTCAGAAAATGTATGTTGGATGTTGACACTTGCACAGCATAATCTGGCCACTGTGATATGTATATTTGTAATACCTGCTCTTTTTAAAAATCTTGGAAAATGTCAGATGCTGAAACTTGCACAGCATAATTTGGCCGCTGTGATACGTACATTTGCAATACCTGCTCTTTTTGTCTTGGAAAATGTATGTCAGATGTTGATATCTGCACACCATCATCTGGCAATCAGCATCTCTTACAGCCAACCTTTCTGACACTTTACTGGGACTATCAACTACAGCAACATACTATGTTTATTTTGTAAATGCCCGTCTGTGCTTGGAAGTTGTGTTTACATGTCAAACAAACATGTCTGGTAAGTAAGTAAAAAAAAACTATACTTTCTCATCACTATCATATCTACTATGTGGACATCTCGTCAGCTTTTCCAAGCAAATACCATATACTATAATCCTGTATGCCAACTTATACTTCTTTCACTATTTTTCCTTTTCTATCTTCCACAAAATTTGTCTTGTGCTCTATCTGATCTTCCAGCTTTTCTTGGGATTTCACTTCAACATCTGTGATATACTTCCTCACAGCATGGATGTTCCATATGGTGTCTCACGCCTGAAATGCGTTCAATGTACGAAGGAAAAAAAGAGGGAGGGGGGATGGTTCACTGCCTCCCATCCATGTTCAAAGAAATGAGAGCAGGGAGATTGCTTCCGTAGTGGTGATATGTTGAGAAGGTACCTTGCATCTTCAGGCATGGGGAAATCAACCAAGGTCAAGATAAGATTCCAGAGTTTAAAAGTTACCACATTACAATGCATGAATGCTAACAAATATAAAAAATGTGATACCTGAAAGGCCACATTGCCATCACTATCCTTTGCAACGTTATTTGGCCTGAAGCTCTTCTGAAGCTCCCTCTGTACAAATGGATCGTTTAACTTGCGCCCCAGGATACGAGTGAAGCCGCTGACTGTGTTTCTGAAGTTGGTTACCGCCTGCTGTTTAGCAGCAACACCAACAACTCGATTCTTCTCTCCAAATGACACATATGACCTGCCAAAAATTGAATGTACAAAGGATCAGCAACAGACCTCCTAATAATGTAAATAAATATGTGTGAGTGCGCATATATATGTATAAATATATATATATATACACTCGCACACACATATATATATATATATATACATGCTCGCATATATATGCTCGTACACATATATTTATACATACAAGGTGTGTCCAGTAAGTAATGAGACCGATTCCATAAATTCAAATTGTTAAAGATATATATATATATACTTAAAATTCCTCGAAATAACATCCTTGAGCATCAATACACTGTTGTCTGCAATTCTGCCACGTGTCATAGCTCGCCTGGAAGTCTTGAACAGGGATCTCCTTCAAAGTACTTGTCACAGCAGCTTGCACATCATTAACAGTCCCAAAATTGTGGCCTTTCAAGCTTGATTTGAGCCAGGGAAACAAAAAAGAAGTCAGCCGGGGCCAAGTCCAGGCTGTAGGGAGGCTGGCACAGTATTGGCACTGTTTGGCCAGAAACTCTCTCACTAACAGCAACGCATGACTTGGCACACTGTCGTGGTGAAGAACCAAGGTGTCGGGGGATCTCGGGGTGGACACTGGTGACTCTCTTCTTCAGCTGTTTAAGCACTTCCACATAAAATGCTGCACTGACCATTTGTCCAGGTGGCATGAACTCCTTATGGACAACACCTTTAGAGTAAAAAAAAGATAATGAGCATCAATTTCATCTTCAATTTGCACAATGTTCATCCTTGACATTCTCTCTCTTCCTCTGTTGAACGTTTTGTGCCACCAAAACACTTGTGCTTTCAATAAAGCATCCTTCCCATGGGCTTTCTGCATCATAGCAAGCATCTTGGTTGTGGATTTTTAAAGTTTAACACAAAACTTTATCATGTATCACTTTGCTTGACACTCCTCCGCATTTTGGCCGTCGTTATGCGACGCTCAAATAGCTGTCCACTTTGTATGCAATCTACACTCTGTAAAAGCTCAGAGCCAAATGATGAGATATCAAACCTTTACATAACACCCCCTCACTAAACTTCAGGCCCTGAGAATCCCACCCCCCCCCAGCCCTGCTGATTGGCTGAATAAAATAAGTCTCATTGCTTACAGGACACACCTTGTATATATACACATATATATACATAAATACATATAAACATATATTATATATATACATTTATGTATATATGTGTGTATGTGTATGTATATGTATGTATGTGGGTAAAGCTGGGGTGACCATCCCCAACCTAGCGCGTCACAGGCGGAGGATGGTGAAAGTCCTCTAGATATGGAGGATCCCTGTGAATAAGGATTTACCCAAATAAGCAGGCGCAGACCAACTAACGGTAGACTCAAAGAGTGCGAGGTGGGGTAGTAGGTGGCTCTACTACTCCTATAAAGTGCCTCAGGTGCTCAGTGAAGGAATACCAGGCGGGTAAGAGGCACCTTAAAACCTCTCACTCCCGCTGCCTTGGGTAGGACAGGGAGTCCAAAAGCTAGCGGAGAGTCCGTACACAAACTGAGAGAAGGAACAGGAAACCACTGATGTAGCTCCCAAGAACAATTATGCTTATTCAGAGTATTAAATTCATTATGAACAACGTTAATGGATGTTCCTCTGGAACATCCTATGGACCAGGGGAGAGGAATGACACAGGTAGTAAATTAATTGAATGGGCAAGAATACACAGCATGGTTGTAGGAAACACCTGGTTTAAACAACATCCCCGAAGACTGGCAACGCGGTGCAGCCCAATCAAAAAGACTTTTAACCAGATAGACTACATAATAATCAACAAACGATTCCACAATGCATTACTGACAACAAAAACCATGCCAGGAGCCGACTGCAATAGTGACCATGACTCACTCTGTGGAAAAATTAGAATAAAGCTAAAGAAAGTATGCAGAAAAGTGAGAAACATCAAACTGAATACAGAACTCCTTAAAAATGACTAAGAACTGCAAGAACAATACAAAGTTATTATAACAAACAGATACAATGCAATAGCAAAGATAAATAGTATAAATGAACAATGGGAAATGTTAAGAGATTCTATCCATCAAACTGTTAAGGAGATAATACCACCAAAAAAAAAAGCCCCAAAAAATAAATGGATGACAGATGACATCTTAGGACTGATGGACAAGAGGAGGAGGAGGAGTAAAAATAACAAAGAAAAATATAGCAAGATAAATAAAGAAATAAGACGCAAATGCAGAGAATCAAAGGAAGTGCGGTTAAATGGACAGTGCAGACAAATAGAGGACTCTCATAATAAAGTCAGCAAAAACATGCATAAACGAATTAATGAACTCACAGGCAGGAAAACAAAATATACCACAAGATGGCTGAAATTAAAAGACGGTGAAATGTTAATGGGAAAAGAAGACATTGTGGACAGGTAGACAGAGTACATCGGTGAGCTATACTGAGGAGAAAGACAAGAATTAACACCAGATACTGAAAACTGTGATGGACCACCAATATTTGAAGATGAAATCATAGATCAAACACATGAAGCAACTGGGCCTGATAATATAACGAAGAAATAGAGGTGCTAGAGGAGATAGAAATAAAAATAATAACCAAGTTACTGAATGACATTTACAACAGTGGTTATATACCCAGTGACTTGATTAAATCCACGTTTATAGGACTACCAAAGAAACCAGGTGTAAAGGAATGTGATATGACCACCGGACTATCAGCCTCTCACGTCACATAACGAAGCTACTTCTAACAATCATTATGAGAAGAACAAGGAAAAAGATAAAAATGGAAATAGCAGATGAACAGTTTGGATTTGTTGAAGGAACGGAAACACACAATGCCATTTATGCTTTATGAACACTAACAGAAAGAGCTTTAGAAGTACAGAAAGATCTCTCCTTATACTTCATTGATTACACCAAGGCATTCAACAAGATGAAACATAATAAAATTATTAAAATGCTTGAAGACATCAATATAGACGGCAAAGATCTGAGGAATGTAAAACATCTATACTGGCAGCAAGAAGCAGCAACTCGAGTTGAAAACAGAACTGGAAAATATCGACCTATAAAACAAAGGGTGCGACAAGGATGTGTACTATTTCCAAATCTTCTGTACAGTGAGAATATTCTAAGAAAGATCATCACAGAACCAGGCATAAAAATTGGAGGATACAATATTAACATCCTTCGGCATGCTGACAACACAGTACTGATAGCTGAGAACCAACATTCATTCATTCATTTGCATGTCACTTGTAGAACTTTGCTCCATATCAGCACTCCTGTAGGCCTCTTGGTTGTGAGCAAGATGGCCTGCTGCTGATGCATGTATTTACAGATCATCAACGATGTCTTGCAGCCATCTTTGCCTTGGTCTTCCTCTCTTTCTTTTTCCCATTATGTAGCCTTCCAAGACAGTTTTCTCTAGATTATCATGATGTTTAATGTGTCCAAAATGTTTAAATTTTCTCTGTTTAATCCTCTTTACTACCTAGCCTTCATAAATATTAAGTTCTTGTAGTGTGGATATATTTGTTGTTTCCTGCGCCCATGGTATTTGAAGAACTCTTCTGTGGCGTTTACATTCAGAGGCATTTTATTTGTTTTTCAGCTGTTTTGTTAAGTGTCCAGGTCTCACAGGCATATGTTGCGATGGGAAAGATGCATGCCCTTAAAAATCTTATTTTTGTAGCTCTGTCTGTTCCTCTCCACAGATTATTTAGTTGTTTTACTTTATGAAGAGCGACAGAGGTTCTCCTTTTAATTTCCCTCATTCTTCCATTTTTCCTCACTGATACATATATCAGCTGCCTTTTTAACATAATTAGTTTTTCCATTCCTTTTTGTGTTGTGGACATGTTGTGTCATCAGCATATCTATCTCTGGTATTTCATAACCTCCAATTGTTATAGCACTGTAATATTCTTTGTCTACATCTTCTCTAACATTCCTCAATATATTCTCAGTGTACAAGTTAAATAAGTAAGACGACAATATGCACCTCTGACGGACCCCTTGTTTTATGTCAAACCAGGTTGTTGTTTCACCATTTATTCTTATTGCTGCTTACTGGTCTAGATACAGCAGTGATGTTAATTGTATCAAATGTGTTGGAAATCCCATTTTTTACATTATTTCCCATTCTTTCTGATGTTGTACACAGTCAAATGCCTTTGAGTAGTCTATAAAGGATAAATATAGATTCACATTAAACTCTTTGCATTTCTCTATTATTAATCTTATATTCATTATATGATCTCTTGATCCTCTTCCTTGCCTGAAACCAGCTTAGACCACACTGACTTCTATTTTCTTACGAAGTCTACCCATTGTGATTTTTAACAGAATTTTACTGGCATGACTAATCAGGCCAACAGTTCTCTAGTTTGTGCATAATTTCAGGTTACCCTTTTTTTGGCAGTGGAATGAATACAGTTCTTTCCATTCTTTTGGCCAAATACTTGGCAGTGGAATGAATACAGTTCTTTCCATTCTTTTGGCCAAATACCTGAACGCCATATCTTTTTACATAGTGCATGATAGATTGTTACACATTCCTTTCCTTCTGCTTTAATAAATTCAACTGTTATCTCATCACATCCTGGCGATTTATCATTTTTCATAAAACTTCTATTTTCAGTTCAGGTTCTTTCTCCTCCAGTTCACACTGCTGATTTCTGCTTTCATAGTCGGTTGTTTCATACATTCCTCTGAAATATTCCTTCCATCTTTCTGGAATTCCTCCGTCTCTGTCAAGGTATTCCCCATCTCGTA